>JAHRHZ010000271.1:22196705-22219545 GCA_024137785.1 Ginglymostoma cirratum | reverse complement strand
GACCTATCTCCTCCCTACCCCCCCACCTACACTCACCTTTACTGGCTCCATCCCCGCCTCTTCGACTTGTCTGCCTCCTCTCCACCTATCCTCTCCTCTATCCATCCTCTATCCGCCTCCCCCTCTCCCTATTTATTTCAGAAACCTCTTCCCCTCCCCCATTTCTGATGAAGGGTCTAGGCCCGAAACGTCAAGTTTTCCTGCTCCTATGATGCTGCTTGGCCTGCTGTGTTCATCCAGCCCCACGCCTTATCATCTGAGTGCCTGCATGGTTTCGCTAATTTACCATATGATGCAGACAAGAATGCCCCCAGACAAGGTATATTGGCAAAACCATGCTGACTCTATGACAAAGGATGAATGGACACCACGTAACAATTGCCAAACAGGAATGTTACCTCCCAGTTGGGGAACACTTCAGTGGTCAAGGACATTCGGCCTCGGATCTTCGGGTGAACGTCCTCCAAGTGGTCTTCGGAATACACGACAACGCAGAGTCACCGAGCAAAGGCTGATAACCAAGTTTAGTACCCATGAGGACGGTTTCAACCGGGATCTTGGGTTCATGTCACACTAATGGTGACCCCACCACACTATACACTCACACAGACACACTCTCACGCATATCGTCTCTCACACACACTATCTCTCAAGCATACACACACACACGCACACACACTCTCTCTCCCTCACAAACACGCATAAGACACATACACACACACACACACACACACTCTCTCTCTCACAACCACACATAAAGACACTTGCAAACATACACACCACACTCTGTCTCCCTGACATACACACTCTCCCTCACACACACACACACATACTCTCTCTCCGTCATATGCACACACACTCTCTCTGCCTCACACACACACTCTCCCTCCCACACACACACGCACACGCACACACGCACACATACACACACTTTCTCTCTTCCCTCCCCCAGCTCCCCAGCACCCCCCACCGCCACACACACACACACACACACACTATCTCTCTCAATCTGCCCCTAACAAACCCACACACACACTCTCTCTCTCTATCCTCCACACACACACACACACACACACATACACGTACACGCATGCACACACATGTAAATCTATGGGGTGAATTTATATTTGCCGATATAGGCTATTTTGTTTTAAAAGCACATAATTTACAGACAGTCAATCACTGTGGCGTTTTATAAATTCCTACTTTTGAAATAAAACCAAAACACAAACAGATTCTAAACAAGGCCTCAAACCTAACATGCATTGACTGATGTACAATCTCACCTCTTCACACTGATAAAACCCTTAGTTATCTCAGGACAGTGTCTTGAAAGAAATTTGGGAATTTGCATACACATATGAATCAATTAAAACATCCTAACTGATTAAAGATTTAACAGCATGTCTTAGGTTTGTTTAATACGTCCTTATCAGTGATGTAACCCTTTGATCTTTTACTTGTAAATTCTGTGTCTGATACCACCTCTCTCACAAACACCTGAAGAAGGAACGAGGCTCCGAAAGCTTATGTTTTCAAATTAACCTGTTGGGCTATAACCTGGCGTTGTGTGATTTCTAATCTTCACTATGAGTTGGTGGTGAAGGTGAGTGTTGAATTTGATAGAAAAAAGCAGGTTGCTTAGTCTGGGTGGTGTCAATCTTCTTGAGTGTTTTTACCTACCCAGATAGGTGCAGAGTATTCTAACACATTATTGATGTATACTTTGTAGATTTTGGACAAACTCTGGGGAAAAGCTGTGCTTCAGAAGCTAGCTTCTGAGATGCTCTTGTGGCCATCGTATTTATATGGCTGGTGCAATTCAATCTCTGAACAATAGTAGTTCCCAGAATGTTGAAAGTGTGGAATTCAGTGAAGTTAAAGCCATTGAATGCCAACACAAGATGGCTATATTCTCTATTGTTGATCATTTTATGGCAGTCATAGGTTGCAAATATTATTTGCCACTTGTCAGTCCAAGCCTGGTTGTTGTCTGAGCCTTGCTGCATGTGAACACGAGTTGCTTCAGTATCTGGAGTATGGAATAGTGCTGACCATTTTGCAATCACTAATGAATAGCCCCACTTCTGACCTCATTGTAGGAGGAAGTTCATTGATGAAGCAATTGAAGACCTTTGGGCTCTTTGGGCCATTGAGGAACACCTGCAACGATTTCCTGGGTCTGAGATGATTTTAAATATTGCAAAAAGTAGACCAGAAGTTGAAGCTTTTCGTCTTGCATTCATCAGAACTATGATACAAGAAACAGACATGAAATACTGAATGAAATGAAGATGCTGATTGGTTGAGCCACCATTCAAAGATCATTTATCCATTGGACTTAATGCTCAGGCCAAGCTGGTAGATTCTGATGGGTCAAGGTGTTGCCACAATGCATCAGTACCACCCATACATATTCATCCATGATGGGCATGGGTATTTTACTTTCAGGGAGGCAGTTACCACCTTGGCATCCACTAATACACTGGCACCACCCCCTGCCGGACAGACTAGCCCAGAAGGGCACCAAGACAACCAGCAGAGTATGGGGATAGGAACCTATTGTGCAGCATGGGTCAGGATGCCTACCAGGCTTCTCCCTTGTTCTCTCACAAGCATTCACCTGGTGCCTTTTGACATGCCCACAGCATTGATGCCTTGCCTTGCCCTGCCATACCTTGCAATGGCAAATAGTGCAATCAGACAACCTGGGGACAGTCCTAAGTCAAAGGCAGGTGCACTTTGATTCATTTCAGCATGTCAGTTCAGTCCAGCACACGTGGTGAATAGCAGTTTCATTCATGCTGAACACACGGCATCTGAAACAGCAGTGCAACAAAGTCTGAAAGGCTTAGGTGAGTGGTTGACAGTATAATCCGTGTGGAGTCACTGTTAGTCAGTAGGACCCACCACAGTTGTTCAAGGGCAGACTCCTACATCAGTTCTGGGCTTTGGATACAGTCGAGTGCAATATTGAGAATAGCTGCGAAAGGATTCTCAATTGTGAGGAAGGGAGCTGTATCTGCAACTGGTCGCTGGGAATTCCCAAGGAAACAATATTGTCCTGAAAAACATGATATCTTGGAAACACCAACATGTAGGGTCACTATGCTGCAGCATGACACTCTTAGTTGCACTTCCCTATCACTGTCACTGCTGGGAATCTTCCTCAAATGTAACTCCTGCACACAATCAGCCAGGGAGTAGGAATTGATTGGCGTAGGCAGAGTTTGGGATGGCACCCAAGGTGCTGGAATTAATATCCTGTACATGCATTGCCACCTCTGCTCCCACATGATGTTTTGGTGCTCATCATACACTTCCAATTATTGTGCCTCATTAATAGCCAAGTGGTGATGCTGCAGGACACGATGAAGTGGTCTACCACCAAAGCAGAGAGGATCAACCACATAAATGGTGAAGCACAAGGGTTTATGAAATGTAAGAAATTGTGACAGATCATTGACTGAAAACTAAACTTCTAACACAACATAAGAAACCTAACAAACTATCTAAGATAACAAGGTGTAGAGCTGGATGAACACAGCAGGCCAAGCAGCATCATAGGAGCAGGAAGGCTGACATTTCGGGCCTAGACCCTTCTTCAGAAATGGCTATATATGCCACATCTTACAGTGAGCAAATTATTTACGAGATTTCCAGCCATTGCCCGCAAGTGCCTTTAGTAGATTTTTCTCTTCCTGTTCTTCACACTGTGATACACTCAGCTCCTCTGTTTCACAGATGGAGTGGAGGATGATAGCTCCGTAATGTTGCCCATTTCTCCTGGAGGTTTGGTCAGGTGAACCTGGAGGAGTTTGATTCTGGATGGACCACACATGCCGAGGATCTTCTTACCTGAGACAGGGCCAGAGAGGCCATATAGGCTACTCTTATTTCACTGTTCAGGTCCTTCTGTCACTCAGGTCTGTTTCATACCAGCAAAACTTTGTAAACAGAGATCTTTTCAGTCCATTCTCTCCTCTCCCATTCCCCTTTGATCAGAGTGACAGGACAAACTCAGATTTAATATCTCTTAATTTTTGTTTTTCACTTTTGAATCCCAGCCTTGCCGAGATTCCTTGTGAAAGTCACTTAACCTTTTGTACGTCACACCATTATGATACACTGTTTCCTATTCTCTGGAGTTGAAAGCTTGTCTTTGCATCTAGGCCTATGGTTTCATTTACAAGGAGTTATGAGAAGATTTTCCATTTCCTCCTTAGTTCTGCAGTTTCATTCGTTTTAATAATGAAACTAATGAAACTGCAGAACTAATGAGGAAATGGAAAATCTTCTCATCACTCCTTATAAATGAAACCATAGGCCTAGGTGCAAAGACAAACTTTCAAGTCCAGAGATGGGTGGCATGGTAGCTCAGCGGTTGGCACTGCTGCCTCACAGCGCCAGGGACCCAGGTTTAATTCCAGCCTCGGGCTGTGTGGAGTTTGCACATTCTCCCTGTGTCTGTGTGGGTTTCCTCCCACAATCCAAAGATGTGTAGGGTAGGTGGATTGGCCATGCTAAATTGCCCATAGTGCCCAGAGATGTTTAGGTTAGGTGGGTGAGACGCAGAAAATTGGGGGAATGGATCTGCGTGGGATGCTCTTCAGTGGGGCAGTGTGGACTTGTTGGGCCAAATGGCCTGTTTCCACATTGTCTATTCTATTCCATTATTAATTGTCAGGAAAAATCCAACTGGTTCACTTATGCCCTTCAGGGAAGGAAATCTGCCCTCCCCACCTGGACTACATGTGAATCCAGAGCCACAGCAATGTGATTGATTCTCAATTGCCCCTAGAAATGACCTAGCAAGCCACTCAGTTGTATCAAGTACTACGAAGTCTCGACAAAGAAATGAAACCAAACAGATCACCTGGCATCGACAATGGCACCGGAAAAGACAATGGCAGAAATAGCCCTTTTGACCCTGCAAAATATTCCTTACTAACATTTGAGGACTAGTGCCAACAGGGGGAGACTAGTCAACCAACCGCCCCCGTCATACTTATGGAATCATATCTTATAGACAATGTCCCAGACACCACCATCACCATCCCTGGATATGTCCTGTTCCACCAGCAGGACAAACCCAGCAAAGGTGGCGGCACAGTGGAATACAGTCAGAGGGAGTTGCCCTGGGAATCTCCACATTGACTCTGGACCCCATGAAATCTCATGGTTTCAGGTTAAACATGAGCAAGGATTTCCTCCTACTGATTACCATTGTACCGTCTTCCCTCAGCTGATGAATCAGTCCTCCTCCATGTTGAACAACATTTGGAGGAAGCACTGAGGGTGACAATGGTGTAAAATGTACTCTGGGTGGGGGATTTCAATGTTCACAAACAAGAGTGGATCAGCAGCAGCACTACTGAATGAACTGGTTGGGTCCTAAAGGATGTAGTGATTCAACCATATCTGCAGCAGGTGGTGAGGGAATCAACAAGAGGGAAAAACATGCCTGACCTCATCCTTACCAATCTGCCAGCTGCAGACACATCTGTCCATGACAGTATCGGTAAGAGTGACCATCACACAGTACTTGTGGAGATGAAGCCCTGCCTTCGCATTGAGAATATCCTCCATTGTGCTGTGTGACATTCTCAGCGTTCTAAATGGGACAGACTTTGAACAGATATAGCAACTCAAGACTGGGTATCCTTGGGCCATCAACAGCAACAGAAATACAATGCAGCGCAATCTGCAACCTCATGGCCTGGCATATCCCCCACTCAACCATCAAGCTAGGGATTCAACCCTGGCTCAATGGAGACTGCAGGAGGACATGCCAGGAGCAGCACCAGGCATACCTGATAATGAGGTGTCAACCTGGTGAAGCTACCAAACAAGACTATTTGTGTGCTAAACAACATGAGCAGCAAGTGATAGACAGAGCTAAGCAATCCCACACAAGCACATCAGATCTATGTTCTGCAGTCTTGCCACATTCAGTTGGAAATGATGGTCGACAATTAAACAACTCACTGGAGGAGGAGGCTGCACGGATATCCCTATCCTCAATGATGGGAGAGCCCACGACATCTGTGCAAAAGATAAGGCTGAAGCATTTGTAGCAATCTTCAGCCAGAAGTGTCAAGTGGATGATCCATCTCAGCCTCCTCCAGTGGTCCCCAGTATCACAGCCAATTTGATTCACCTCACATGATATCAAGAAATGGTTGAAGGCACTGTATATGGCAAAGACTATGGCCCTTGACAACAGTCTGGCAATTGTACTGAAGACTTATGCTTCAGAACTCTCTGCACCCCTAGCCAAGCTATTCCAGTACAATTACAACACTAATATCTACCTCACAATATTGAAATTTGTTATGTCCTGTAAGAAAAAGCAGGACAAATCCAATCCGGCCAATTATCGTTCCATCAGTTTAGTCTCAATCAAGAGTAAAGTGATGGAAAGTATCATTAACAGTGCTATCAAGCAGCACCTGCTCAGCAATAATTTGCTCAGTGATGCCCAGTTTGAGTTCTGCCAGGGCCACTCAACTTCTGACTTCATTACAGCCTGAGGTCACACATGGACAAAAGAACTGAATTCCAGAGATAAGAGTGACAGCCCATAACATCAAGGCTGCATTTGATGAGTGTGGCTTCAGGGAGCACAAGCAAAACTGGAATCAATGGGTATCGGGGGCAAGCTCTCTGCTGGTTGGAGTCATACCTGGCACATAGGAAGATGGTCATGGTTGTTGAAAGTCAATCATCTCAGCTCCAGGATATATCTGCAGGAGTTCCTTGGGGTAGTGTCCTAGACCCAAACATCTTTATTTGCTTCATCAACGACCTTCTCTCCATCATAGAGTCAGAATTGGGGATGTTAGACAATGATTGCACAATGTTCAGCACCATTCATGACCCCTCAAATGCTGGAGCAGTCCATGTTCAAATGCAACAAAACCTGGAAAGTATCTAGGCTTGGGCTGACAAGTGGCAAGTAATATTCACACCACACAACGACCACATCAAATAAGAGACAATCTAACCCCTGTCCCTTGACATTCAATGATGCTACCATCACTGAAACCCCCACTTATCAACATCCTTGGGAATACCATTGACTAGAAACTCAACTGGACTTGCCACATAAACACAGTGGCTACAAGGGCAGGTCAGAGGCTAGGAATACTGCATTAAGTAACTCACCTCCTGATTCCTCAAAGCCTGTCCACCATCTACAAGGCACAAGTCAGGAATGTGATGGAATTCTCCCCACTTGCCTGGATGAGTGCAATCCCAACAAAACTCAAGAAGCTTGGCACCATCCAGAACAAAGCATCTACTCCCTTCACCATCATGGATGCTCAGTCGTAGCAGTGTGTACTAACTACAAGATGCACTGCAGAAATTCACCAAAGATCCTTAGACAGCATGTTCCAAACCCATGTCTACTTCGATCTAGAAGGAGGAGGGCAGCAGATACATGGGAACAACACCATCTGGAAGATTCCCCCCTCCAAACCACTCACCACCCTGACTTGGAAATATATTGCTGTTCTTTCACTGTTGGTGCGTCAAAAACCTGGAATTCCATCCCTAATGAAATTATGGCTCAACCTACAGCAGATGGGCTGCAGCAGTTCAAGAAGGCAGCTAACCACCACCTTCCCAAGGGACCAGCAATAACTGCTGGCCAGCCAGCATCACCCACTTTCCATGAATGAATAAAAAAAAAATTAGGGCTGTTTCTTTTATGGAAAACTTGTATATTTTCTAATTTACCCTGCACTTCATACTGGCCTCTTTTGCTGTAAATGTTCATGTATATTTTATCAATTTCCAGTGGTTCCATTCCTGGTACTCACTGCACACGACATTTCCATATGAATGATTCTTTTCTCTCTTAATGCCTCTGATGAAAGCAGGTAAGTAATATAATACAAGGCCATTAACCTTACAAACAACAAATCAGCCAAACCAGTTTTAACTCTTTAAACAGCTTTAAAAACTTTAAACAGCTCCTGGTTGTGCAAATACACACAGTTCACTGAAATGAGTTGGATTAGTTTTCTGCGTCATGCAAAATTCTTAATGCTTACTGATTTCAAACCACTGTACAAATCACTCTTGGTCAATCAATACGTTTTCCAGATCTCATCACATGGCTCAATGTTAATGTATTTTCATACCTCTTTTAATAAGCTGTTCCAGCACATTTACACTGTCAATTGTATTGTATAAAATCAAGCATCTTTTGAACAGGAAAATTGCAAATGTTACACCCTTGTCCAAAGAAATATGCAAAGATAATCCCTTCATATGCAGATCATTTATTTCATTGACATGGAAGCTTTACTAAACAATTCTTTGGGACTTGGGAAACTGCAGGAAAATTAAGAAAAAACGGTATAGATTTGTTAAGGGCAAATCACATTCACTAACTTGCCTAATTTTTTTCTGATGAGGTAACAGAGATGGCTGATAGGAGAGATGTTGTTGTTGTGGGATACATGGTCTTCCAAAAACAATTGTTAAACTGTCATGTGACAGATCTGTGAGCAAAGTTAGAACTCATGGCGTAAAAGAAACTGCAGCAACATAGATATAAAATTGACTGAGGTGCCAGGAGTAAAGGTGAATTGTTATATTTTTGGAAAGGAGGGAAGTTTGCAGTGGAGTTCCCAGGATCACTTTTAGGACATCCGCACTTCATATGTATAGTTTGTCTGATTTATATTAACAACCTATGCCTAGTGTACAGGACACAATTTCAAAATTGCAGCTAATAGAAAACTTGGAAGTCTTGGATAATAGTATAAACCTCAAGAGGATGTAGACAAGTAGGTGAAATATGTAGAAAAGTGGCTGAGAATATGGAATTCAAGGAAGGGTGAATTTATTCATTTTGTTTAGAAGAATGAGGAAATTCAATTTAAAATAAACGGCACAATTCTAAAGACAGCAGAGAGGCCCGGGTATATACGTGCATAAATAATTGAAGGTGGTAGGACAATTTTTCTTTATTTATCCTTTCATGGGATGTGGGCATCACTGGAAAAGCCAGTATTTGTTGCGTACCTTAGATTGTCCTTGAAATTGCTAAGTTTTGCAGAAGGCATTTAAGTATCAACAACACTGTTGTGGGTCTGAAGTCAATGTAAGCCTGATCAAGTAAAAATGGAAGAATTCCTTCTCTAGACAACATTAGTCAAGTAAAATAGATGGGTTTTATAACAATTGATGATAGTTCCATTATAACCTTTACTGAGCTTTCAAGTCCTGAATTTATTAATTGAATTCAAACTTGATGTAGAGGTACTGGTGTTGGACTGGGGTGGACAAGGTTGAAAATCACATGACACCAGGTTATAGTCCAATAGGTGTATTTGAAGACACAAGCTTTCAGATTCTCACTCCTTACTTCAGGTGCCAAAGAGAGAGGTGGCATCAGACACAGAATTTATTTATTTTCCTTATAAATTCTGTGCCCACTGCCACCTCTCTCACTGCCACCCAAAGAAGGAGTGAGACTCTGAAAGCTTGTGTCTTCAAAAAAACCTGTGGACTATAATCTAGTGTTTTGTGATTTTTGAATTTAAACTTCTCCAACGACATTGTGTAATTTGAATCATATCTCTACTAGCCCCTTAAGCATCCATCACATCCCCACAACCCAACTACATCCAATCCTCTGCCCTGTCCCCCCTCCCCGACTTGAGAGTTTGGTTAATAAAACTTTTGTCAACAGGGGCATAGCTTATGAAAGCAACCAGGTTATGTGAAATTTGTATAAACCACTAGTTTGACTTCAAATGGAGAATTGCATCCAGTTGCAGGGTCCAGATTTTAGGAAGGATGTAAATGCATTAGAGACGTTGAAGAAAAGATTCATTAGAATGGTTCCAGGGAACTTGAGATACATAGATTGATTGAAAATATTGTACTGTTCTCCTTGAAGAGGAGAATGTCAGAAGAGGATTTGATTAGGGTATAAAAATCATAAGGGTCTGGACAAAAAAAATGCTTCCTATTGGTGGATGGATTGAGATTTTGAGGTTGCAAATTTAAGGTAATTTATGAACGATGCAATGGAGACATGATAAAAAAAAAACTTTTCTTCTAGTGACTGGGTAGAATTTACATGAGAACAAGGTGAAGGCAGGTTCATTTGTGGCATTCAAAAGGGAACTGGATCATTATCTGAAAAGGAGACATTTACAGGAGGAATAACTGCACAGAGGCTGGTATCCCATCACCAAGTCACCCTTTATTGACATTTGCACAGTACATGAGCTCTGTCCAACCAGCCCAGATCCAGTACCTCGAATGAGGAGACTCTCTAAATCTGTTGTTTGTATCTGTCAGCCAAGGATCTCTGTTTGGCTGAGGTTAACAACCCCAGTCAAGAATCTCATAGTCAATGTGAGCCCTCCTGGCACTGGTGCCAACAACCACAGTAGGGCTTTGAGGAAAAGGCAGTGGAGTGGCACTAGGTAGTTGCTGCTTCAAAAGGACAGGCCTCTTTCTTTGCTGTAACCATTCTGTGATTCTAAATTAAAAGAGTTATATAATTACAAGTTGGTGTTGTTAGATTTTTAAGAAAAACAAATTGAATGACTCATCACTTCAAAGCATAGGATGGGGTTCAGGGGGCTTGAAGACAAGATCAGGGCATGGCTTTCAGTCCCTTCTCACACGACATCTTTGCCCTTATCCTTGGCCCCTGTTCCTAACCAAATGGGCAGCCCTGTTTCCCCAGAGGAAAGGCTGGCTCTGTTTTCACCTGCTGAGGACAGCGTAAAGGGCAGCAATGGCTTGAAGAAGTCCTCAAATAGTTTTTTTTTAAACTGGGCATTTAAGGCCCTTAATTGTTTGCAAAGCAAGAAAGTCAAGCTTCAAACTTCAGCCAAAAACTTAATCTCTGTAGTGGTAGAAAGGTGGTGGGTCTCACCCAATGCTAACTGGCTCAATTATCTATTCCTCTTGCACTACACCTACTGCTTCTTGGGAGGGGAAGATTCTGCCGATCATTTTGACGATTATATTATTGGCATACCTTAACTCATTTATTGCAATGTGAATGTTCAAAGCCATTTGTGCTCATGAAATTTAGTAGACTCTCTGCTGTCGCAATGGTCAAATCACTTTAAACTGCAACTTCAGGGTCTTCCTCTAAATGGTTTTCGTGATATCATGCCACCAATACTCAACACTTCACAATCTCTTGCTCTATGTGCTACATAGTATATTTAAATTAAAATAAGTGTAACTGATACTGTAATTACTCCACAAATCACATGATTTTGAATAAATATTTATTAAGAACAGATTGTCAACATAAAATTGGCAGTGATGATTTGACCACCTACTGAGCTGGAGTCACAACTAGATATTCTTAGTCTGTTCGTACATAGTAAATTCTCTGTAAGAAAATTCATTCACCGCAATTACAAATAGTATTTTAACAAGTAATTTGAGAGAATTTCTGTGAAATATCAGCTAACATTTCCTGCATGGGTTTTCCATTCAGCATGAAATTTTATTTCTCATGAGATGTAGCATTTTTCACAACCACTGTTAACTCATTTAAATTCGGTTAATGGGAGAATGAACCAACACAGTGTAACCATTTGGTCGTCATATTCAATTCATAGGATTTCACTGCTGTTATTCATTATCAATTCAGTGAGAATGAACCAGACACATCTTAGAGTTTAACTTTAGAATCAGTTAATAGTGCAAATCAAAAGTTGAAGTTTTAGCCTCAGACTGTCATTAATCACGTGGTTCATTAATTTACAAAGTATCAACACCCTTGTCTGCTTTCAAAATAAAATGACAGCTCATACAAGGAAACAGATTTGAAGACCCATTGACACTAATAGTAATAAGTGGGGGGAATAAAGTGATTCACTCTCAATATCTTGAATACAAGCGCAGCGCATTGTTGTAATTGCTTCTGATTAATTCATTTCCATGGATTTCATGGAAACAACATTGTCTGAGGGAAAAAAGGAGGAAGTATTGAGTGGGGGTGAAATCACAATGAACAAGTCTTGGCAGATCTGTTTCATACTAACTGATCTATGGAGAGTGCTGAATAATAAAGCACTTTCCTTTGTGTCTTGTGACTGTACTGCATCAAACATTCTGACATCAGGCTTTGGAGTTGTCTTTTGTCTACAGCAGATTTCAGACAAGCAGCGGCAAGACCGATTGCTACACCTGCATGACAATATTGGTGAGAGGCCCAAAACATAGGGTACCGCGTCACTTAAATTCGATTGATGAGCTGCTGGCATGAATTACATGCTGTTGGGAGGGAAGAGAAGCTGGTGGGCTTTCTGTTTCTTGAAGACAATCTCACTTTTTAAAGCAAAAGTGGAATTTTCATTGATGATGAGTGTCAAGTGCACTTCTTTAGCAGCAGACCCCATGTTGATGATCAGGACATCCCAAGTTTTGAAATTGCCATGAAATTGCTTATTGAATAAATCTTGGTCAGGAGGAGGAGGTTAAGCAAGTCAGTGTCAGAAACCTAATTTCTAAATCATTACCCTGTTGCCCAAAAATGCCCCACAACACTTTTTTCTTGCTGCAGCAGGTTTCCTTTTTTTTTTGCAAAGTCTCCTGTCACAAAGGTCCAAGATATAGATATATGTCCAGTCAAATACATTATAAATTAAGATTTTAGGTAATGCATCTTCAGAACACCATGCAACCAATGACCTGTCCCCATTGCAGACGTGAGGTGATCCTTAATCTCACATGAGCTTGAACTTCACTGCCATATTCCAGTCATGTTTTCTTTATGAAAGGTTTAAATGTTCTTTACATATAAACAATGTCTATTTCTTAAAGTGAGTGAACTAAAGTCTAAAGTTCAAGGAAGAAAGTCATGAGGGGTGACTCTAGCAGCGTAAAGATTGACTGTAGCAGAAAAAAAAGCAGGAATGACTCCAAAAGTAAAAAAAAACTTAAAGATTTTCTGCACACACAGAAGTGAATGAATAAAATATAAGTGAAAAGACAATATGCTGAATTGATGGTTTTCAGCATCAAACAAAATATCAAAGTTTCTATTTAAATGTAAATAAATCTTTTTGTGTCTGATGTCTGCACAATATTGGTCTGAAGGGCCTGTTCCCACACTGTAGGGATTCAATTCTATTCTATGAAAATGAAACCAGAAGGCTCCCCACACCCCTGCTTCTATGCACTACCCAAAGTACACAGACCAGACATCCCCATCAGACCTATTGTCTCCCTACCAAGCATACCTACACACAAACTGGCCAAGGACCGGAGACTGAAACGTCTGGTCAATGGATCAGCCTACTTCATCCATTCAACCTAGGAATTCCTTAACAACCTCAGGAACATTAAAATCAACAACAACAACGAGATTATGGCATCCTTTGATGACACAGCACTATTCACGTCCATTGACATGCCACTAACCAAAGAAACACTGGCCACATTACTGGATGCAGCAGGAATGCTGACGTGAAACAGTTCCATCAGCGAGGACAACATACTCAGGCTACTGGACCTATATCCCACGAAATACTTCATCTTTAACGGCCAAAAATACAAACAAGTCAATGGCATACCTATCAGGTCACCCATCTCAGGACTTTTTGCAGAGGCAGTCATGCAAAGACTCGAACGCACTACCCTCCCCCTCATACAGCTAAAACTGTGGATCTGATATGTGGACAACACATTTGTCATCATTAAATGCACCAAGTTAGAAGAAACACACCATCTCATCAACAATGTTTTCACCGGGATCAAATTTATGAGGGTAGAGGAAGACAACAATCAACTTCTGTTTCAAGACGTCAGGGTAGAACGAATGACCAACGGGAGGTTCCAAACCACGGTATATTGGAAGGCAACCGACACTGACCAAATCCTCAATTTCCACAACAATCACCCCAATGTTCATAAGTAAAGCTGTGTTAGGACACTATTCAAATGGGCCACAACTCACTGCAACATGCCAGAACTACGCAAGAAGGAGGAAGAGCGCCTACACAGGGTCTTTGCTAACAACGGATATCCAGTCAACTTCATCCGCAGGTGCCTATTGGAGAGACGACGCCCAGAGGACACAGTATGGCCCAATACACTGGCCACACTACCCTTTATCAAGAACATATCAGAACTGAAAACGAGACTTATATGACCACGAGGAATCATGGTAGCGCACAAACCCACAGCCACACTACGACAAACACTCACAAGGAACAAAGACCACCATACCCATGACGTGCAGGACCAACATAGTTTACAAAATACCTTGCAATGACTGCAACAAACATTACATCGGCTGAGACCAGAAGAAAACTAGCCATCAGGATACATGGTCACCAGTTAGCAGCAAAATGATACAACAATCTTTCCCTCATCTCAGTGCACTCGGACAATGAAGGCCAACAATTTAACTGAGACAATGTGACCATCCTAGCTTAAGCTAACCACAGACACGAACGGGAATTCCTAGAGGCCTGGTTTTCAACCCACAATGCAATCAACAAATATGTGTGATTGGACCCCATATACAAACCCAGGCAGAACAGAACCGGAAATGACACAACCCAACTTAACAGACCGGATCATATAAATACCAAGCAGAGTAGAACAACATTGCTTCATCGGAGCCTGCACTGATGCTGTTGCCTAGCATGGTGACAAAAGGTCTGTATGATAACCATCATACAGGTATGATGTTTGGCTTGGCAAGCAAACCAACTACCTCATGTGATTAATTATATCCTTTGGGGTTTGAGGTGCAAAACCAGTTAAAATGAGTTGATGTCTTAGATGAATCATGCTTGGTAAACCAGAATTTCCTCTTGCTATTTATTAGATATTGGAATATCCCCTAAAGTGGAGCTCATGAGTGGATTCAGCAATATGATGACTGAACTATTGTTTGCAAATAAAATTAAAATAATAAGACAGCTGAAATAACTTTTAAATATGACATTACCTTGACCATGCTTTAGTAATTAGTGATTCATTGAGTTCATGTTTATATGAATAGAGACAGATTTGCATTTGTGTAGTGTAGAAGGAAATAATTCGACTCTTGTACATTGCTACATACCAGCAATAGATTTGAAAAATAACATCTCTTCTTTGGAAGTCAAGTGTTTGTATTGGTTTAATGTCAGGACTACTAACTAACAAGGCTGAAATTTCAGTCCCTTGTATTGGTGAACTTGGTGCTGCATGTGCTGTGATGCCAACCAATACCAGGTTGTGAGTGGGGTAGTTTGCTGCCACCATCCCCTTTCCTTTACTGAGTTGAAGAGGCTGCTTGGTTTACAGGGGTAGAGGAAAACCATTATTAAGACCTAATGAGAATTATTGTTATAAAGATGATAGCAATTTTTTTGTATTCATTCATGGGATGAAGGCATCGCTGGCTAGACCAGAATTCATTGGCAATCACTAATTGCCCAAAGGGCAGTTCAGAGTCAACCATATTGCTGTGGATCTGGAGTCACATGTCAGCCAGACCAGGTAAGGATGGCAGTTTCCTTCCCTGAAGGACATGGGTGGGCCAGATGGGTTTTCCAACAATTGGCAATGGCTTCATGGTCATCATTAGATTCTTAAAGAACATAGAACATAGAACACTACAGCACAGTACAGGCCCTTCGGTCTATGATGTTGTGCTGAACTTTTACCGTAAACTTAAGGTCTATCTAACCTCCACCCCTACCTTACACAATGATCCATATGCCTATTTAATAGCTGCTTAAATGCCCCTAATGAGGCCGACTCCACTACCCACTCCGGCAATGTATTCCACGCCCCTACCACTCTCTGAGTAAAGAGAGTGGTACCTCTGACATCTCCCCTATATCTACCTCCACTCAATTTAAAACTATGCCCCCTCCTAATAGCTACCTCCACCCTAGGAAAATGTCTCTGGCTGTCCACTCTATCTATACCTCTGATCATTTTGAACACCTCTATCAAGTCACCTCTCATCCTTCGTCGTTCTGAAGAGAAAAGCCCTAGCCCTCTCAACCTTTCCTCATAAGACCTTCCCTCCATTCCAAGCAACATCTTGGTAAATCTCCTCTGCACCTTTTCCAACACATCCACATCTTTCCTGTAATGAGGTGACTAGAACTGGACACAATACTCCAGATGTGGCTTAACCGGGGTTTTGTATAGCTGGAGCATAACTTTGTATCTCCAGATTTTTATTGAATTCAAGTTCCACCTCTTGCCATGGTGGAATTCGAAATGGGGTTCCAATTAAGTTAGACATTATTACAAAAAATCTTGGGAGATTCTTAGATATTCATCTTCACGCTTCAAAATTCTAAAATATTTTGCCTTTTCCCACTCAAGTCCTTATGACATCATCAGGTTGATTCAAACTTAATGTAATCTCCAACATTAACTCTTCCATCACGTTATTTTGTATGACATGTAACATATAATATCTGCCCCAAGTATTTGTCCAAATGTCAACATTAGGGACCTGGCTGAGGTCTACAAAATTGTGAAGGATTTAGATAGTGTTTATTTTTCTTTCTAGAGGGGCATAAATTAAGGTATGGGGCAGCAAGTTTAGAGGGGAATGATTTTCACTGAGCAGGTGGTGGGTATCTATATCTCAATGAGTAAAAGGGTGGTTAGAGGCAGGAACCATTACACCATTTAAGGAGAACTTAGATAAACACTTGAAACATTGTAACATACAAAGCTATGGACTTTACCTTATCTTAATTCCCACCCCTACCAAGTTTCTGACTTCACAAAGTCAGGCAATCTGAAAGATTCTCTTTGGACTTTGAACATTCACTTCAGAACTATTTACTTTGATTTGGTTTTTGATCCTCCATGATGTGTAAAGTCTGTCTTGCTGAGAGGATGTTGCTCCTGTTAAAGCTGGTAGTCAGTCTTACCTTATCTCTCTTGTCCCCAACATGCAAATTGTGATTGGCTGGTTGATCACAGAGTCTCTGACAGTTGATCCCACCACACACCCACATTGTCTTATTTTGCACATATCGATTACTATGCTTTTCCAAGATTTCTGCTTTCAGAAGGCATGTGGTTCAAGAAAAGTAAATGCCTTTAATAGGCTTTGCCTATCTGTTCCATTGTGGGACAGAAAATAAATCAGAAGATAGAAAAGGCAGATTAAAGAAAAACGCTATCACAATAATCATAGCGACTTCAATACGCAGGTAGACTGCGAAAATCAGGTTGGGAGCAGATCCTAAGAAGAGGAATTTGTGGAAGCAACAAAACTTTTTTTGGAGTAGCTTGTGGTAGAGCCCAATAGGGAACAGGCAATTCTGGATTTGGTGATGCGTAATGAAGCAGATTTAATTAGGGAGCTTAAGGTGAAGGAACCCTTAGGGATATTTTCTGGAGCTATGCAATGGGTAAATGTAAGCCTGAATTGCAGGCCTCATCATTATTCTTTTTGATGACATGTCGTACATGGTCCAGAAATTCCAACATATTCTTCTGGTGACAAATGCTGATCCGTGCGTGCACAGACCTGTCAGTACACAGATGCCTTTTTACATTTCTTAGCCGTATCAATCTTGGATTGTTAAGGTTATTTTTGTATCTTATGGATTTTCCATTTATTGCTGGGATTGAAATCTTATTCAGTTTCTCCGTGTACTCTCTCTATTTGCTTGCTGTGACCACTTTCAGCCTTCTTGCTCCAGGTTACCTGTTCTCCCACAGACACATTCTTCTGCCCCTCCAGGTTCTGAGTAAGTCCAAGCCACCTCTCCAGCACCAGTCTCAGAAGGCAGCCTGATCCTTTCCCAAGACTCCGCGTTGATGGTACCTAGAGTCTTCCACTCTCACTGTGACCATGCATCATTCACACAGGTTTCTCACCCAATACGGGACTCCTGTACACCTTTCCCAACAACTGGGACTCTCAATCAGCCACTCATGCAAATCAAGGTTGGTGTAATTCAATTTTAAGAGGAAGTAATTATTTCTGATTAGCTTTTGTCCTTTTTAATATGGAGATAATGGGTTTTGTCAAGTTTCAGATTTCCTCTTTATTAATTTAGTGTAAAATCATTCATTTTCTTTTAATAACACCATCCATGCTTCTGAATCTCAAACTGACACCCAAAAATTTGATAGAAATGTATTCTTAGTTTTTGCTCATTTCTAAGACTGCCTCATTTTTTACCTCTGTGCTATTGCCATTTGAGAATGATTTGGGACAAATTAATGAAGAATTACTTTTTAAAGAAAGAACGGTTCATTGACAAAGTTGCAATGTCAATAAGAATGTCAATGATGTAGAGATTTTAGTCACACAGCTGAAAAATATGGAATCATCATAGGCACAATGTACTTTGCATTGAATGTAGGAAAGTGATAACAATGATATATGACATCCTTTTATTTGTCACTAATGATTCCACATTTATTTGCAATGCATGTAATTATTTACAAAGGGCATACACCAGGATTTTCAAACAGGCATCTGTTCAACATGCATATAGGATTACAGCAATTAGAGACGGTTCCAACAGGTAAGTCTACGACCATGGTAACTATTTTGAAGTATTAGGTTTTTTTGCAAACAATTCCAGAATTAAACTTCACCACAATAGTTATAATGATGGCAATATGATGAAATACAATGATTTGAGTTATTGCATTAAGTAGCACTTTACCCACCACATATGGAATCATGCTATACTCCTACAAAGTGTACCCTATACCTAGTTTGGGATAATGGACTAGTCCTCTTAAGCCCTTTTATGGTTTGGCCAACTCCTTGTTACTAGCATTTGCCATTCTATCTTTTATATATACACATGGACATGCTTATTCTAGGCCACAAAAACAGAATAAACTAAGAAAAACAACACTGAAAGCCATTAAATTGAGGTGTGTAGCAAATTTGAATTTAATTTCGGCAACCTTATTTTTACCATTTATATCTTAAAATATGCTCTTCCAGTTTAAAGAGGAACTGTGATGGAAATATAGAGGACGAGACCTTAACAGGACTTTACACATCAGAAGGCGAGTACTCCTCTGGCTCCACAAGGTAATTATTTAAATATTTCTATAAACAATGTATTTTCCCAGTAATGTTTTCCTATGCTGTGTGATAATATTTACATCCGGGGCATGCACTTGAATTACATCAAAGTGTATTATTCAGTCTCTTTCCTGTTACCACAACCATTGATAGTGAGAAGAAAGAAACATTCAGATTGTGTTCAAACATATAGGAAAATGTAATTAATTTGCATTTTCCGGTTTTAAGAGGAGTCTCTTTCAAGTGGAAATAAGGCAAGAAAAATGAATTTTAATCAGCTAACAATAGTTAACATCTAGAATTGTTATTAAAGAATATGAAACCTTTTAAACTTTTGATATTTTTGATAAATTTATAATTATCACATGTATTTGATTAACCTAGCTAAAGCATTAGGTTGACAGAAACTGCAGAAATAAGAGTATGACCTTTCCACATTTTATGCATTTTTTTTTGATAAATATGCCAGTAAAAGTGACAATTTAGTTCTGATTTTCCTACATGTCTGTTGCTAAAATGACATATTCATATAAAGGGTGTTACAACACAGATAGTTGGATGAATCAAATCAACCTCCCTACCTCTGTACTCACAGCACAGTGAAATTAAAATACTCAAAATTGACCCCAATGGTTCCCAACCAGGCCTTTTCAATAACCAATAACAGATACCAAGTTTATTACGTAAACAAAAGATTTAACAACTCATTAATAATGTAGCAAATTTAAGCTACAAAGGAATCTAATTAAGGTGTGTGATTTTAAACACAGTCTTCCTTGATTCTAGCCCCTATTCTCACACAAAGACAGACAGACACAGTTAAGAGATAAAGCAAAAGGGAAAAATAAATGAGATGTAACTGGCAGTTCAGTTAAGAGGACTCCATGATCTGTAACGACAAATGTTCATAGGAATATATGTTGCTTAGTTTCTGATGACACTGATGCATGCAGATGGGTTCTAAGGAATATTCGTTTAATTCTTAGAACTGAGATTCTATTCTCTGACATGTCAGTAAGCTGATAACCACTGGACAACCAAGAAGCAATCAAACCTCTGTTTTGTAGCTTTTGCAAGCACAATCCTTCTGACCCAAATACAGTCCAAAATCCACTTCAAACTCTGACTGTTCTTTGTTAAACTGTTTGTTTCCTCACGAGGTCTAGTTAACATTCAACATCTGCCATCTGCTTAAGCATAAGGTCTCCCTAGAGTCATAGCGTCTCGGGAGCATGTTTTGACAAGAAATAACCTAGAATTAATTTTCAGGCCTGGCCTCATGAACAAGTAATAGTTTGTTTGTTCTCCTTTTTTAAAAACAAACTGCTGTTCACTGTCCAAAGGTCACCTTCAGCTCTCAGCTCACACTTCATACCTCCAAACCTAAAATGATTAAAAAATAAAATAAAAGAATTAAAAATAAATAGGAGTTCTAACAAGGTTGAATTATTTTCCTGTTGATAATTTTAGAACAAGTTAGTGTGTGTCCAAAATTGGTAGTGTTTGTTTTTTCAGTATTGTCAGGAGAAACCCCAGATTTTTCAAGGTTTTCAATTTAACTAGAATCAAACTGTCAGTAGACATATGAGACAATAAAATAGAAATTGCTGGAAAAGCTCAGCTGGTCTGGCAGCATCTGTGGAGAGAAATCAGTTAATGTTTCCAGTCAAGTGATTCTTCTATTTTTGTCTCTGATTTACAACATCTGTAGTTCTTTCGATTTTCATTTAGTGGATATGTATGTGTTATATGAAATGCTATGAAAGAGTCTATGATGAAAGGCTGTAGAA
This sequence comes from Ginglymostoma cirratum, assembly GCA_024137785.1. Taxonomy (NCBI): domain Eukaryota; kingdom Metazoa; phylum Chordata; class Chondrichthyes; order Orectolobiformes; family Ginglymostomatidae; genus Ginglymostoma; species Ginglymostoma cirratum. The sequence goes on along the minus strand of JAHRHZ010000271.1, from coordinate 22,198,725 downwards.
ATCCTTTAAGCGAAATGATTTGATGACTTGTGAGCAATGGGTTTGGATATAAGCAATGGCCAACTTCATGTATTTAGCAAGAATAGTTTTGCAAACCTTTCCATTTGATAATAGAACAAATTTGGAAAGAAAATGATAAAGTCGGTGATTTGAACGTGTGCATTTATGGTCAGTAGGAGGGCTCTGTGGGAGGAGTAACAGTTGGATTTTCCTGGTTTTTACTCGAAGTGTCATCAAATTGGAATATAATTTAGGATATTATTTGTCAGAAATGTTTCCAAATATCAGTTCACCGTAATATTACGACAAACATAAACAACAAATTGATTACAGTATTAAAACATACTGATAGCAAGTTGTAAAGGCTTTTAAATCCCTAAAGAGAGACATTAATAATCCACACGAATGACAAGATTCAGTGCTAAAATATGTTATTATGCTTTACTAACAAGTCCCTTCCTGGCCACTTTATTGCATCTACACACCAGCCACGTGCTTTACTGCCTTCCACCTCCATTTCCTCCCGCTTCTGTCTGTAGGAGAAACTGAATTCCAACTTACTGGCAAAAAAGCTTTCGCACACACAACTGTAATGTTCTCCATTCTCCATGGTAGTTTTACAATAGTCAAAACTCAGTTTACTCGATCAAAAATGATGGTATGAATACACGTTTGCTTGAGTGAGAAACGAGGAATTTTATTGCTTATTAATCCCCCAAAAATAATAAGTCAGGACATGTTACCACAGGCACACACATATGAACTTTAAAAGTGGAAGAATGTCTATTATGAGAAGGCAAATCAAGACTATGCAGTCTTAAAATGTCCTTAGAGTCATTGGGGGGTGGGGGAGGTGGTGATCTGTTTAACCTGAGACCACAATATTTCAGTGATGACTTGTATCCTCCACAGCATTGAAATTTACAGATATCTTTAAATTCTTACTGAATGAATGTTTCTCTGATTTCCTTTCTTCTGAGTGTTGTCTTCAGAGAAGCTGAAAGAAAATCAGAGCATGAGATGAAACTTTCCAGTTCTGCTATTATGAATCGACCATTTTTATTGTTGCTATAACTAAAAGTTGCCTGTATAGCAGTTGTTTAGTGTATTCACATGTCTGACTTCATTGTTTTATTTCAAACTGGGTCATTTGCAGGTCAGTGTTTCATCCCAATGTGTGAAACTTCCAGAAAGGTGCAGTCAATTAGGATTGTATGTGTGATCAGTTTTAGTCATTTTTATTGACACATTATTTTCCGTTCAGACTGATTCTTGTTCATTGATGTTTTGTGAGCTGGCTTGAACCTGCAGTCACATTATCACCGTGGCAATTATACATCAGTGTTTTTTCTCTTTTAAAACCATTTTAGTTCATGAAAGGTCCCAGATCTTAAAGTGAGGATAGAAATCTAAAATTGATAATCCATTTTTTATCACTACCGTAGCACATGCTAAGCTCTAGCAAGTCTTGTTTTCCTTTCTGAAAACTGACAATTTCTATAGGATCATCTGGAAATCAAAGATTACACCACTCTTACTTTCTCCATTGCCATTTGTCTGTTTAAATCCCTCTCCCCTGCATCTTCCATTCACATTTACCAAGAACTTATGGAGTTTTTCGTGATAAAAGTACAGTTAATCTATTTGCTTATCTCTACTACTGTCCCACTTTTCTCTTGTCCCTCAAGCCAATGCTACCTGCATGAGACATCTGCCTTGAGAGCTTTTGGACTTCCTTATTTCTGAGCATTCTTATTTCTGTGCATTTTTAGCAATAGTTTCTTTCCCACTCCTTCATTGTCAATGCAAAAGTTCCCAATACTCCTTTCTTGATCACAGCATCAACTTCTAAATCTAAGATAACAAGCATGGGGCTGGATGAACACAGCAGGTCAAGCAGCATCATAGGAGCAGGAAAACTTGACGTTTTGGGCCTAAACCCTTCATCAGAAATGGGGGAGGGGAAGAGGGTTCTGAAATAAATAGGGAGAGAGGGGGAGGCGGATAGAGGATGGATAGG
>JAHRHZ010000271.1:22164518-22196305 GCA_024137785.1 Ginglymostoma cirratum | reverse complement strand
ACTGCTCCTCCCAGTCGCGAACCATTTCAACTCCCCCTCCCATTCCTCAGATGACATGTCCATCCTTGGCCTCCTACAATGCCACAGTGATGCCACCCGAAGGCTGCAGGAACAGCAAATCATATTCAGCCTGGGAACCCTGCAGCCCAATGGCATCAATGTGGATTTCACAAGCTTCAAAATCTCCCCTCCCCCAACCGCATCCCAAAACCAGCCCAGCTCATCTCCACCTCCCTAACCTGTTTCTCCTCTCACCTCAAGCCACACCCCCATCTCCTATCTACTAACATCATCCCGCCCACTTGACCTGTCCGTCCTCCCTGGACTGACCTATCTCCTCCCTACCCCCCTACCTACACTCACCTTTACTGGCTCCATCCCCGCCTCTTCGACTTGTCTGCCTCCTCTCCACCTATCCTCTCCTATCCATCCTCTATCCGCCTCCCCCTCTCTCCCAATTTATTTCAGAACCCTCTTCCCCTCCCCCATTTCTGATGAAGGGTTTAGGCCCGAAACGTCAAGTTTTCCTGCTCCTATGATGCTGCTTGACCTGCTGTGTTCATCCAGCCCCATGCTTGTTATCTCGGATTCTCCAGCATCTGCAGTACCTTTTATCTCTCTCAACTTCTAAATCTAGATGTTCTCATTAACATGCAACTGCAGATGAGGGTCACTTTCAACATTTGCATTGATAGCACTGTTCTATTTCTCCACCAACACTCTCAACCCCTTCACTGTCTTTATGTGGTTGGACTGGTTATTCTCGTTGCGGTGTTGGATGAGTCATAATTTTGTCTACCTAAAAGCTGATAAAGTCAAAGCCATAGGTCCTTACCAAAAACCTAACCTCACATTGATTTCATTACACATTCTTCCACAGCCACCTCTGCCCACCTCTGTAATATTACATATCTCTGTTCTCTGCCTTAGCCCAACTTTGTTGAAATTCGCAATTATGCTTCTGTCACATCGGGTTATCCTGATTACCCATCACCCCTGTGATTCTCCCAGATCTACTGTGACGTCTGGGCTATCAATACCCTAAATTTAATATTCACATCCTTATGTTAAAATCCTTGTATTATTTAATAAAATCCTTAAAGCCTGGTTCATTAACCATACTTTACATCATCCCTCTTCATACCTCCTTTTTAACAGCAACTATGCTTTTTTTAATTGTAGCCCCATAAAGAAGTATTTAAGGTAACCTTTGCAGAGATCGCAATCTGATTCATTTATTAGTAAGCCAGTTGTAATTTATTATTCGGGTAATGTTTTAGAATAAAAGTCCATCACTTCTGTGATGTACAAGAATATAGTATTTTGTAGCTATTTCTATAATTTTACAGAAGAGCATGCTCCACAGCATGATTCTCTATTTCTCTGTGTGAAATGTTATTTCCTAGTTTCTGCAACCTATCCAGATCATTATGTAATAAGTTTATTGACTCTCTTTAGTTTTGTATTTGCAGCTTTCCGAAATTAGCATCATCAGCCAACCTCAGAGCCTGGCAACATTTCTTCCTCCAATACATTAACATATATTGAAACAGTCCAAAATATATCAGTATAGTGCAATAATATAAAATTTCTTTTATAGGGTACCTTGAGCAGAGCATAGCATCCCCAAGCATATCACAGGAGTGTAAAGAGGAGGTGATGGCCTAGTGGTATCATCACCAGGCTCTTCATTTAAAGAGCCACGTTATATTCTGGGGACTTGGGTTTGAATTGCATAATGGCAGATGATGGAATTTGAATTAAATAGAAGTCTGGAATTAAAGTTTTCTTGGTAATCGTGAAAGTGTTGCTGATTGTCAGGAAACTAAGGGTGTTGAGGGGAGGAAAATGTTATCCTTACTTAATCTGCTTTACAGGCCCAAATCAATGTGGTTGACTCCTAACTGCCCTCTGGCCAAAAAGTGCTGGCCTGGCCAGTGATGCCCACATCCTGTGAATGAATAAAAACAATCAAACAAGGATTGGTACTGACCAAAGAATTGGGATATTGGCATCAATGATAAAAGGTTTACTTAAAGATAGGATTTAAGAAATGTTTTAAAGGAGGAGAGAGAAATAGAGAGGAGGAGAAGGTTAATGAAGGAATTTTAAAGCTTGTCATGTGGCAGGTTGAAAGCATGGCCCCTAGATTTTGATAACGGAGTCAGGAAAAGCACAGAAGACCAAAATTGGAAGAATACAGAGTGCTTGACAGGTTGTAGGGTTGAAGGTGATGAAAGAGAGATAATGGGGGAAACAGCTGAGAGATTTGCTGTTGAAAATTCTATAGAATCTGAACGGTTCCTTAATGGAAGGGACCCAAGTTTCACCCATCATTTCAGAAGATGGAGAAAGGCAGTGCAGTATGATAGGGTAACTATAGGCCTGTTATTTTTGCATCCATCGTAGAGAAAGTGTTAAAATCTGTAATTTAAAAATGTGACCAATGGACGCTTACCTGATTAAGTTGAGTCAGCATGAATTTGTGAGTAGAAATTCATGTTGAATGAACCTTTTAGAGGGTTATGAGAATTCATAAAAGGTGAACATAGTATGCTTGGATTTCAGAAGGCATTTGATAGAGTTCTCCACAGAATGTTGGTTAGCAATATTTAAAACATGTGAGACATGTTTATACTGGTGAAGATTAAGATAGTTGAACAGACAGAAAACAGAAACTAGGATTAAAGAGGTCATTTCACAGAATGTAAGTGGTGGACTACCACAAAAATTAGGACTTGAGCCCCAGCTTTTCATAAAACATATCAATGAATAGGGGGATCAAATATAACATTTCCAAGTGTGTAGATGATACAGTGGGAGGTTGGAATATGTGCTGTAAGGAAGATGCAAAGTAGTTTCAAGAGGATTAGACAGACTTATTGAGTGGACGGGAACATTGCAGAAAGAATAGCGCGTGGTGATCTTTAATGGTAGCAGGAATAGATGTGCAGAGTGTGACTGAAATGGCAAGGGATTAAAAGATGTAAGTGCACAGACATGTCATTGAAGGCTGATATGTAGGCCCAGCAAGCAATTAGGAATAGTGATGATATGTTAGCATTTATTGCAAGAGGATGCCTTCAGGCGTAGTGTGGTTTTGTTTCAATTATATAGGATCTTGATTATATAGCACTTAGAGCACTGTGTACAGTTTTAGTCCCTTTCCCTTAGAAATGACATTATTGCCATCGAAGGAATGCAACAGAGGTTCACCAGTCTAGGCCCAAAGGTATAAGGACTGTCCTATGAAGAAATATTTGGAAAATGTGGACTATATTCTCTAGAGTTTCTCTTGGAGAATGAGAGGTGATCTTATTGAAACATATAAAATATTGAAAGGGATAGACAGAGTAAATGTAGGCAAGATGTTCTTTTTGGTTGAGGTGTCTAGAACCAGGAGAAACAATTTCAATATAAGAGGGAAGCCATTTAGAACCAAGATAATGGAAATTTATGTTTTACTCAGGAGGTAGAGAGTCTTTAGAGTTTTAGAAGGGGCCGGAGAAACTCAGTTACTGGGTATGTTTAAAGTAGGAATTGACAGATTTCTAAATACCAATGATGCAAAGGAATATGGAGATGGTGTGGTGGTGGGGAGCAGGGGGAAGGGTGTTGAAGTGGACAATCAGCCATGGCCATACAAAGTAATGGTGCAGATTTGATGGGTTGAATGGTCTACTTGTGCTCCTATGAGAATTTAAACAACATGTTCCTTCTTTTAATGCTGATGCAGCTTTCTTCACAATTATCTGACTGAATCATTTAGTTATTCACAACAGAAGATTGTCATAATCAAATGCCCTTTATCGTGATAAAAATAATCTAGCATGTCAAAGAATTTGCTCAAGTCAAGGGGCATTATACTTGAGTTGTCCTTTGGTTATATTTTGTTAGACCCTTCAGGGACTCACAGTACACAGACAAACAGCAAGGACAAGTGAGTATAACAGTGAGTTCTCACTTCTCAAACTGAACATTGCTGCTATCGTAACGAATATTGAAAGGTTTGAAAAATAAATTTAGCCAGTCACTGCAGAATCAGGAAGACTCAAGAAATTATTTAAGCTGAAGATGAGCAAATTTAATGAAATCTAATGGAAGTGTTTACCAGAATAAGATTAAAAAAAAAGTTAAAGATTTAAAAGGATCTGGATTTAATAATTAAGCTGCAATTTTGGTGGGCAGATTGGCAAACAGATGGTTATTGTATCAGTTCCCTAAGGTCCCACTAATTATACCTGACCAAATGTAGTTGTATATCTTGCTTTTAGGCAATAAATCATTTTTGTTTTAAAGAAAATGCCTGTTCTGCAGATACTCTGCACTGATGTATGCAGTTTCATTAATCACTAAACAGGACTAAGACAAAGCAAAGACAAAAGAAGACTGTTGGTAGCAAACTACCTGAAACAACATTTACCCAGTGCGACGTATGGTGGCATGGCAATATCTCAAGGTGCCAGAAGTGGTCACCTGGGAAAATGCCACAGAAGGTACTGCAGCATTGGGAAATGTCAGCAAGGAACACAGATGACATTGAATACTGCATAAGGTGGAATGATTTGAGTCACATTGCTGTCGAAACCTATTGTAGACTCCAGGTGTGACTCTCTGAAGCGTGACAGCAAATGCTTCAAGTCTCAAAATATATACAGCCAAAGCTCCTCATTCTTAACTCAACTTAGAAGTAAAAAATAACAGTAAATACTTCATATTAATGTTGTGGATCAACTATCTAAGAGATAGTGCTTCTAGGCGGGTTAACCTTTATGTAAGTGACTGCAATAAATTTTCTTTTAGTTAGCAACATAATAATGTGTATATATAAAACTTTAAAAAAATTAATATTATCACTTCAAGTCCTTAACTGTGATTTTAAGAATGAATCAAATATTAATTGAAACAGTGTGACACCTGAGGAATAAATTTAACAGATCAATGCACTTGTGGATCTTTTCAGTGAAGAGAGGAGTTGAAATCCAAGGCCTTCGTGCCACATAAATGGCTGATAATTTCTCCTCCATAAGGTTTTTGCTCTTGTGATGAAGAACTTTCAATGAAAGGGAGCTGCTTAGATTATACTTGAGATATTTTGTCTCCATTTTATTTTGTTCAAATACATGGGTTAATATTCTAGTGGCTCAGCGAGACATGTTGCCTCTTGATGGCAGTATAGTGACTCCAACTGTATTCCTCTTTGAGGTTTAAAGCATTATATAGTAATGTTGGACGAAGGAAGTATTACAATCTTTTTTGGGAAATTTTCAGATACTATGTTACTGGAAAACAACTGTTTTGAAATTTGCTTTTTCACAAAATGGGAATACAGACTGGAAAGTCAGTATTGTGACCTATGTTGTTTCGGCCCATATCAGAAATTTCCAAAACTTTTTTTTAATGGCATGATGTTAACAGAAAGGAACAAATGAAATAATGCTTATCATCAGATGTGGTCGATATCACCAGGAATTTCAATCAAATTGTGCATTTGACGGAGTTTAGAAAGCATGTCATCAGGCACATTTATGATATTCGAGTACCAAAATAATTAAATCTTAGTAACTTATTTTGTTAGGATTCGTTTTCGCTTATTTCAATAATTATACTTCTCCAAAAATAGAATTGTTTTCTGGTTCCATTGGCTGAATTATCCCATTTTTTGACAAAGGGTCACTTTTGGGGAGTTTCATGGAGGGCTTACAGGCATGGTCTATGGCATCTTTTGTCAAACAACCTTCTGATTCTCAGCTCATTAGCTGGGCATCCAAGCTCCACAGTGTCTTTCTCATTCAATTGTATGACACCAGAGGCAGAAGTGCTCACCATTGCCTTAGCCTTCCAGCATTCATGCTGCAGACACCATACTTATCTTTGATAACACAGTGTGGAGCTGGAGGAACACAGCAGGCCAGGTAGCATCAGAGCAGCAGGAAAGCTGACGTTTTGGGTCAGGACCTTTTTCAGAAAAGGGGGAGGGGAAGGAGGCTCTGAAATAAATAGAGAGGGGGGGTGCGGTGACAGCAGGTAGGTAGTGATGGGGATTGGTCAGTGAGGTGGGACGTGTGGATACGTGGAAGAGAAGACAGACGGGTCAAGGAGGCAGGGATGAGAGGGGGTCTGGTGCTAGGATGAGATCGGAGGTGGGGAGATTTTGAAGCTAGTAAAGTCCACATTGAGACCATTGGGTTGTAGGCTTCCAAGGCGGAATATGAGGTGCTGAAACTTTGGCTGTTCACCACTTCAAAAAGGACAAGCCAGAAGCTGCTCTTCTGTGTCTTCTACAAAACCATTATTATATTCTCTGACAAAGCAAGGAGTTTCCCCCAATAGCCCCGCGCAATGTTTACTACCCAAACCTAAGTATAGACTGTGTACCAATCCCTGGATTGGAAGGATAAGGATCCTGGGACCCCAACAGCAGCAGTCACCCATCTAAAACTTTCTAGCTCCCTTGACCCAGAAATGACTTCAGACATTGTTCTTGACTAAGTGTGGTGGCAGTCCCAACGTGACCAGAGACGCCAAATCACCTTCACTCTGCTGAGGACTACTCCTACAAGTCTTTCAGACATGGCCATTTGGTTGAAATACATGTAGTGACTTTGCAATGGAAGCTGTTGGCACATGCTGCAGGCATGACAGTGCCATTAAGCAACATATCCGCCTGCTTAACTGTTCACTGCTGACGAGCTGCTTGGTTTTCTGTCTTCCCTAAGAAGCAAGGAACACTGGAGATGCTGTGAGACGGTAAATTTACAAAGAAATAGCAATGTATGAAAAGGCAAGACAGAAATGCTATGTGTATCCAAGTAAGCTCAAAGCGACTGATCATTAAGAAAGCAATCAAAAAGACCTGAGATGCATTCTAAGCAAATGCATGATATGGGTGCCTGTCCTTGAGTTCACAGTGACCTGGCAGGAATACTGTACTGTAAGTTGTTCATGAGCTCCAATCGGCAGCAGTGAAGTACTGAAGTGCCTTCTGAATCGATCCAGTATTGGTTACTGATGTGGTGAGGCTGGTGTTTTGCTGGTACGGAAACCCATGGATGAAGGTTGGAAAGGGCTGAAGCCCATGGACAATGTCCTGAGATGTTGGTGAATGGAAATTCACATGGAGTCCCAGAGAAACAGCCAGTGAGCTGCATCTGCTCAGTAACTATTCCAACTTTCAAGTTGGAAATTGGTGCTGTCTATAATTTCTCAACAGTGCCTCAGTGAACTACATAGAAATGAGGCAAAGTTATCTAATAATGAGATGAAATATATGGAAATAATGTCCTTGCCCCTTACTAACTACATCCTCATCAAGCTGTAGAAACTTTACAGGAAAAATAAGACTTTTTTCTCAACGTCAGAAACCAGAGTTTTCCATTCTTGCCAGGTTCTCCCAAATTTCTTGCCATTGCCCATAATGCCCAAGGGCTGGGAAAATTCTGCCAATGTTTATTGCCAACATTGTGCTCGAGATGATTGAGATGATTGTTCCTTTAAGCAGGCAGGTTCTACTGATAGTTGGCATCAACCTCATGATAGTCTTCTGATTTGGCAGAATTTTTGCTAATATTTATTGTTGAATGAGATCCAGGTGAGGTGATAGTTATTTTAAGATAGAGTGAGAAAAAGAGAGAGAAAAAAAAGCTGAAAACTTTGACTCAGAAGCATTACAGCAATTAGGTGATGAAAAACGTAGTGGAGGGTCAGCTCCCAACGACATCTAGCGCAAACTCACATCAATCAGAATGTCTTGAAGAACATGAACATGTAATTTTGCTGCTGCAGAACTAGTGGAAGTTCCTTGTTTGAGGAGTTTTCTTCATCTGGAGAGACTGTTGATGGAAAATTGGAAGGATTAGTCTGGATTTGAAAACTCTCTTAAAGCTACTGACTTTTCCCTGACATGGGAATTATAGTTGTGGGTTGTAGCACGACAGGGAGATGGAACAGAGAGTACAAATTTTTGTGGATGCAGTAGGAAGAGGAGAGTTTTCAGTTGGATGCCTTACACATCCATGGCCTTCTTTCAGCAACTCTAACTCCATTAGCCAGAATCAGCATCTGTAAAAACAATGCTTCTCCAGGAATTAGTATCACAGGACTGTGTTAGCCCCTTGAATTATATCTGCAGCCAAAGGTTAGGTGCTGGCAGTGACTGTCCAGGGCACCATGATTAATTGGAAGGAACCCTGCAATACTTGACAAAGAACTAGCTGTCTCCTCAAACTTCACGGAGCATCCAGGGTGAAGAGGAAGAAGAGAGAACACTTTGGAAATGATTATCAGCATTTCAGAAGGTGTAATTGACAGGAATGTACCAGGAATTTTTCAGCAATGTTGAATTGCTGAGTTGGGTCAATACTGCTGATCACCTCTTCTCCAAGGGTGTGAGGAGCCTGCCTATCTCCAATCGGTTTTTTTACTGGTAACTCCTGTTGTGAGCCACTTTGTCAAGTAAGAGAGGGGGAAAGAGTGTCAGTGAGTGCATGTTGCAATATGTTTTGATAATGAATATGTCATAGCTAAATAACTATAAGTATGTGAATGCTGTGAAATGTGGGCGTCATGCTTGCAGCAGTGGTAATGGCATGATGATGATGTAAAGAATATGAATGTTAAGCATGAGTTTTGATTTATAGAAATTGCTGGTGCGTGAGAGATAGAGCTGTGGTGTGATGAGTGTGGTTGGTAGTTGAAGATACATTCACTGACCTTGATGACTTTTGTGGTCATTGAACTTTTTTCACCACTGCAGTTAAGTTCTTGGGGCCAGACCTTTGGCACTGATCTCCATGGCAATCTTCCTCCTCTGCTTCCCCCTTCAAGAAGATAACCTTGCTTCTCCTTGCAAGTTACTGCATTATGGGCATCAGCATTGCATTGGAGATGCTCAAAGCACTTTCTCTCACTTACTATACCATTGCTTCACTTGCTTCCCGTTGAGAAAGCCTTTCATAGCCATTTGCTGTGCATATTTTAGCCAAAATGTAACTCCCCTTTAAAGCTGGCTTTAGGAAGTTCAGGCTAACTTTAAATGGAGCAGATCTCATCTGAACCTGGGCCTTATACTGAGCATATAGCCACTCCACAGCTCAGTGCTATGTAGCCATGCCTCAATCTTGGAGAGTAACAAGCAAAAGGAAGTTTCTGTGCTGTCTCCAACATTATGTTTAGGTTTGGGGTGAACAAAGGTATATTGTAATCCTCACAACTACCATGGGTTCTTGTTGAACTTTTCCTCCAATTTCCTTCCTTTCTCTTCACGATTTCAAATTGTTACACCAAAGGTGCTGAGGAAACAATCAATCTCAGCCTCCTCCATGGGATGTGAGCATCACTCTCATTCCTCCTTGTGGGATAACCTTGAACAAGAGGGCATAGATATAGAGTGAGAGGTGGTAGGCTCAAAACTGAGATGAGGAGAAACTACTTCTCTTAGAGTGTTGAGAATCAGTGGAACTCACTGCCCCAGAATGCAGTGCAAGCAGAGTCATTCAACGTATTCAAGAAAGAAATAAATACGTTTCTGATGAAAAGCAGTATAAAGCACTTTGGGGAGCAGGCAGGAAAGTGGATTTGAGACTAGGATAAAATCAGCCACAATCATGTTAAATGGTGGAGTCATCTCAAAGGGGTTAATTGGCTGCTCCTGCTCATATTTCGTATGTTCCTATCTCATTTTCCAGTCTTCAGCTTATTCCATTCTCTTCATGTAATATCAAGAAATGGATAAAGTCACCAGATAATGATAATACCCTGATAATGATGAATCATGATAATATTCCAGTAACAGATCTGAAAACTTGCACTCTAAAACTAGCTATATCCTTAGATAAACTGTTCCAGTACAGCTGCAACACTGTCATCTCACCTGCAATGAGGAAAATTGCCCACATATTTCCTGTCCACAAAACAAAGGACAAATCCAAGTCAGTCAATCATCACTCCAAATGTTGTATTTGACCAAGTGCAGTGAAAAGAAGCCCTGGCAAAACTAGAGTCAACTGGAATCAGGAATGAAAGTCTACACTTTTGTACCATGTCAAGCACAAAAGAAGATTATAGTGGATGTTAGAAATGAATCATGTCAGGACATCACTGTAGTATATCCTCAATGTATGTGTCCTATGCAAAACAATCTCCAGCCGCTCCAGCAACAACCTTTATTCCATCACACTGTTCACTGGTGATTATCCTATGTTCAGCAATGTTTATGAATCTTCTGATACTGAATCAGTCTCTGTCAATGTGTAACAATACATGTACATAAGGTCTTAGTGAAGATTTGTAGCTCGGGTTGTGAATGCAGTTGTTCATTAGTTCGCTGAGTCAGTTGTCCTGTAGTATGCAGACATTTTGTTACCCTTCTAGGCAACATCATCAGTGTGACCTCTAATTGAATCATTGGTGTTTTGCTTCCTTCCAGAGTTATATGATCCTCTGGTGTGATTGTCGTGTTGCTTCTGATTCTGTTGTTTTCACAGCAGTATGAATATGGGGTCTGTTTCTATGTGTTTGTTAATGGAGTCCTGTGTTGAGATCCAGGCTTCCCGAAAGTCCCTTGCACGTCTGGTTTCGCTTGTCCAAGTACGGTCACTTTGTCCCAGTCGAACTGATGGTCCTCATTGTCTGTGTGTATTGGGACAAATGAATATTGGTTGTGCAATTACTGCCAGCTGGTGTTCATATATCCTGGTCGTCAGTGTCCTCCCTCTTTGTCCAAAGTAATGTTTATTGCACTCACTGCATGGTATTCCGTATATCACGTTGGTCTCGTTTACTGTTGGTATGGGGTCATTAGTCTTTGATAACATTAGGCGCAGGGTTGCTGTGGGTTTGTGTGTAATCATGATCTTATGAGGTCTCAGGAGTCTGGTAGTCATTTCTGACTTTTTTTTATGTAGGATAGCGTTGCTAGTGTCTTCTTTGTACAGTGTCCTCTGACTGTCATTTGTTTTGTAGGCATCTGCAGACGAAACGATGTTGTGGGTGTATCTCAAAAACTGCTAAAGGGCAATCAGAGATGGACAATAAAAACTGGGTTAGCCATATATGCTCACATTTCTGAATGAGTTTAAAAAAATCTTGTTCAAGAAGCTCATAGAATCCCTACAGCGTGGAAACAGGCCCTTCAGTGCAACAAGTCCACACTGACCATCCGAAGAGCGTCCTACCCAGACCCATCCCCCTACCCCTGTAATCCACATAATCTACACGCCCCTGAACACTACAGGCAATTTAGCATGGCCAATCCACTTAACCTGAACATCATTGGACTGTGGGAGGAAACTGGAGCACCCGGAGGAAATCCACACAGACACAGAGAGAATGTACAAATTCCACACAGTCATCCGAGGCAAGAATCAAACCTGGGTCCCTATCGCTTTGGGGCAACAGTGCTAACCACTGAGCCACCGTGCCACCCCACCTCTGTTTTCCCTTTAACAGATATAATATGTAAATATGCTGAAGCTCTTTATGGCCAATGATCAAGTACAATAGTGAGAAATGTCTGCGCTAGTCTGAGAACTATTGTTTCATTCACAAAATGTTGTGTCATGTGAAAGAGGAACTAAAATTTGAGAAAGTAAACATTTAATCCTAAAGAAACATAGATACTTGGAGCAAGTGTGGGGCTATTTGGCCCTTCAACCTGCTCCGCCATTCAATTTGATCTGCAAGTTTAACTTCAAAGAATCCTGGACTAGGACTCCCAAGTCCCTTTGCACTTCAGAATTCTGAATTTTCTTGCATTTAGAAAATAGTCTATGCCTCTATTCTTTCTACCAAAGTGCATGACCTCACACTTTTCCATGTTATATTCCAATTGGTTTAATAGCCGCAGACAACTCACCATGGTTCAAGTCTGTGAGAAGCAGACCTTCTAATATGAAACCCTAAGGATCAGATATTCAGATGTGTAGGCAAATCATTATAAAGCGTGGCCACAGATAATGATGTGTCAGTGAAACATATATACTGAGGAATCAGAATACTTCATTGTTGAGCAGCAACAATGACGAAAATATTTGTCTAGTTCTCTTAGAAGTAGTGGCTGCAGTACTTTGAATGAAGATGTGACAGAATTTCTGGAAGCATCTTCAATGCTATTCAAAGGTTTAGGCAGATTGACGCAACGTATCACATTGCTCTGCAAGAAGATGCTAAAAACATCAGCTTATACAATACCAGGACAATTCCCCAGCCTCTAATGGAGAATGTAATATCTCAATTATGAGAAAGGGGCATACTCTAGAAACTCAACTAAATGGTTATTATTCAAAAAGGTGTTACAAATATGTGTATTTTGTTCATCAGTTTAAAATAGCATGTTGTCAGTCATGAGAGATAAAAGGTACTGCAGATGCTGGAGAATCCGAGATAACAAGGTGTGGGGCTGGATGAACACAGCAGGCCAAGCAGCATCATAGGAGCAGGAAAACTTGACGTTTCGGGCCTAGACCCTTCATCAGAAATGCCAGTCATACTGTTTTGGATTATTATGAGCTGTGGACATTTTTTTTCCCATAATTTGAACATGTGAATAGCTTTCTCTTTGTGAATATTTGGAAGGTTACGGATTAACTATTTTCCCACAAACACAAATGTAATTTCCCTGATGATCAGCTCAATTACAAGAGTATGTCACTTGTGCTTGCTTTTTTTAGATGTTTAATACAATCAGAGATGATAGGTTAGAAAATATCAGCCTGTGAAACCTACCTAGAACTCACAAATGTACACTATTAACCATTTATCTTTAATCATTTTTTAAAAAATTCTGCGGGTGAATAAGGAGTTGAATATAAGCAATGTCAGATATTCTCAAAAAGGGTAATGAATCCATTGGTTGTTAGAATCCTCAGAGCGACTCCACCTCCACTTGCATAATTTAGCTGGAAGTGTAGGGGAAACCCTCTTTGTGCAAGTAAAGGGAGCTTCCAGGGAATTTCCTGTTCATTATAATTGCATGAAAACTGGCCTTTTGTTTTCTTAGTGGTATTTTTGTTTCACTTCTTCCTAAATTAATTGTAGATAAATATATTTGTTATTTTACCCTGTAATTTCTTTATGTGGAGATTTTTATGACCTTAGGATCACGCAGACCAAGGGTTTGAGAATTGTAGTCAGTGTTGCAACTTAGGGAAATATAGCAATCAAGTTCTGCATTGCATTGCCCACAAAGAACAAACAGTAATGAGACAAATTACAAAACAGCATTGAGATGAATCACGTTCTAATATATTTTAATTATATCAATTGCAGGGTAAATTTGTTAGGATTCCCCTGCAATTTTTAACATACACCTAAGAGAGCAACTGATGCTTTGGCTTGAACATCTAATCTAAAAGACAGCAGCTCCAACCATGCAGCATGTTCTCAGTACTGCACTGCAGTGTCTGTATGGAATATATGCTCAGCCCTCTGATGGGAGACATGAACACATAATCTTCACACTCAGAAGCAAGGCTGCGTGACTTTTTGACAAACATTCACACACATTCAGTTGTGATACAGCTGGTTGCACTCAGAAGGCTGTGTGTTAAAGTTCCACTCTAGAACTCGGGCATAAAAGAAACAAGGCTGACACTTTAGGGCAGTACTGAAGGACAGCTGCACTGTTTGAGGTGCTGTCTTCTTCATCTTTGCTATAAGCCAATACTGCTATCTGCACACAGAGATACCGGTCTGGAATTTCTTAGGTTGTGGGTGTCTGGACACATACTATCGCTGATGCTGCTTTCTATCTCTCAGTAAGGATCATCAACTGCTTGTGTAATTTACCACTCCTTTATTTATATCTGTACATAGTAGTTTATCGAATACAGCTCTCTAGTGTAGAGTCTAGGACTTCTCTCTTCATGTGTTGGGTCTAGATTCTGATACCTTCTGATATACTGATGTTAGAGTCATGTCACCTGTTACATCATCATGGTTTACACAAATCTCATTACGTTACTTCCAGCATTCACCAGAAGAAATTATCCAGTAATTAACGTAATAATTTTGTTAAGTGTTAAAATGTACAAAGTTAAATGGAACATTGGCCCAAGTGGCCAATGGAAAATAGCAGCATTGCATTCAACTCGGTATAATATATTGGTTATATATCATCTTATCATTGTCCTAATGTTTGTAAAGTGTGTATGTTCGACCCCTTTACCACAATTGGTGCCAGCCTACTTCTTGTCAAATATGTGCATGCATATCTTGAAGCCCATGTTTAAGTCTGACAAAACCTAATTATTTGATTTCTAGATAGTCCAAGTTTAACCCTGTTGTGTTTCCTTTCCACTGGAAGCAGAAAATAATTTTCTGGCCAAGCTGACAAGCTGCTGGTTATGGAGTTTCCTGTGCCATCTCCTCATTGTTCTGTGCATGTAGGACTCTGCACAACTTATCCAGGCAACACAAATGGTTCTTAAGAAGTCTGATGGTCTCTTCAAGAAAGACTTGTGTGTCACAAAACCCTTCAGCAAGTTCACTGTTGGCCTCTATCTTAGAATGACACAATGATATCATTAGGCATTGCTGTAGCAGGTACCCTTCATCTTCATCTTCATCCGTAGATCTAATTAACAAAGGAATTACTAGTATCTCTATCAGGCAATTAAAGAATCCTGCTAGCTCCAGGTTAGTGTTCACATTGGACATCACTCACAAGCGGCTTATACACAGTTTAATAACATTTCTTATTGTTGCAAGCTTTGGTGAGTTTAATTGGGACCTGAGGACAACATATGTGGCATAAGTGATACCTTGAACTTGGGGTAATCCTGGCACTCAATAAATTTCTAGTGTTTGATATCTTTCCTTTGGTAGGGATTAGATGTTAAACTTGTCTAAACAGGGCATCTGTCTGTCAATGCAGTCCGAGGGATAATTTACCACGACCCTGGTTTGATGGGCTTGGAGATAAGCTTGATGTATACTCTGTAGTCTGCAGAATGCAGGCCAGGTGATCCTTAAAGTGTCAGGTTGATGTGGTGATTGGCAATAAATGCACTTTCTCCAATGCCTCAAGTTTGTTTCTGCGAGTTCCCAATGAAGTTACTCAATGCACCTGGTGTCTTCCCCAAATTACACTTCTTCATTTTATTCAGTCACAGCTAGAACTTCAAAATTGGCAAAGGGATTTGGATGTTGGGAAAGAATATAGGAAGAAATTATTTCCAGTGCCTGCCTGGAAGTCTCCTGCATACCCAAGTTCTGACTGGACCAGTTTTTTCCTTGCTTTGGAGTCATGCAAATATATCCTGCAGCAGATTTTGTATAATGAGCACCTCTATGCTGGGCATTTTAGCTTGGGGAAGACTGTAGCTGTTGAACCAGCTTTGTTCCAACTAAATTTTGAGGATCATTTGATACTTGTTCAGTGCTTTGAGGTGCCTGTTGTAGCTTTTTGAAGTTTCTGAAGCCTATAGCAACTCATGCGTCATTGCTGTCTGATAAACCATGACCTTAGATTTGAGATTCAATCAGTCATGCATAGCTAATTCAATAATATGACTTGGGTCAACTGGAATATTGAGTCAGCTTAAACTTCATAACAATTGTTATCTTTACAAAATCATGGACTCAGAAAGAATTGCAGTCTGTGGGGAACACCTCCCTGTAGAACTGCAGGGCCTGATCCCATGCCTTGAGTGATCACATAATGCGGTTTGCAAATGTAAATGCCCTAATCAGGCAGGAGCTGAGTTCAATGCATGGGTAGTGGCACCAAGTGTGAAATTTAATGGTTGTATATTGCTGGCAAACACAGTTCCAGAATCATGTGCCTGTATCCTCGCCTCAAATATTTCCTCATTTCTTCGACATAGGACCTGTGGAAGTCCACAGCGTAACTGTTTCACTTTGTTACAGTTAATTTCACATTTAACTTGCCAACGCTTAGCTAGTTGCTTCCAAGCTTTAGATCACTGGGCAATGTCAGTATTGCTATCCTTTGCTCTCCTTGATCTATGAAAACCATGCCATGTTTAGAGTGTTATTTTTCCCTGTGATTCAGGACTTTCATCTGGAACTAAGAGGAATCCAGTAAGGGAGAATTCCAGTCATATGTCCTACTTTTAATTACAGGCAGAAAGGTGTACTCAGGATTGGCAGCTATAGTCACTGTCAGGGTGACCACAGGAAGTTTTTGTCGGTCAATTATATTGGCAGGGAAGTGTTATGAAAGGTATCACAATTGTAATTTTCACACCACTTATGCACCACCCAAAGTTGACTAGGTTTAATCATAAACGTCCAAGCCAAAATGTTTAGTAAAACAGGTTTTACTTGGTATAAGCATCAGCCAAAATTCTGACAATACACTTATTGTACACATGATTCATCAGGCTTCACAATGGTAGATGTAATTTAACCTACACAGTACATTCATTTCAGTAATCCACACACTCTCATAATCATCAGACCTAAATGCGTATGGTTCAGCCTTAGATTCCCAGGTTTAGCTCAAGGCAGACCGGAGTTGTTCTTTAATTCAGTCAACAAATTGTGAGGATTGACAAATTGAGGAAAAAACCAACATGTAGGAGGTTGAGAGGCGACCTGAAACAAATTTATAAAATAATGATAGGTATAGATGGAGTTAATGGTAGTTGTCTTTTCCTGAGGATGGGGGATTTCAAAACTAAGAGCACATTTTTAAAGTGAGAGGAGAGAGATTTTAAAAAAAGACATAAGAGGCAATTTTTTTTACACAAAGGTTGGCTTGTGTGTGGAATGAACTTCTGAGGAAGTGGTGGATGTGTGTACAATTACAGTGTTTAAATGACATTTGGATAAGTATGTGAATAGGAAAGTTTTGGAGGGATATGGGCCAGGAGCAGCAAGTAGGACTAGTTTAGTTTGAGATTATGTTCTGCATGGACTGGTTGAACTGAAGGGTCTGTTTCTGTGTTGTATGACTCTGTGACTCTATGTTGAAAACTTGCAATTTCTATTTGAAATCTTCTTCCCACTCCTTTACATAAGACTTTAACTGCAGCAACACCAGCTTTCAAAAACGTTAACAGTACACTATTATTCTCTTTCAAAAAAAATTACACTCATTTGTTGTTGTAGACATCATCATACTGTCTCATATCCTCAATAGTGAAATGATCTTTTGGCTCTTCTTTGGGCTATGACTCTATGACTCTGGACCTCTGAAGGCTCATGGCATCAGGTTGATCAAAACAATGAAACCTCCTCCTAATTACTATGTACCACACCATTACCCATCCAACCTCAGCTGGATCAGGCCTGATGAAGGGTCTAGGCCCGAAACATCGACACTCCTGCTCCTCTGATGCTGTCTGACCTGCTGTGTTCCTCCAGCTCCACACTGTATCAATTCTGACTCCTGCATCTGCAGTTCTTGCTGTTTTCTCCATGGTGAACACGACTTGGAGGAAAGATTCAAAATGTACTCTGGATGGGGGATGTCAATGTCTATCACCAAGAATGGCTCAGCAACAGTAATACTGAACAAGCCGTCAAGTCGTAAGCAACATGACTGGGTCTGCAGCAAGTGGGGGGGAAACAAGGGGGGAAAGAACATACTTGTCCGCATCCTCACTAATTTTTCTGCCACAGATTCATCTGCCCATGACAGTATCTTAGGACTAACCACTACATAGTCCCTGTGGAGATAAAATCCAGTCTTCACATTGAAGGGATCCTCCATCATGTTGTTTGTCACTGCCATAGTGGTAAATGCGACACATTTTAAGCAGATCCACCTCAAGACTGGGCATCCATGAGCCACTGTGGATCATCATCAGCAACAGAACTGTCCTAAAACACAATCTGTAACCTTATGACTCAGCACATCCCTACCCTACCACTACTATCAAGCCATGGAATCAACCTTGCTTCAATGAAGTTTGCTTGTGGGCATGCAAGGAACAGCTTAAGGTATAAATAATATTGAGATGTCAACTCGGTAATGCCATAACATCAGACAACTTATATGCTAAACAGCATAACCAACAAGTAATATACATACCTAAGCGACTCCACAATGAAGGGACCAAATTTAAGCTCTGCAGTCCTGCCGTATTCAGTCATGAATATTGTGGTCAATTAAACAACTCACTGGAGGTAAAGGCTCCACAAATACCTCAAGCTGTATTATGGGGGAGACCAATATGTCATTGCAAAGATAAGGCTGAAGAATTGGCAACAATTTGTAGCCAGAAATGCTGAGTGGATATTCCATACCAGCCTTCTCTGGAAGATCCTAGCATCAGAGATTCTAGTCTTAAGCTGATTTAATTCACTCTGTGAGATATGAGGAAATGGCTGAAGGGTCTGGACACAGGGCTGTGGGCCCTGTCAACATTCTGGCAAAAGCACTGAAGACCATATTCCAGAACCTGTCACAACCTGAGCTAAGCTGTTCCAGTATAACAACACTAGCATCTACCTGACAATGTGAGAACTTTCCAAGTATGTCCTGTGCGCAACAAAACAGGACAAATGCAATCTGGCCAATTACTGCCCCATCAGTCTACTCTTAATCATTGGTGCAGTGGTGGAAAGAGTCATTGACAGGGTTATCAAGCAGTACTTGCTTAGCAATAACCTACTTATTAATATTCAGTTTGGGTTCTACCAAGGCCACACAGTTCCTGACAGCATTACAGCCTTGGTTCACACATGGATATAGGAGCTGATCTCTATAGGTGAGGTGAGAATAACTGCCCTTTATATCAAAGTCACATTTGACTGAATGTGGCATCAAGGAGTCCTAGCAAAACTAGAGTCAATTGGATTCAGGGGGCAAAACTTTTGTCTGGCGCCATATCTAGTTCTGGTTATTAGGTCCAGGCCCGAAACGTCAAGCTTTCCTGCTCCTATGATGCTGCTTGGCCTGCTGTGTTCATCCAGCCACACACCTTGTTACCTGGTTATTGGACATTGTGTTCTCAGCTACAGGAATTTTTCAGTTCACCACTCCTCAGATACTGAAGTAGTCCATGTCCAAATGAGGCAAGACATGAACAATGTCCAGGCTTGGGCTGACAATTGGCAAGCAACACTTGAACAACACAAAGTGCCACAAGGCAAAAATCAACACCACCAAGTGAGAATCTAACCATCATCCCTTGACATTCAATAGCATTAGCATATAAGGTACAAGTTAGGAGTGTGATGAAATGCTGTTAAATTTGACTGGATGATTGCAGCTCCAACAACATTGAAGAAGCTTGACACACATTCCAGGACTAAGCAATCTGTTTGATTAGCACCACATCCATAAATGTGCACTCACCACTAATGTACCCCTCTATTCTTCATTTCTGAGCAAATATTTATTTTTTAAAAATTTCTCAGTTCAATGCAAACAAACTTATTTTAAATTTATCCCTTCAGAGAAATAAGTCAAAGTCTTTTCTATAAAATTCATTAATGCCAAATGAACATTACATGTTACAATATTAATTTCTTACATTACTAAACAGGTTAGAATCTGAAGTAAAAGCAAGATACTGCAGGTGCAGGAAATCTGAAACAAACACAAAAGATGTTGGTGAAACTCAACTGATCTGTGGAGAGAGAAACAGAGTTAATGTCTCAAGTCTAGTATGACTTTTCTTCAGAAGTTCTGAATGTCACAAACTGACCTCGGCTAGAAATAGGAGGCCAGGTGAGGACAGGCTGAAGCTTGTGTTTCAAAACTCCCTGAACTCATAAGAACATAAGAACATAAGAACTAGGAGCAGTAGTAGGCCATCAGGCCCTTCGAGCCTGCTCTGCCATTCAATAAGATCATGGCTGATCTTTTTGTGGACTCAGATCCACTTAACCGCGCTCTCACTGTATCCCTTAATTCCCTTATTGTTCAAAAAAAAATCTATCTTAACTTTAAAAACGTTTACTGAAGTAGCGTCAACTACGTCACTGGGCAAGGAATTCCATAGATTAACAACGCTCTGGGTGAAGAAGTTCCTTCTCAATTCAGTCCTAAATCTGCTTCCTCTAATCTTGAGGCTATGTCCTAGCTTCACCCGCCAGTGGGAACATCCTCTCTACTTCTATCTTATCTATTCCCTTCATAATTTTATTTGTTTCTATAAGATCACCCTTCAATCTTCTGAATTCCAATGAATATAATCCCAATCTACTCAGTCTCTTCTCATAAGCCAACCCCTTCAAATCCGGAATCAACCTAGTGAACCTCCTCTGCACCCCCTCCAGTGCCAGTATATCCTTTTTCAAGTAAGGAGACCAAAACTGCACACAGTACTCCAGGTGTGGCCTCACCAGCACCTTGTACAGCTGCAACATAACGTCTCTGCTTTTAAATTCAATCCCTTTAGCAATGAAGGACAAAATTCCATTTGCCTTCCTAATTACTTGTTGTACCTGCAGACTAACCTTCTGTGATTCATGCACAGGGACACCCAGGTCCCTCTGCATAGCAACGTGCTGCAACTTTTTACCATTCAAGTAATAATCCTTTTTACTATTACTCCTACCAAAATGTATGACTTCACATTTATTTACATTGTATTCCATCTACGAGACCTTTGCCCACTCACTCAATGTATCTATGTTCCTCTGTAAGGTTTCACAGTCCTCTGGACACTTTGCTCTGCCACTCATCTTAGTGTCATCTGCAAAGTTTGACACCCTACACGTGGTCCCCAACTCCAAATCATCTATATAAATTGTAAATAATTGCGGTCCCAACACCGATCCCTGAGGCACACCACTAGTCACTGATTGCCAGCCAGAATAGCACTCATTTATCCCCACTCTTTGCTTCCTGTTAGTCAACCAATCCTCTATCCATGCTAATACTTTACCCCAATGCCATGCATCCTTATCTTATGCAGTAGCCTCTTGTGCGGCACCTTGTCGAAGGCCTTTTGGAAATCCAGGTACACCATATCCACTGGGTCCCCATTGTCCACCTCATGATTAGATAATTTGTTAACACTTGTTCCTACCACATAAAAACGTAATGAGAACCTAGATAAGGAAATGCAAAGCTGGTAGAAAAGCAATCATGTTATTTTATTGATAATGCATACAATTTTTTCCCTTAGTGTGGAAACAGACCCTTCAGCCCAACAAGTCCACATCAACCCTCTGAAGAGTGTCCCACCCAGACACATCCCCCTACCCCTGTAACCAATCTAGCCTACATATCTTGAAGCACTATGGGCAATTTCGCATGGCTACTTAATCTAACCTGCACATCTTTGGACTGTGGGAGGAAATTGGAGCAACTGGCAGAAACCCACACAGACACGGGGAGAATATGCAAACACCACAGAGACAGTCACCCAAGGCAGGAATCAAACCTGGATTCCTGGTGTTGTGAGGCAGCAGTTTAACCACTGAGCCACCGCTGGAAGTTTGTGGCTCCTGTGTGGGTCTGAGTTCAGTGTTTCCTTTTTCACCCATCTTCCTTAGTTCTCTATCTGAACTAACAACTGGGGCTAAATGATCAATTCCAAAGGATGCAAGTATTGATGAAATAGCGAATGCAGATTAGCACTTTATAAAATTAAGTTAACATTTTAGGACTAGGTTCTTGCTGTGGGTTTTACTGATTCTTCCATCTGCTTTCAAGGCTTAGAGAAAAAAAAATCAGAAATACATGCATAGCCCACCCACTGAGCTGCCAGAAGAGAAAAGTTTGTGCCTGCTTTTTTTCACATTTTTGTAGATTTTGTATAAATGACTTCATTTTTGCACCCAGGAGACTACATCTTTGTGAGATCGTATGGAAAGGTGGCATCTCCAATATACTCCAATTGGATGTGGCTTCAACGCAGAGTGTAGATAGAGTATTCAAGTTACAAATTTAGGAGGTGCATAGGTGATCATCTTTCAAAATTCTACTAGCTTTGCATTGGTGCTGATAGATTGGAAAATTGCAAATGTATCTCCATAGTTTGAGGAAGGAGGGAAAGAGAGCAAGACGGGATTAAAGATCTCTTAGCCTGATGTTCATAGTAGGGAAAACACTAGAATCTGTGATGAAGGATGTTATTACTAGATATTTCCAAAATAATTGATAATTGGGCACAGTCTACATTGATTTATGAAGGAGAAATCATGTGACAAGCTGTTGGATGTTAGTAGCTGAATTGTTAATGGGGAACCAATGGATGTGGTGTATTTGGATCTTCAGAAGGCTTTTAATGTGACTAAACAAAATTAATGCACACTGGATTGGTGAAAATATACTAAGAAGGTTTCAGGATTGATTAACAGGCAGGGAGCGTAGAGGAGGAATAGATTAGTCATTCTCAGGATGGCAAGTTTGACCAGTGGAGTACCAGAAGGATCATTGCTTGGTATCTACTGTTCACAATCAATTTCAATGATTTGGATGTGAAAGCCAAATGTTTCATTTCAAAGTTTGTAGATGGTACAAAACATGGTGGGAATGTGAGTTGTTAGGATGTGCAAAGAGATTTCAGGGAGATTTAAACATGCTGACTGCTTGAGAAAGAGCATTGCAGATGGAATATGTGGATCAACATGAGATTTTCCACAGTAGGAGGAATGAAGGGACAGAGTATTTCTTAACTGGTGAGATAATGAGAAGTGTTGACGTCTAAAGGGAGCTAGCTTACTTTGTTCGTAAGTTGCTGGAGGAACGTGCAGGAATTAATTCCAAAACGCAAACATGATCATCAAAGCAATGTTCCTGGATCCATCATCCTCAGACCTTGGCATCATCAAAGCACGATGTCATCATGCTCTGTCTTTGCCCAATTCAGCCACAACTTCAGGATTTTAAACATGTACTTTGGAGCAGAAGACAGCTTGGACATCCATGCCTATGGCAAGTCAATTTGAGCTGAGGAATGGTATCTTATGTATTTATACAAGATTATATTGTCTCAGGCATTTTCTGTGTCTTAGTCTGTTTTATTAATGCATAGATTCTTCAGTACAGAGTTAGAGACAGGCAGCTTGTGTGCTTTAGCTTGCTCCTTGGTGCAGAAAGAGAGACAGGACGTTTGCAGCGGTGGGGAGCATTAAAGAGTAAATGGGGAGAGGCTACAATGCTACTATGTGGCACCTTGCTGTGTCAAAGTGGAGATAGTGACCAGCAGCATGGAATGGAGCAGAGATGGCAGCCAGTGGTGTGGAGCAGATTGATGACAGTGGCCAGCTGCCCAGAGCAGAGCAGAGGTGGCAAACGGCTCAGAGCAGAGATGGCAGCAAGCAACCGAAGAGTGGAGCAGAGGCAGCCTGTGGCCCAAAGCAGGCGTGGCCAGTGAACAGGAGTGGAGCGGGAATGGCAACCAGTGGGCCTGGAGCAAAGGTAGCTACTTGTTGGGAACTGGTGGAGTCTGGTCAGACCACATGGAAGTCCTTATAGAAAGATTGTAATGTCAATCTTTTTTAGCTTTATTTTTTATTTTCCTAACTTATACAGAGTACATCTGTAATGTAGTGCAACCTTTTTTCTTTATTTTCCCTATTTTTTGTACCTAAGATTTATACCTAGGCATATTGTACCAGGGATGGTACCATGCGCTGGTGACATTGTTCCACTTTTCACTGTACTCCTGTTCTTTTGTAACTTGAGTACATGTGACAATAAACCTAATTTTAAAAATTCTATGCTCTAAAAAATTCTAAAGTCAACTGTGCAGGATGTGCCAGCAGCTTACGCAGTAAACGTGTACGAAGAAGTAAATGGTGATGTGTGGATATCAAAAGGATGGGTGTTTAATAGAGTGAGGGTGGACTCTAACCAGCCAGGAGACCCCACCAAGTCATCAGTAGGCTGGTTCAATTCTCTTCCAGGACTGTGACTACAATCAATCAGGCATTGTTCTTAGGTGAATCTGGGAATCTGCCCTTGCAGATTAGTTTAAATCTATGGCCTATTGTTCTTGTTCCTTTCATGAGCTGGATCGATTCCTCCCTATCTACTCTACCCAGCCCATTCATGATTTGAAAACCTCTATCAGATCTTCTCATCGCCTTCTAATCTCCAAGCAGAACACTCCCAACATTTTCAACCTATCCTTATAACTGAATTCCTCATTCCTGGAACTGTTCTTGTGAACAGTTTCTGCATTCCCTCCAATTCATTCACATCCTTCCTGTACTGACCTGCATAAACCTGTACACAACACTCTTGTCAAGGTCAAATAGGTGTCTTATATAATTTCCTCATCCTCTCCTTTCTTTTGTACTGTATGCTCCTATTAATAAAGCTGAGGATATTGTATGTCTGGGCAGGAGGAGGGACAGGGCTTTAAGTGGAAGACAGTACCCACATTAGATATTCAGAAAGCACTTTGTCTATGTCCACCAGAAACAGTATGAAAAGTGGCTATTTAATTGTACCATGTCCTCCAGCTGGATCTACAGAGCAGGATAAAGAGTGTCAAGTGGTTATTAATTCCTTTGTGAGCAGTTCCTTTCAGGCCGAAGCCAGGAACATTGCTGATATTGTTCAGCTGACTCTGCATCACTATTGCAGGTAGCAGAGAACAGCAAAGAACAGAGAGTTGGAGGAGATCAGGCAGTTATCTATTTCATGGTGGTAGATTTCCAATGTGTCATCGGCATGATACTCGTGGGTCTGTGACCAATGCAACTCAACATGGACAGGAACCAGAACATCCAAGGCGACCACACCTTTAATATGCAGTTAGTATATGATCAGATAATGTTGCTGAATGTCTGTTATTCTTGCAACAGTTATGATGCTTTTGTCTTGCGTCAGGCAATTGACACCATATTGAAGCTGTACCTATGAAACAAGTTATTGAAAAATTGCTTTGAGCTCTCATGTTAGCAAAATCTTGCTCAGGATCTTCCTGGAATGAAGCTGGAAAAAGGTAGACAGCAAGATTGCTGACGAGTGAGCTGGATTTCGATGTGGAAGAGGAGATCAATCACTAATTTCTGAATCTGAAAGAGCAAAGTCCAAGAACATCAGCTAAAGTACAGGTGTTTTGGTGATTTTGGGAAGGCATTTGATTCTCAATCTCACGTTAGGAAGCTCTTGTTGACAGTGGTATTCTCATGATACCTATTATATTGAATAGATTTGTTAGCCAACCTTCACCATAAGCAGCAGAGAACAGAACTTAGCGGAGAAAAATTGTTCCGGAAGTGACTAACCCTTCGAACCAAGATGGCTGAAAGACAAGGCAGGATGAACCAATATATCACTGCTTGATGGCAAGGACACTCTATATAAACATGGCATTTCACATCCCTATTGACTACCTGTGAACAATAATCTGCTGGAGCACAGATTCCACGGTATCAGTGATAGTCTACATGCTTTCTTGACCTCTTGTACCAGGGTATCTCAGCCTGTGTGGCAACTAGCTAGGCATGCCTGATGCTCAAAAACGTGGAGAAGTGCTTCACTAGAAGGTGAGAAGACAGTTAGCAGAGGCTGAATTGTATGAGGCTTGCACTGATGATCTTTTATTATACTCATCCCCTCAAAGTCCCCATCTGAGTCCTCTGTAGCAGATCTTGTCTCTGAACCTGACTTACTAGGAGGGAACACATACCATACCTTCATCTCGGGCTAGCTGCAGCTTGCTCATGTCAGGTTTTTACTGCACATCGATCCTGGTTCTATATTACTCTCTAAAGGATGTGCAATACTCGTCCCTGAGCTGATGGCTGTAGGCATCCAATGAATGCTTCCTCATAAGGTGCATAGAGTTGCATATGCTATTTACTGGGATTATAATGACTGGCCAGGCAGCAGTTATTGTATTTCCTAAAGTGAATATGTGACAAGAGTGGCTTGGGGAAGAGAAAAGGAGGAAGGGTTACATAGAAAGCAAGAGGTTCATGTTTACACGATGTCTAGCTCGTACCTTATACCACATAACATGATGAGGGTGAAGTGGGATTTCAGAAAATGCACCAGGCAGGAACTCAGCATCATCCTTGATGATTTCAGCAATTCTGGTTGCAACAGTCTCAGTCACAGGACACCAGGTTATAATCCAACTGATTTATTTGATATCACAAGCTTTCAGAGCACTTGTCCTTCGCAGTCTCCTTCTTCACCTGATCAAGGAGCAGTGCTCCAAAAGCTTGTGATTTCAAATAAGCCTCTTGGACTATAATCTGGTCTTGTGTGACTTCTAACTTTGTTCATCCCGGTCCAACACCAGCGCCTCCACATCGTGGTTCAAAGTCCCACTGCACCATGTCCACCATGGGACTCCTTGAATGTAGGCTTGCCCTGTTACCTGATGGTTCTCTGTTGTTGTCTCACCTTATGATTGATTTAATTTGATTTGATTTGATTATTGTTACATGACCTGAGATACAGAAAAAAATTGTTTTGCTTACTATGCATGCAAATCACACAATAATAAGGACATTAGGGTAGTAGAACAGAATGCAGAATATGATGTTTCAGCTACAGAGAAAAATCGACACTAATATTTGAGAGGTCCTTTCAAAAATCTGATATCACTGGGGAAAAAGCTGTTCTTGAAACTGTTGGTGTGTGTTTTCAAATGTTTGAAACGAAAACTATCTCTTTTCTGTGCAAGCTTATCCTGCAAACAAGATGGAAGAACTCAGTGAATGTGCTGTAGTGTTTTTAAGCAATGTACTTGAAATATGTGGAAGCTGCAATATATGGACATGGAACTGGCAGCATTACTAAGTGTGTGAGTAAAGTTACAACATGAGATTGCTAGATACAAGTCATAATTGCTCGAGATAGCCAGTGGGTGTATGATAATCATATAATAATCAATTATTTATAAGGGATTGATTTTTTTGTGTTGATTTATTGAAAAGAACAAAAGACACTTAAGTTATGAAGCAGACATTATTCAAACCAACTGATTTCTCAGCATGCAGCTTGCAAAGCCATTGGCAGGCACAGTCATGACATTGTATAGGTGGAATCCTTAAAGGTAAACCCTCTTAAAGGCCCATACCACATGACGAACGTGTTGCATTGAATTGTGCGTAATCTAGTATAGTAATGGTTAGCAAATTATATTTGGTGAAACATTCATAACTTTGAGCACCCTTGTGATGTCGCTGAACTTACTGCTGCACCACAAGAAGACCTTTGGGACCATAGTTCTTAACTTGACCTTTATAACTACCTCCCCCGATTTCTTTTACAAGTGTTGGCTTTGGAGGCTTCCTTGCCTCCCGCAGAAACATCTCCTTCACAATTGCTTCTGAGAGCCTGGGAATTCTTTCTTGGCCTTCTTTTCCTCCTCAGAAACAGTGGGCTGAGTTTTAATTTTGTGTAAGTGAAAAGCTTTTGAATGAATTCAATTTGAGTCCGGTATTCAAAACATTTCCACCACCCGCTGCATCCCAAGTGCACCTCATATTTACGAACTTCTGACTGATTTTAAGAAATGTAGTCTAGCTTTAATTCATCAGAGCTACGTACGCATCTAGGTCCCCTGCAGAGTACATACCATGTCAAAAATGCAATTTGGGTCGGATCGCAATCTCCAATCATGGTGCTTTCTGTATTAGCGTGATCTAGTGTGGGATATTAGCATATTGCAATGCATGTGGCCAAGAACCAGCACTGTTTAATTTGAAGCACCCTAGCTTTAATATCATAAAAGGATGCAAGAAATCATTGATGTCAGAGAGAATGGGTTAATTCTGTATATTGTGGCCAGCTCAGTTGACAAGGTATTATGTAATCCTGACATAGTGACCAACATACTATTTTGTATGGCAGTTAAAACAAAAATACTTGCTTCAGCAATCAAACAACTATGGGGACTAACCAGTCTGTGCTGTGTCCTAATAGTTCAGCATCCGTAGAGATTCCAATTACACAAGATTGGGTGTGTTCTAAATAAATTTAAGAACTCAGACTCTTATGAGTTTTAATCTTTAGTGAAAAAAATTAACTTTAGAACAAGCAAACAAAGATAACTTCATACTTCCTGCAGTCCTTTATTCTGAAAACAAAATAATTTGTAGTCATTTGTAATCATTGCTAACTTCCTTTTTAGAATCTAACTCTGTCCACTTAAGTATGTTGGTAGTTGCTTGTCAGTTTCTCTAACATATTTAAAATTGGCACAATTTCAATGACAAAAGACATACTGGGAAAACTTAGAAAACGAAATTTTTTTTAACAATAACAAAATATTATTAGATTCTGGCTTTCAGTAATAAATGAGTTACTTCTACGCTGCCATATTTCTTCCTCTATCAATGCACAATTATTTGGAACATTATCGTTCATAAACAAAAGGGCCCATTATAAGCCTAGAAGCCAGTCATTTCATACATCAGTCTCTGTTGTTGGGTTCACATCTGCAGACGTTCAGAGTTAGTTGTAAACTGCAACCATTATATTTTTGAAGATTCATATTTTTAATGGTGCAGCTAATAGGTAAGGTACAGTATACAACACAACTGATAAGAACCACGTGATCCCACAGCAGGGGAGTATTAACAAACTCCGGTGAAGGTGCACTTCACTGACTGGATGAATACTACAGAGCAGATGACAAACAGTGAGGAAAGTTTATTTATTCATTGCATGTAGAGTTGTTCAATTGTGTGGATCAGCGTAGAAATTAGCACTGGAGTTCATTTAGACACGGGATTAATACAGCCTGAGGGATAAAATGTCAATAAATAGGAAAAATTGGACTGCTCTCTCCAGGTAGGTAGCGATTAATATTTAACACTTTGACTACTTCCGTATTAGTGTATGCATTTACACTTGAATTCTACTGGATAATTGTTGTCAGAAATGCATAGCAAAAAAGCTTGTAGTCTGATGTAGATGTAAATATGATGACAAACTGATGCTGTATACTAAACTATCCTGCTTTTTAATATGTACAGACTGATGAATGTTGACGTATATAGGATAACAAAGTAGAAACGATATATAAGGAAATCGCTTTCTGTCTAAACAAAAACATGAGGTGGCATAGCAAATCTGAAAAAACTTTTCTGTAACTGTTCCAGTAGATTTGTTGTTCTACTAATCAACCACCTGAATAGACTGCAGACAGCTTGTTTAGTTGGCAAACTTTCACAACAGCAACTCTGTGTATGATTAGCCCAAACAGAACTTTTCTCCCCCTCTTAATTACTGCGTATGGGGTAATGGATGCTTGACTGGCCATTACATAGGTCTGAGTCCTGAATTTGTTTTGCAGTGTTTATGTACAGACAAATGTGAAACCAACAGATAATCACACATATACATTATGTATATTTGCAATTCAAATTCTAGAATTTAAAAAAATGATAAATGTGTATATATACCACTTAAAATCCAATTCTTATTTTTAAGGGGTGCTGTGCTTTTTTTAATTTCAGGAGTTAGGAATGATGCTGCCTGCACTCATCTTCAGTAGAAACAGTTCTTTTTGTAAATATATTTATAGTTGTGTTTGTTGTCATGTCCCATTGTTCATCCATTGACAGAGAGTCATTTGATATTATTTGAGCTGGAAGAGTATTTATTGTGGTGTTCCCCAGAGATTAGCATTAGAATCCTTGCCTTCCCTGATTTATATTAGGGATCTAGACCTTTGTGTTCATGGGACAATTGCAAGTTTGCAAATAACACAAAACTTGATAGGATTGCAAACTATGAGGAAGACAGAGGAGTACTCCAGAAGGACATAAACAAACTGTGGAGTGGCTCGATAGTTGGCAGATGAATTTCAATGCAGACAAGTATAAGGTGGTGCATTTTGGGAGGAAGAACATGGAAAGACAGGGGATGGAAAATACGGGCCACAGTTCTAAGGAGAGGGCAGAAGCGGAAGGACCTGTGTGTCTGTATATGCACAGACCACTGAAAGTGGCAGGACAAGTAGAGAGAGCAGTTAGTAAAGTATACAGGATCCTCAGCTTTATTAATAGGGTCATGGAGTACAAGAGGAAAGAGACAATGTTGAAGTTGTATAAGATCCTTGTTAAATTTTAACAGGAGTATTGTGTGCAGTTCTAGCTGCCATATAGAAAAGATGTGAACATATTAGAGAGAGTGCAGAAAGACTTTACAAGAATGATTCCAGGGATGAGGACCTTCAGTTATGATTAGATTGGGACTGTTGTCCTTGGAGAAAAAGCAAAGAAGACATCTGATAGGTGTTTTCAAAATCATTAGTGGGCTGGATAGAGTCGATAGGGAGAAACTGTTCCCACTTATTAAAGGAACAGCAACAAAGGGGTATAGGTTTAAAATGATCCTCAAAAGGAGCAAATGTGAAGTAAGGAAAACGTTTTCTGTCAGCAAGCAGTTCAGGTATGGAATGTGCTGCCTGGAAAGATGTTGGAAGCAGATTGAATTGGGGCATACAAGCAGGCATTGGATGATAATTTGGATAAAAATTATGTGGAAGGGTGTGGGAAATTGGCACTACACAATAATGATCATTTTACATGGTATTGTGGATGCAATGGACTGAATGGCCCCTTTTTGTACTATAAAATTTCTGAGATTATGTGACTTACCTGAATCTAGTAAAATTTAACTGGAATCTTATTTTAAACTACCATTCACAGTTTAACGTAGTAGTCCTCATGTCATTTGCATAACTATTTTCTAACTAGTCACCCATGCTCAAAAGAGTTACAGCAGTATCTAGCACACAACTTACAAGTAAGTCAACACATGTATTGTCAGCACAGGTCTGTCTGTTGTTGTTTCCATCAAAATCTGAGCGGATACTTTTCATAACTTGAAACTCACTGCCCCTACTAATAGAAAGAATTATATGAATAGGATTAATGAACAGTGTTCAATTCAGCAAATGTAAGGGAAATATATGTTCCAAAAGAGACCCTCTTAGCTAGATCGAAATCTCATTTGTTTTGGGTATCCTGCTTAACTGGAAAGGCACCAATAAAAAATTTGACAACTTTATACTAACTCAAATTAACAAAGCAAAAACAAATTGTAACTATTTTAACAACTTTAAGTTGGTCTACGCTGATTGTGGAATCCACCTTTGTCTAATTGGATTGAATTCCAGGAAGTTTATCCAAGTCAAAAAGTTAAATAACAAAGTCACATCAAAGGCAACCACTCAAAACTAAAGCTATGTGGTATCCAGGAGTCATAGAATGCATTCGATGCATTGCAAGATGGTACCTAACTATCGAGACGCAGAAGTTGTTAAGTGGAAGCTCATCTTTTCTAGCTGATGGAACAGGATTTGTTATTTGTATGAAACAAACTTCAAGTCAAATTTGTGTTACTTTGTTGCTACACCATTGTGCTTTTATCTGATGACTAATTTTGTAAAATAGGTGTGTAGCAAATCAAGCAGAGAGCTGGCAAGTGACTTCATAGTAGAACAATAAATGGTTTATGCCAACACTGTTACTATAAAATATTGGTTAAAATGTGTTGCAAAAATGTATATATATTGTTGCAGTCATAGAAAATTACCCCAGTGAGTAAGATGTTCCTTAAACAGCTCTTTGTGGATAAATGTAAGAGCTCTTCCCATTTCAGGAATTGAATAGGCAATTGTTAACATGATAGCACTCACCCTTTTAACTATGAAGAGCCACTCCTTACATGCAGGCAACTCACTACATGTAACTAATCAGTATAATACACAATTATGAATAGAAATAGGTTGACATTTCTAAGAAACTTCTGAATACTTTTTGAATGCCTAAAGTTTCTCTCAGTTCGAATTTGAACATGCCTTTCACAACTCAGAGTGGAAAGCATTTAAACAAGCGTTAGAGCAGTAATAATGGGGGGAATTTGTATCAGAGATAAAAAGGTACTGCAGATGCTGGAGAATCCGAGATAACAAGCATGGGGCTGGATGAACACAGCA
>JAHRHZ010000271.1:22099163-22154518 GCA_024137785.1 Ginglymostoma cirratum | reverse complement strand
GATAACAAGGTGTAGAGCTGGATGAGCACAGCAGGCCAAGCAGCATCCGAGGAGCAGGAAAGCTGATGTTTTGGGGCTAGACCCTTTTTCGGAAGCTATTTTCTGAAGAAGGGTCTAGACCCAAAATGTCAGCTTTCCTGCTCCTCTGATGCTGCTTGGCCTGCTGTGTTCATCCAGCTCTACATCTTGTTATCACTGAATTACAGACTGCCTTTACTGAAGAGACATATTTAGCACAGTCAAGGTATATTCCCATGAAGAGGAAATGTATGACAATTAAGAGTTCTATGTATGACGAGAACTATAGAGATTAAGATGAAGAAGAAAGTATGTACTTTTGATAGAG
The DNA here is from genome assembly GCA_024137785.1 of Ginglymostoma cirratum. Lineage (NCBI taxonomy): Eukaryota > Metazoa > Chordata > Chondrichthyes > Orectolobiformes > Ginglymostomatidae > Ginglymostoma > Ginglymostoma cirratum. The sequence continues at coordinate 22,154,172 of JAHRHZ010000271.1, read as the reverse complement.
ATCATGTCAGTGGGAAGTAAATAGAAATTGCAGAGGCACTGGCAATTATTTTGCAATCTTTTCTGGATTTTGGGGTAGTTCAGGAGGATATATAATTTCAAACATAACATCTTTCTTCACCAATAGACCGGCCAGTTTAAATTCGGAAGTGGAGAAATTTCTAGAAACAGTTATTTGGGATAGAACTAGTAGTCATACAGTAAAATGTAGATTGGTTCAGAAGCATTAACATGGTTCTGTTAACGGAAAATCACTGCTAATTAATTTTTTTAGTTTTCTGAAGAGTGAACCAAGAGAGCTGATGAGGGGAAGGCTGTTCCCAAAGTGGAATGCATGGATTTTCAAAAGGTCGAGGGTGTGTACATCTTGCTTTATGTCAGTGCAATTTTGGACCTGTACCATGTAGCAGCAGCATTCATGCCAAACACACGGCAGCTGCACCAAGCAGTGGGACCTAGTCCTGGCGGGAGTAGTCTGCAGTGAATTCCATGTGGGCACCTATCTGTCAGGGGGCACACCACAGTCAGTGATGGGTGGCTTCCAGCTTTCTCTCTAATTTTCTAACCTGCTATGTTGGCCTCCAAAATCAGTGTGTGGCAGCAACTTCTGAAACTGGAAATCAATGCTATGATCTGTGTGCTGATGCCGATTGCCATACATGGAATATTGGAGCGGCTGTGTGCTCAAAACTTAGGGGGAATATTGGTGGCCACCCACACTAGTTCTGAGCTTCAGCTGCGGTTAGGCATCTGGTCAAAGTGCCTTTACATAGGTGTGGGTCACAGTCAGTCCTTTGTCTCTGTAGCAGCCAGTCCAGGAAGGAAGTCTGCCACAGCCTGTGAAGCACATTGTACACATCCCAATGTTCAGCAAACCAGCTGCAATGACACCTGCAATGGGTAGAACATTGGCTATGAGCACATGATGCATTGATGGCACAGGCATGCACTCACTGGCCATCCTGTAGCAATGACCATCTCTGTGTGTTGCATCACCCTGGCACCATCACTGCTGGAAATCTGCCTAATTTATGCACTGCCTACTGTTCAGTTGACTATGTTGAAGTTGGGGATGTGGTGGAGAAAGTGTAGAAGTGAGCTGACACAATGTACACACATGGCTGCCTCTGTACCCAAAATGATGTAATTGGTGCTTTTCACAGATACCTGAACACTGTGCCTCCTTAATGCCTCAGGTGTGAAGCCACAGGGCACAACGATGCATCTGGCCCCAACATAGAGACATGGACAACAGCCTGATCAATGAAAAACAAACATTTATGATCAGAACAAATTATTTACTTAACTATCAGTCATGGCCTCCATGCGCTCTCAGTATAATTTCATTCTCCTCTCACTCTCTCTTGGTGACGCACAGTAATCCCCTGTTGCACAGATGATGTGGAGGAAACCAGCTCCCATGGTGGATGCTGTTGGCCTTGGAGGTATGGTCAGGTGATCTTGGGGCTTTTGGGTAAGGATAGATCAAACATGCTATGAGCCTTTTGGTTAAGGGCAAGTTGAGCCGTCTTGCCCTGATATTTGAAGGGTCAGAGTGGGGTAAGCAAGGTTGAAGTGAAGATCCTGGCCATCTCCGCAGTGTCCACAGTGAGTTGAACCTGCCAAGGGGCAGCATGGATCGCTTGTTGTGACTGTGTATATCCTGGCACTGCCCTGAGTCCTTGTGAGGATGGGCACCTGGACTCGGGTCAGAGTCCCCCTGTCTGCATTTTGCCCTGAGGGCCAATGTCTGGTGTGATGGAGTGAAAGGGCCTGCAATTTGGCAACATCCCTTGTGGGTGCTGGGCCTGTTTTTCGATGGCCACTGCTAACATGCCCATGTTAGCATGGCATGCAGTCACAACACTGACTGCATCAATCCACTTTCTCAGTGATGAAGGCCAGTGCGTCTCACAAATCTCCCTGCGGCTTCTGCCGAGACCACAGTGTCATCCCCTGCTGGGGCCTGAGCCGGTGCCTGGTCTCCAGCTCTCCTTTGAATGCCAGTGGGCTGGGACATTTCTCCCGTCCTTATTTGCACTGCAGTCGGTGTAAGGTCCTCAGCAGCCTTTGCTGACACATTGCGTTCATCTATCGCCCCTGTTTCAGTACGGGAGCTGGTGGGGTGTCCAGGAGGCAGTACGTGGACACATAGACACACACACCCTTCCCCCCGACCCCCAACCACAACGATATTGCTCTGCCTGGATATGAGCTGTCTTCCTCTGTAATTACATGAAAGGTTGAATGAATGGATTGCAAATGGATGGCTCAGCTGTTCGTGCTGATACATCTGGAGGGAAAGGTATTGAGGTTGCCCCTATGGGCTTTGTATCTAATTACTGAATTGGCTACATGTGTATTTTTACCGGTGGTGGATAGCAATATGATAGCTCTATGACCTATGTAAAAATGTGGGATTCTGCTGTTTCTGTAAGCACCTTGTGTTAAAGGAGCCCTGTACAGAATAAAATCACTTAGAATTTGGCTTTAAGTTGGCAATATAATTGATTGATGATAGTAAGAACTAGAAGGAGATTACTGAGATTTTGTTGACATTCCTTGATAATGTTCCTGATGTTAACACCTGGAACCTGCTAAGTCTACACACCAATGATGCAGATGTTGTTTTGAAGATTTGAGCTAAAAATCAGCAAATTGTGGCAACACGAATTATGGGCACTCCAGTCAATGTTATTCATTCAAAAGCAATGAAAAGTTACACATCACTGTGTTCAGACAAGACAGCATGATTACATTTATTTTGTAGAATGCAAACCATAAGAGACTGGTAAAACCCACAACTTTTGTTTTCCCTCTGAATGTATTTTCTTTAATCAGCTACACCCCTCCCCAGATCATCAGGAGCTTATTGGGCTCCTGAAGAGACAGAAATTTGTCAAGAAAATCTTCAGACAGTTGCTGCTTTTGTGTTGTGTCTGACTGTATAGAGATCACAGAAAAAGTAACCCTTTTATTCTGGCTTTTTAGCCATCTCAAGGCACTACGAGCAAACATTTCTGAACTCCAAGGGATTTATTTGTTACGTGAATTCATCTGTTTCATTTAGACAGCATAGCACTAATCATAGATCTGGCGTCCGTTCTCTTAAATAACAAAGTTTTTGAAATATCCTGGGATTAATTTGCTGCGAGTGTGTAGCTGCAAGGCAACATGTATGCAATAACAGCATCTCCCAGTACAGGAAACTGTTCTATTCCATGAATACACTAGTGACCTGTGATAGGAAATGCAAGGGCCTTCTCCATCCTCTGCCTGTCCTGAATAAACCCCTGACTGTTGATTAACTAAATTGATTTTTCCATCTGCACATTTTATTGCAAACATGCCACAAGCTCACCTCGCTTTTAGATATCAATCTGCGATCTAATCCATCTGTAATCAAAGGTTTGTGTCTTGTACAGACCTGTCACAGTTTAGACCTCACACCTATAAATCTCAAAAGTGTGAAAAAACAGAAAAAAAGCAGTAATTTCCTGCTGGGATTTCTAAACTCCTGAAGCAGCTGTTGGCAATCTATTGTGTTTTCCCCTTTAATTTACCTTAGAATGCATTTATTTACCTTTTAAAAATGAATAAGGTTGAATCCAGCTAAATACACTAGGGACAAATTTTCACTGGTGTTCATTCAATCCATTTCTCATATAAAGCTTGTTGTTACCTTCCTGAAAAGTGAAAAATTAAGTGAAACAACTTTGAAGGGATCAGACTACAGCCAACCCTTCAACGCCACCAAACTGCAAATCAGCTAGTAAGAAAATTATATTGAAAAATCTCACTTAGTGCAGTATGATTACTTCTGTCATGTACACAACCATCTTTGGCCATTTTCATCATCAGTAGTGAGATACTCTTTTCTTGGGAGACCAAATTCTCAGCACACTTTTCAAAAGCCTGCTTTTTCTGCTTTCCCGTATTGTAACGTTGATGACATTGGTTTACAAGTTGTTACTTCATGATAGAATTTAGGATGCTAAAGCTGTTACGTTATTTGAAATAGGAACCATATCAAGGAAAAAAGAGGATTTATTTAATGTATTGACTATTAAGTATTCTATTATAATACAATTGATTTTATTTTTAATTGGATAAAATATTTAAATTCTACCTCCTTTTTAATTATAGAAATATTTTCAATGTGTAGGTGTTATTTAATTCATATGACACATCATATTCAATTCAGATTCTATAACAATCAAAGTCTCTGAGGTTCTAGGCTTGTTTGCCGAGCCAGTGCGTTTGATTGCAGACGTTTTGTTATCCTGCTAGGTAACATCGTCAGTGCACCTCCGATGAAGCATTGGTGTTCTGTCCCGTTTGTTATTTATGTGCCTCGGTTTGCTGGGGTGGTTGGCATCACTTCCAGTTCTGTTTTTCAGTGGTTTGTATATCGGGTCCAGTTCAATATGTTTTTTGGATGGAGTTCTGGTTGGAATGCCAGGCTTCTGGGAATTCCCTGGCATGTCTTTGTTTAGCTTGTGCTATTATGGATGTATTGTTCCAGTCGAATTCATGTCCTTCTTTGTCTGTGTGTATTGAGACCAATGAGAATTGGTTGTGTCTCTTGGTGGCTAGCAGGTGTTCATGCATCAAAAGCACAAGACTAGAAGAAACCCACCAACGCATAAACAGCATCATCACCGGAATAACATTCACAAAAGAAGAAGAGAACAATAGCCAGCTACCTTCCTAGAATGTAAGAACAACGGGGAACTCCAGACTAGCGTATATAGAAAGACCACACATATGGGCCAGATACTTAATTACACTAACAGCCACCCCAAAAGCCATAAACGGAGCTGCACCAGGACATTATTCAAATGAGCCACAACACAATGAAGCAACCCGGAATTGCGTAAAACAGAACAGGAGCACTTATGTGGAGTTTTTAAAAGGAACAGATAACCAAAAATCACAATCCGCTGTTACCTCCTCAACAGACCACAACAAGAAGACACACATGGCCAGACACACTGGTCACCCTACCGTACATCAGAGACATATCAGAAATGACCACAAGACTACTCAGACTCCTAGGTATCAGAGTAGCCCACAAACCAATAACCATCCTTCGACAGCCACTGACGAATGTAAAGGATCCCATACCCAAAACCAATAAAACTAACGTAATATACAAAATACCATGCAAGGATTGTGCGAAACGTCATCCAAACTGGAAGAAAACTGACAATAAGGATGCACGAATACCAACTAACCACTGAGAGACACGACCAATTCTCACTAGTCTCAATACACATGGACAAGGGAGGACACAAATGGATGTGTTGTCCCAGTCGAATAATAGTATAAGCAAAACAGAGATATGCCAGGGTATTCCTGGGGGCCTGGCATTCCAATTGGAACTCCATCAACAAACACGTTGAACTGGACCCGATATACAAACCACTGAGAAACCAAACTGAAAGTGATGCCAACCACCCCAGCAAACCAAGACATATAAATAACAAGTGGGACAGAACACCAACGCTTCACCGGAGGCGCACTGATGATGTTACCTAGCAAGGTGATGAAACGTCTGCAAACAAACACACCAGCTTGGCGAGCAAGTCTACAACCTCATCCACAACTCGAGCTACAAATCTTCTCAAAAACTTTAATTTAAAGTCTCTGTTAAGTCATGGGATTTTACCACCAGTCTGTAATTATTAAATATATTTTCATGATTCCCAGATGAACTAATTTGATTAGCATAATGAAGGATGCTATTAACTAGCTTAATTAAAGAAAGCTATGAAAGGACAATAGGTCAATGTAATGAGAGATAACAAGCATGGGGCTGGATGAACACAGCAGGTCAGGCAGCATCATAGGAGCAGGAAAACTTGACGTTTCGGGCCTAAACCTTTATCTCTAGGTCAATGTAATGAGGAAGTTTAAGCAGTACATTCCTCTCGACTGACAGAAAAATGGTCAGAATTCCTCTTCCTGAACCGTAACAGAGACTGAGTTTTTATAAATACATTACAGATTACTGCTATAGTCAGCTGGGCCGAATATGCACAGAGACATGAGGACATTTTGTACCAAAAAAAACCTAAAATCTCTTGGGCATATATTGCTCCCTTAGCGTATTGACAACATTCTGTACTAATACCTTCATATACAGTAAGTTCAGATTGCAGATTCTAACAGTGATACTCCAACTTCACACAAAAGGCTTCTTTTTCAATCTCATTGTGCTCGAATTGTCTGGAGCCATATTTCCCATCACATTTGTAAATCTGAAGTTGATGCAAATAAACAGATGTTTCACATTGAAACAGTTAACAGGAATAGCACAGAGGTGTTTATTTCTGCCCAGGTTTGGAGTTGCAATTTTTTCTCTTTCTAGTTTAAATCTGCCAGGAGATAAGTGTAACTTGGACTTAAACTGACAAAACAAGTCAGACAAAATCTTCGGTCATATCAGTGGAGATGTGATGGTAAAATCTGCAATATTATCTAATATGGGAATGAGGACTTTCTTTTATTCATTTGTGGGATGTGGGCATTGCTGGCTGGCCAGCATTTCTTGTCCATCCCTAGTTGCCTTTGAGAAGGTGGTGGTGAGCTGCCTTCTTGAACTACTGCAGTCCACCTGCAGTGGGTTAATAAACAATGTCCTTGGGGAAGGAATTCCAGCATTTCGACCCAGTGACAGTGAAGGAACGGTGGTATATTTCCAAGTCAGGGTGGTGAGTGGCTTGGACGGGACCTTAAAGGTGGTGTTCCCATATATCTGCTGCCCTTGTCCTTATAGATGGAAGTGGTTGTGGGTTTGGAAGGCGCTGTCTGAGGATCTTTTAGTGAATTTCTGCAGTACATCTTGTAGATAGTATACACTGCTGCTACTGAGCATCAGTGGTAGAGGGAGTGGATGCTTGCGGACATAGTACCAATCAAGTGAGCTGCTTTATCCTGGATGGTGTCAAGCTTCTTAGCTGTTGTTGGAGCTGAAACCCATCCAGGCAAGTGGGGAATATTCCATCACACTCCTGACTTGTGTCTTGTAGATGGTGAACAGGCTTTGAGGAGTCAAGAGGTGAGTTAGCCACTGTAATATTCCTAGCATCTGAGCTGCTCTTGTAGCCACTGTTTGTGGTGAGTCCAGTTGAGTTTCTGATCAATAATAACCCCCAGGATATTGATAGTGGGGGATTCAGTGGTGGTAACACCATCAAATGTCAAGGGGTGGTGGTTAGATTGACCATCACCAATAAGAGACATAGCCTGGCATTTGTGTGGCATAAATGTCATTGGCCTCTTGTCAGCCCAAGCCTGGATATTGTCTAGATCTTGTTGCATTTGAACATGGACTGCTTCAGTATTTGAGGAGTCGCGAATGGTGCTGAATATTGTGCAATCATCGGTGAACGTCCCCGCTTCCGACGTTATGATGGAGGGAAGGTCATTGATGAAGCAGCTGGAGATGATTGGGCCGAGGAAAACTACCCTGAGGAACTCCTGCAAAGATGTCCTGGGACTGAGATGATGATTGGCCCCCAACAACCACAACCATCTTCCTTTGTGTCAGATATGATTCCAACCACCGGAGAGTTTTCCCCCTGATATCCATTGATTCTAATTTTGCTAGGGCTCCTTGATGCCACACTCTGTCAAATGTAGCCTTGATGTCAAGGCTGTCACTCTCACCTCGCCTCTGGAATTCAGCTCTTTTGTACGTGTCTGAACCAAGGCTGTAATGAGATCAGGAGCTGAATACCCCTGGCGGAACCCCAGCTGGGCGTCACTGAGCAGGTTATTGCTGAGCAGGTGCTGCTTGATAGCGTTGTTGATGATACCTTCCATCACCTTACTGATGCTGGTGGTAGTAATTGGCCAGGTTGTATTTGTCCTGCTTTTTGCGTACAGGACGCACTTGGGCAATTTCCCACATTATTGTGTAGATACCAGTGTTATAACTGTACTGCAGCAGCTTGGCTATGGGAGAGGCAAGTTCTTGAGCACAAACCTTCAGTACTATTGCTGGAATGTTTTCAGGGCCCGTAGCATTTGCAGTATCCAGTGTCTCCAACCATTTCTTGATATCACATGGAGTGAGTTGAATTGGCTAAAGACTGGTATCTGTAATGCTGGGTGACCACTGAAGGAGGCTGAGATGGATCATCCACTCAGCACTCCTGGCTGAAGATTTCTGCGAATGCTTCAGCCTTATCTTTTGCACTGATGTGCTGGGTTCTTCCATCATTGATGATGGGGATAATTGTGGAGCCACTGCCTCCAGTGAGTTGTTTAATTGTCCACCACCATTCATGACTGGATGTGGCAGGAATGCAGAGCTTAGATCTGTTCTGTTGGTCGTGGGATTGCTTAGCCCTGTCTTTTGGTTGCTGTTTCGTCCTGTTTGGTGGCCTCGCCAGGTTGATGCCTCATTTTTAGGTATGCTTGGTGCTGCTCCTGGCATGCCCTCTTGCACTCACCATTGAACCAGGGTTAATCCCCTGGCTTGGTAGTCATGGCTGAGTGGGGGATATGCCGGGCCATGAGGTAACAGATTGTGCTGGAGTACAATTTTGCTGCTGTTGATGGCCCACAGCATCTCATGGATGCCCAGTCTTGAGTTGCTAGATCTGTTAGAAGTCTGTCCCATTTAGCACCGTGATAGTGCCACACAACACGATGGACGTTATTCTCAATGTGAAGGCAGGACTCCATCTCCACAAGGACTGTGCGATGGTCACTCTTACCGATACTGTCATGGACAGATGCAGTTGCAGCTGGCAGATTGGTAAGGATGAGGTCAAGTATGTTTTTCCCTCTTATTGGTTCACTCACCACCTGCCGCAAACTCAGTCTAGCGACTATGTCCTTTAGAAGCCGACCAGCTCAATCTGTAGCATTGCTTACCGAGCCATTCTTAGTAGTGGATGTTGAAATTCTCCACCCAGATTACATTTATGTGGAGATGGAGGTGGTGAGTTTAAATGTTAACAAATTACACTCTATTTGGTTCACATTGATCTGTTTCGTGCTTCTGGAATTATGGGATTGTATGGCCATGTTACTAGTGGTCAGGTTCTGTAACATTTTCTCCATTTAGTAAAACAAAACACACTGTATCATCAAGAATGATTTCTGGTGTGCTATGCTTCGTGACTGATTTTTGCTGTGATACTATACATAGGCTTCAGCAATCCCTTGGACCATATGAAAATAGACAGAGTGTGCGGTGAGTGTTGGAGGATTGTTCAATCTGTAAAGGTTGGGAGTTTCGTAACATAGCAAGGTCCAATACTTTCCTGACCGAATCCTGACACTGACATCCCATTTTCATCTAAAGTCACCGGAGTATGTCAGGGACAGGATCTATTGCTTAACTTGCTTCTCCTTCACTCAGATCTTACAACAATGATATTGTCTTCAATCCTCATCACAGGACAAGGTTAAACCAGAGATTATCTTGGTTCCATTGCATTTGACAGTTCTACCTCTCTGGAAACAGCTGTATGTCGTGAATTGCATAAAATTCACTTCAGATTTATTGAATGAAGTCCCATACCTAAGGCTACCAAGAACGTATAACCAACCATGGAAATAATATATAAAGTTATCCTAACATATAAATGCTTTACAGACCAAAGTGTCTCTCATTGTGGTTGCCAATAACGTGCCATACTAAGGTAAAAGAAGTCCCATAACTTGATATCGAAGAAGAAAATGTGTGTTAGCCCATATGCCCTGGACAACAATTGTCCCTCTATCAGTGTCACAAAAATAGATTTGATCGACTGCATTTCACTTCACCCACTTCAAAAGTAGTGAATTGGCTGTAGAATGCTTCGGGTTGTCTGCTTTATATTGTGCTTTATACTACCACCTGCACTTTGAGAACCAGTCTGGGGTGTCTCTGGGCTGTGGGTGCCTGCACAAACACTGCCTCTGAGGTGAACTGTTCCTTATCTCAAAGTAAGACTCATCAGTTCTTTATCTATAGTAACATTCCTTCATTTTACTTCTGTACACAATAGATTCTATGACTCGGTTCAGTTGGGTAGTGGCTAAGCCTTCGTCGTTGTTTCTTCTAGACTGATCTCCTCTCTCTTCTATTAATGTCAGAATCATGTGATCATATGATCAGTTACATTCATGATTTATATGAATCTCATCTATATCAGATCTTTCCTACAATTTTCTTTCTGTCTGATTTACATTATGGCAGTAATTTGTTTTTACTTATTTGATCTTTGTAATCATTAATATCATTATTACCATTAATATTATTACCACAACATCTCCTTGTCAAAGTCCAAATTTCATAGATTCAGAGAAAATCTGGAACTCTGACTGGATATCCCAAACTATTCACTTGAATACAAAGTCAGAAGCCACATGACACTAGGTTACAGTCCAACAGGTTTATTTGAAATCACAAACTTTTGGAGCGCTACTCCTTCATCAGGTGAAGTCAAAGGAGCAGCGTTTTGAAAGCTTGTGATTTTAAATAACCCTGTTGGACTAAAACGTGGTGTCATGTTACTTCTGACTTTGTCCACTCCAGTCCAACACTGGCATCTGCACAACATGAGTACAATACTGGGGTGATGGTCTAGCACTGTGTCTGAACCAGTTGTACCCCTGTGTACAATTTCTAATGTCGTGTATTTATGGCTGTCCCACATCCTGTGATAGTTGTACTTGGCCTCACTTCTTGGCTCCAATGAGATCAATGCTTCCAGAAACTGTGTACTGCAGAGATATTTTTGATTGCTATAAACACCTGAGTGAAAACTTGAATGAACTTAACTACTTCAATCCAATTTGCATAAAAGTCAAGTAGGAGCAAACGTATCTTTCTTTTAAAATTGAATAAATCTGGATGAAATTGTTGGTTCAATATGCACTTGGCTACATATGCCGCACACTTTGACGTGACAAAATGTAATCCTCTACATCTTTTGTCATACTTGACCACCACACTATTATAGCCTTGCAATGCATTTTAGACATACCCAGTGGAGATTCTGTAGCATTTCATTTTGCATCAAATTGATTAAAACCATTGTTTGGTAATATAACAACAAATTTTCTGTTATTGTTTGTTTGTGATACCATTACAGCACTTGGTCTATTAAATTACATTTCAGTCTCCTTTGCAGGCATAGTTTTATGACCTTTTCACACTACTGGGCAGATTTAAAAGATATGTCCATCATTTCCTGGTAATGTTCGCTCTTGCCATGGAGTAAAAATCTCCCTCCTCTATTGGAATCAGATTTCCTTTAACAACTCAATCCACTACTTTCTATGAGTCTATATCTGCCATTATTTGTATCTTGCCTGGAACATTGATGGTATATTCCATTATATACTTCTTCAGTCTAAAGCTGAATCTTTGAATGCATAGAGGTTTTTCAAAACTGCAATAGTTTTACCAAAGGCTAGTGGTTTACCTTGACCCATATGTTTAGGCCCATAAGTTAGTCTGTAACTGCTAATGCTTCCTAATGTGTAAATCTGTTAAGTTTTCAGCAACACAAAATGGACAAGTTTTTGTGTACTGTCAGTATTCACTTCAATAAGTGCTGTTCTAAGTGCGATGTTTTTGGTTGGGCTAGAGTGCTGGGTCCTTTCAATGCTGGGACTAGTGCCTTTGCAGGCAACTGGAGTAGAAGATAAACCACTAGTGAGTCCAAACAGGGGTCATAGTATGAGGATTCGGGATAGACCACTTAAGACGGAGATGAGGAGACATTTCTTCACCCAAAGAGTGGTGGGCCTGTGAAATTTGTTACCACAGGAATTAGTTGATGCCAAAGCATTAAATGTATTCAAGAGACAACTAGATATCACACTTGGGGCGAATGGGACCGATGGTTATGAAGAGAAAGCAAGACTAAGCTATTGAGTTGGACAATCAGCCATGATTGTGAAGAATGGTGGGCAGGCTCGAAGGGCTGAATGGCCTCCTCCTGCTCCTATTTTCTATGTTTAACAAGAAGAAGCACTTTTCTTAACAACACAATCTAATTCATTGCATAATAGCAAAAGGTACAAGTTGCATTGCCTGGTTAGGCATAATTACTATGACTAATAGGATACAAAAATGGTATGTCTGACCCCATCAACATCTACTCCTAGACTCCTCAATTTTATATCCATAACAATATGACATCATCAGATTGGGTGGAGTATGATGTTCAGAGCCATCACCTCACATAACAAACAATGTATCTGAGTCTGTTATTGCGAACAAGGCTGGATTACAATATGCTAAATTGTCAGTAGAATATAGTTTCTCCTTAATCCTTTCAAAAGCTACAAAGTATTCTTGACCCTAATATCATTGCTGAACTTTTTTTTAAACAGAAAAATTCTTATGGGTTGAGTAACTTAAGTAAGACATACCCTTTTCCTTTTCATTCACTAAACCTTAGAAACTTTGTACATCATTTATACATTTCAATGCCAGAAATTTACTCAGGGCTGACATCTTCATTGCATATGCAATGAATCCCTTTTTCATGGGTATGTGTCCTACAAATGTAATCATTATCCTTGAGAATTGCCACTTCTCATTTAGCGTATAGCATACTTTTGTAGTGTCTTTCTGGCCATGTTCCTTTTGCATTTTATCACGTACTAGCATATCATTCATTTGAAAAAAAAAGGCTTGCTGTTTCCCTTCCAGGATTTTGGACTTTGTGCTTTTGGAAAATCTCTAGTGCCTAGGAGATCCTAAATAAAGATGGTTGAAGCAATTTTGCTTGAATGGTACAATAAATAGTGTCAGTAATCTTGACTCCTGGTCTAAGAATATCTGCCAAAATTCATTGTTTCCAACCAACCTTGTGAAAACTTGCTCATTGCCAGTTTGGCAAGCTATTTTTGACAGGTAAAATAAGCTGAGTTTCTCCTCCTAACTGGAGATCTGTGCTTCCTGAATCTTGGAGTTTATGTTAGGGCTGACATGCTCAGTCCTAAACCATGGTAAACTGCCTGTTAGCATTGAAACAACTTGCTCCTGTGTCACGTTTATATTCTGTTTCAAAGTCTTTAAGTTGGTTGTCCAGAATCTGTTCTGACTTGCTGTAACCTGTTCTAATTGCCCTCACCTTTTGTTCCGCATCTTTAAATACTTGAACTTTTTCCTTCTTGTATGATTTCCAGTCTCATGTATTTGGGGCTGTGGGTGTCTGAGCAGACACTGTCACTGAGGCTACTTGCTCTGTATCTTTAATTGAGATTCTTTAACTCTTTATGTACTCTTTGGCATGCTTTAATTTATGTCTGTACACAGTAGGCTCTCAAATGCATCTCTCTAGTATAGTGTCTAAGACCTCTCTCTTCACATCCAGATTCTAAACTGGTCTTTTCTTTCTTACTGATGTCAGAGTCAGGTTACCAATTACTTCATCCTGATTTATTTGAATATCATTATATAATGCATGCTGCTTTTGAAAAGTACCATATAAATGACATTTTCTTTTAATTTCAGTGTTTTTATACAATGAAGTGTTTTCTTCCTTTGCTTTAATGGCTGGTAGAGTGTGCACAAATGATCTGACCAATAATCTGTACAAAATAAAATGACAAATAGTCAGCTAATCTTGGAGTGTTGGCTTGGAGAGGAATGTCAGCTGAAGTATCTGGAAAATTCTTGATCCTCTTGAAATATATTCCATGGGATTCCTTAATATTCATTTGGACAAATGGATTTTTGGCCTTTCCAACAATGCTGCATTGAGGGACAAGCTTTGTTTATGTTTGTGAATCCTGATCTGGGGCTAAGAACAACAGCATTCTAACCAAAGTTAAATCTGCATTCACCTGAACAAAGTTTACACCAATGGTAACAATCAAAGTACCACCAAGTAAATTAAAGAAATGATTTTGTTTGTTAAAAAATGCTGCATGGAAACATTAACACAAAACTGCGATTCAGCTGTAGCAATTTAACATTTTTTCAATTGACAATATTTTATACAATTATTGGTGTAAAGGTGGAATAATTTAAATATACAATTTATGTTACATTTTTATGAACTCCGCCTTGTTTAAAACACAGCTACTGAGTATCGGACTTAGTGGCAGCTCTCGCAGTTGATTCAGATGGTTTGGGGTTCAAATCCCATTCTAGAGACTTCAGCACCTGATGCCGACATATTTATCTTTCTATAAATATTACTGAAACAGAATATCTGTTCCTGCTATTTGATTTTGTGGGACCTTGTTTGCACAAATTGACTGCCACTTTTCTATATATGATGGCAGTGTTTACTTAATCCACTATCATGTGCTTTGATTGGAACACCGCAATGTAACAAAAATACAATATTAGCTCCCACACGTTCTAAAGACAGAATTCCCAGCCAGATTATAGGTCAATTGGCCAAATGATCAATTTTGTACAGCTATAGTTTAAGTGCACCTATGGTAGGGTTACGGTTTGGCCCCAAGGAACTCGCTGTTCTTCAAACAGTACATCCTCCAAAACTACAGAAGCAGCCCAATGAAAGGCCTCAGGTTATTATCTAATCCAAAAGAATGCCTCCAACATTGTGGTTCCCTTTCAAGTCTACACAAAGGTGACAGCATGGCTTGTGTCCTAAAATAGAGCTGTCAAGTAAAACACACATAGTGTTGACTTGGAGACAAGCATTCTACTGACTAAACTGAGCTTTCAGCAGTATTTATGCTTGACAGACCATGTCACCATGTTCAGTTTTGACAGAGATCCTTCTGTTCTTGCATAGACTCTGTTTTCAAAGTCACATGCAGTAGAGGAGCAGAAACAATAGGTTAACGGTAGTATTGGACATATCTGCTTCTCCCTGCTGACAGATCTGCTGAGTTTCTCCAGTATTTTCTGTTTTTTTTTATTTCAGAAACAATGATGTGATGCTCTAATTTGCTCAAATCGACCTTGAAGCAACGCTAAGAAAGACAAGGGCGGGGTATGTCCTGGAAACAAAGTTTACATTGAATGAACTAATTATTGCGTGTTTTCCAGTCTGGCAAGGGAGAGATCAATGGAAGATGATGAGGAATTTGAGAAAGCTCGTCGGCGCCAGGCCAGACTGAGTAATTCAGTACCAAATAATGAAGATATTGCTGAAGAACAGCATACATCTGAAAACAGGTACAAATATTATAATTAAACAGTCTTGTAAAAGAAAAATATGAATTAGTTTTAATTGGGAGCAAGTGATGATCAAAAGGGTGGAACTCATGAAGTAAAATGCTGCCATAATAGGAGATTCCATAATGAGAGGATTTGACATGCACTTCTGCTGCCAAAAACTGACACTCCTAGATCCACTGTATCCCTTAAATGCCAAGATAAGGGATGTCATGGAGTGGGTGAGAAAGATTTTGAAGAGGAAAAGGGGTCAATCAGAACTGGCAGTTAGTGTTGGAACCAGCAATACTGAAAGAAACAAAATTGAAGTCCTACAAAGTGAATATCAGCAATTTGAAAATTTGGAAATAAAGTCTTGAGGCCTTGATTTTCCTACCTGTAATAAGGGAATGTATCTTAGTCTTATTGATTACTTGCTGTACGTTAACCTTTTGTGACACATGCACCAGAACACCTGAATCTTTCTGTGCCTTGGATTTTGACAACCGTTCCCTATTTAATACCACTCTGCTTTTTTTATTTATTCTTCCTGCCAAAGGAACTACTTCATATTTTCTCGCAATGTACTCCATCTACCATATTTTTGTGCACTCACTCAACTTATCCGTATCCTTCTGCATGACATATTTTCTAATATAATTTGTGTCATCTGCCTTCACTTCCCTCATATGCACTGTAAAACATCAAGGCCCCCAGCATGGACCCCTATTGGATTACCTATGGTAACTGCCCCTCAGAAGAACTGTGAAATGTAGTCTGATTTAGGAATCATTTGAATGGTAATTTTTCAAGATTTTAGGCAAGTTCCTATTCCCCTCTGTGTCAACTCATGCCACACCAGTCCCTCACCCTTTCCCATGCACCTGATGCCTTCCATACTAACTTAAGGTTTCTCGCTGCAACACATGGACCCTTATAGACCCCATGCACCACATACCACCTCATGCCTTCCATGTCCAATTTCCCAATATGTAAGATATACAGTGACCAATATAATAGAAATATCATGTGTACAGTTGCTCAGAAAGGGGAAAATACCAACTCTCAAAAGCGACAGCAAAATCAGAAAAAAACTTCTCCTGCAATGAATGGTTCTGAGCTAGATTGCCGTACCTGAGAATATGATGGAGGCAGGTTGATTTGAGGCTTTCTTTATCTGAAAAAGAAAATTCCCAGTCTAATGGGGAGAGTGGTGGGGATGGCAGGGAGGTTGCACTGGTTGAATTACCCCTTCAGAGGGTCAGTATAAACGCAATGGGCCAAATGGCTTCCTGCCACATTATCAACATTCTTTGGCCAGGTGAGATACCGTATGAAAAGGCTTGTATGGAACATTAACGTGGGCCAAATTTGTTTTTAATATACAAAATAGATCAACCTGGCTTGTAAGACAGAGTGACTCACATTCATTCTACCTGAGGTACCATTAGGCCCTTCTGTGTCAAAGAATAAAGTGTGTTTCGCCAGCCCTGCATTCCAAAAGACTCAATTCTGTCTTTGATTAGATAGCTTAACTGTTTTTTTTTAATGTCACTCGTATGAAATGGACATTGCAGTAATTATTGACCACCCCTAATTGCCCAGAGGGCAGTTAAACGTCAATCACATTACTGAGGGTCTGGAGTCACTGGAACCAAACTAGGTAAAGATAAGCATTCATTGCCTGTTTCTAAGTTGTCCTTGAGAAGGTGGTGGTGAGCTGCCTCCTTGAACCGCTGCAGTCCAGCCAGCATTTTGACCCAGCGATAGTGGAGAAACTGCAATATATTTCTAAGTCAGGATGGCGAGAGGCTTGGTGGGGAACTCGAAGATTGTGGTGTTCCCATATATCTGCTGCCCCTGTTCTTCTAGATGGATACATGCCAGCATTAGGCTATTGTGAGTTGCACTAAGAGTTTTAAAGATGTGATTTCCACATTTGTCTGCACTCTCCCTGTCAATACGTCCTCTTGATGCCCAAGATGCATCCAATATCCTCACGGTTTCATTTACAGAAAATGACTGTGGCTTAAAGAGAGAGAGCAGAGTCTAAGGGCATCGTTTCTTCAACACGTATTTTGGTTGCTCGAACAGGGATCCACTGTTGTTATATCCTGAAAGTTTGAGTCCAAAGATTTTTTTCAAATTTTACAGAATTGTGAATGAAACTAAAATCATGATCACAAGGCATTAGTACAACTATGCAGCATGTACCTACTGGAACTGAAACATAATAAAATGTAACAAATATTTGCATTTATTTATCACCTTAAGTATCAGCAGTTAGTACTGCTGCCTTACAGCACCAGGGACCCAGGTTTGATTCCAGTCTTGGGTGACTGTATGTGTGTGTGTGGGGTTTGCACATTCTCCCCATATCTGCATGAGCCTCCTGATGTACAGTTTAGGTGGATTGGCCATGTTAAATTGCTTCATAGTGTCCAGGATTGTGTCCAGGTTAGGTAGATTAGCCTTGGGAAAGGTGCGGTTACAGGGATGGGATTGGAGGGGGTGGGTCTGGTTGGGATGCTCTTCGGAGGATTGGTGTGGACTTAGTGGGCCAAGCGGCCTGCTTCCACTCTGTAGAGATTGTACGATTCTATGATTTTGCATTGAAAAGCTTTGCAAGATGCTTCAGAGAAGTGTAGAAAAAAATCCCCCAAAAATGGCAAATAGATGTGGAGCTTCTGTGGTAATCCATCTGCTTAATTTCGAATTTAGAAAATGTAACCATGTAGAAAAATTTGAGCTGGTGATATACATCTTCCTTGGAATGATATTAACACATCAAGTGCGTGTAAATTCGATTGTGACATTTTTCTACAAACCTTTCACCAAGTGTTTTCCTTTGCATTACTTGGCATATTTATGTAGTTTTCTTGTCATCATGTTTTGGTTATATTGCAAATTTTCTTCAATTCCACGGTGTCCCCAGACATTGATAATTCTTTTCCTTTATACTGAGTAACCAGAGAGATGAGTCAAAATGCATGATGCAGAACATTACAAAAATGGAAAAAAAAGAATACATCACTAAAGATGTGGAGATGTCAAATTTGACTTTAAAGTTCATAAAAAGGAAGGAAAGATGAACAGAGCTGAAGTGTTCCAGTTTGTTGACCCAAGGAAAGAGTACGTTAGAGTAGCACACTGGGGTAAATTTTCATTTCGCTATATTTGTAGAGAGCAGTACATCTGGTGTTCAGAACGTGTAAGTCCTGGAGTCATAGAGATGTACAGAATGGAAACAGACCCTTTGGTCGAACTCATCCATGCTGACCAGATATCCTCAGCTGATCTTGCCCCATTTGCCAGCAATTGGCCCATATCCCTCTAAACCCTTCCTATTCATGTATCCCATCCAGATGCCTTTTAAATGTTGTTATTGTACCAGCCTCCACTACCTCCTCTGGCAGCTCATTCCATACATGAACCATCATCTGTGTGAAAACATTGCCCCTTAGGTCCTTTTTAAATCTTGCCCCTCTTACTTTAAACGTATGCCCTCCACCCTCGGGAAAAGACCTTGTCTATTCACCCATCCATGCCCCTCACGATTTTATAAATCTCTATAAGGTACCCCGCTCAGCCTCTAATTCTCCAGAAAAATGGCCCCAGCTTTTCAATCTCTCCCTATAGCTCAAATCCTCCAACCCTGGCAACATCCTTGTAAATCTTTGCTGAAGCCTTTCATTTTCACAACATCTTTCCTATAGCCAGGAGACCAGCATTGAATGCACTATTCCAAAAGTGGCCTAAGGGAAGAAGCAAATAAATCATGGGCCTGCAAGGTTTATATCCAATAGTGTCAGCTGAGAGCCTTTAGGGAAAACTCATCCAAATTCAGATAGACTGCACGCTACTACTTGTTGAAAATATTCCAGTATGGTGTTGAGAAACATTTTAGTGATGATTGAGTGGCTGAGTAGTTTTGCTGGGCCAAATGGCCTAATTCTGTCTGTATGTTTTATGGTCTACTATACTGTATTGGTTCCCTAAATTAATTTCTATATAAGGAAAGATGTGAATGTGTTGGAGGCTGTTCAGAGAAGATTTTACCAGACTAATTGATGGAATGCGTGGGTTGTCTTTTGAGGCAAGGCTTGACAGGCTAGGCTTGTATATACTAGAGTTTAGAAACATAAGAGATAACTTGTTTGAAACATACAGAATCCCGAAGGGACTTGGCAGGGTGGATGTGAAAAAAACTAAGATTTGTTCGGGTAGGAAAATCTAGAACTCATGGTCACTGTTTAAACGTAAGGGCTCACCCCATTAAGACAATTTTTTTTCATTCTTTAGAGGGTTGAGATTCTTCCCACAAAAGGTGGTGGAGGCAGAATCTTTGAATATTTATCGTGGGTAGAGCTCACTAAGGAATAAGCAATTCTGGATTTAATGACGTGTAATGAGGCAGATTTTGATTAGGGAGTTGAAGGTGAAGGAATCCTTAAGGCAGTAACCATAATATGATAGAGCTCACCCTGTAGTTTGAGAGGGAGAAGATTGAGTCAGATGTAAAGATTATTACAATTGAGCAAAAGTAACTGCAAAGACATGAGGGAGAAGCTGACCAGAGTTGATCAGACGGGAAGCCGAGCAGGGAAGATGGCGAGCTGGAATGGCAGGTGTTTCCTGGGAGGTGCAGTATAAATTCTATCCCAAGGAGGAAGAAACATATAACAGGTAGGATGAGGCAGCCAAATGGGGGAATGGGGAGTTAGGGAATGCATAAAAGAAAAAGAAATGGCATATAATATGGCGAAGATGAGTGGGAAGCAGTTAAAAACCAGCAGAGGAAAACTTTTTTTTTAAAAAAGCAATAAGGGAGATGATGAAATGTGAGAGTAAGCTAGTTAATAATATAAAAGAAGATTGCAAGAGTTTTTTTTTAGATGATGTAAAAGTTAAGGGAGAGGAGCAAAAGTGGACATTTGGACCAATGCAAAATGAGGCCGGAGAAGTAGTAATGGGGAACAAAAAAATGGCAGAGGACCTGAATGGGAACTTTGCGTCAGTCTTCATGGTGAAATACACATGTGCCATACCGGAACTTCAAGGGAGTCAGGGAGCAGAGGTGAATGTAGTGACCATCACTAAGGAGAAGGTACTGGGGAGGTTGAAAAGTCTGAAGGCACATAAATCTCTGAGCTTAGTTAGGCTACACCCAGAGGTCTAAAGGAGATAGTTGAGGAGATTGTAGGGCTCATGGAAGGTCTCAGAGGAGTAGAAAATGGCGAAAGTAACATACCCTTGTTCAAAAAGGGAGGGAGGCAGAAGACAGATGACGATAAGCCAGTTGGCCTGACCTCAATTGTTGGAAAGATTTTAGAGTCCAATATTAAGGATAAGATTGTGCTGTCCTTGGAAGTGCAGGGTAAAATAGGGCTGAGTCAGCACAGCTTCATCAAAGGGAAGTCATGCCTGACAAATCTGTTAGAACTCTTTGAGGAAATAACAAGTAAGTTAGACAAAGGAGAGCCAGTGGACTTGATCTGTTTTGATTTCCAGAAGGCCTTTGACAAGGTGCTTCACAGGAAGCTGCTAAATAAGAGAAGAGCTCATGGTGTTAGGGGCAAGATACTGGCATGCATAAGAGGATTGGCTGACTGGCAGAGGCAGAGAGTGGAGATAAAAGGGCCTTTTTCAGGATGGAAGCCGGTGTCCAAAGTATGCTTTGCAACCGCAGCTATTCATGTTAAACATTAATGATCAGGACGAAGGAACTGAGGGTATTGTTGCTAATTTTGCAGATGACACAAAAATAGTTGGAGGGACAGGCAGTGTTGAGAAAGCAGGGAGGCTGCAAAAACACTTGGACAGGCTAGGAGCGTGGGTAAGGAAGTGGCAGATGAAACACAATGTGGGCAAGTTTGAGATTATGAACTTTGGAAGGAAGAATATAGGCATAGACTATTTTCTAAATGAGGAAGGAGTTCAGAAACCTGAAACACAGAGGGACTTGAGTGTCCGAGTTCAGTAAACTCTTAAAGTTAACATGCAAGTTCAGTTGGCAGTTAGGAAGGCAAATGCAATGTTGGAATTCATTTTGAGAGGTCTAGAAAACCAGAGCAGAGTTGTACTACTGAGACTATATAAGGCTCTGGTCAGATCACATTTGGGACATTGTGAGCAGTTTTGTGGCCTGACTCTAAGGAAGGATTAGATTGGGTCCAGAGGAGGCGTACAAGAATAATCCTAGGAATGAAAGTCTTGTCATATGAGAAGCAGTTGGGTTCTCTGTGTCTGTACTCAATGGAGTTTAGAAGGATGAGGGGGGATCTGACAGAAACCTTATAGAATTCTGAGAGGCCCAGATACAGTGGATGTGAAAAAGATATTTTCACTAGTATGAAAGACTAGGATCCAAGGGCACAGTCGCAGAGTGAAGGAATGACCCTTTAGAACAGAGATGAGGAGGAATTTCTTCAGCCAGAGGGTGGTTACTCTGTGGAACTCATTACCACATAGGGCAATGGAGGCCAATTCATTGAGTAAATTTGTAACAGAGATAGATAGGCTCTTGGTAAGGGATCAAGGATGATGGGGAGAACGCAGGAGAATGAGGTTGAGAAACATATCAGCCATGATCGAATCACAGAGAATACCTGATGGGCTGAATGGCCTAATTCTGCTCTTATATTTTATGGTTGGCCTTAAAGGCAGAGATGGATAAATTTTTGATAATGAAAGAAATGAAAGGTTATCAGGAGTAGCTAAGAATGTAGTGTTGATGTTAAAATCAGACCAATCATGACCTTATTCAATAGCAGAGCAGGCTTGAAAGGCTGAATGGCTGTTCCCAGTTCATGCGTTTGCTCACAGAGCCAACCTTCCCTGAGTAATCACTCCTGTGGATTAATTTTTTTTTGGCCAATTTGGCGAATTTTGAATGTGAACCCACTTGCTACTTCCCCTGTGCCTTGTGAGTTGGTGCAGAACCGACAACACTCAAAGTTTGATGGCATCCAGGACAGAGCAGACTGCTTGATTAGCATCCCATCTAACATCTTAACAGTCACTCCCTTCACCAGTGATGCACAGTGGTGGCAGTGTGTACCACATACAAGAAGTAGCACAGGAACTTGCTTAAGCTCTTTCAGCAATACCTAACAAACCGGTCATGTCTGATGCCCAGAAGGACAAAGGCAGTAGATAAATGGATTTGTCACCACCTGCACATTACCTTCAAAACCACACGCATTCCTGGCTTGGAAATATATTTCCACTCCCTCACTATCTCAGAGTTAAAATCCTGGATCTTCTGACCTAACAGCACTATGGATATGTTTAACCACGTAGACTGCAGCAGTTCAAAAAAGTGGCTCACAACCACTTTCTACAGAGTAATTAGGAATGGGCAATAAATACTGCTTCAACCAGCAATGCCCACATTCCATGAATGAATTAAAACTGTCCATACTATCCATGGCAAAAGGGAGCTCTACACTAACTTCTGCTCTGGGCTGTTAGAATTTTAAATGCTTTGAGTGAGCATGCAAAATCCAAAATCCATTTTCAAACTTCTGCACTAGGTTTTACTCAACTAATCATTTACTGTTTTATAATGACATGACACCACGTTACATTCTACACATTGTCAAATACAAGTAATGTAAGATGAGGTTTCGACAGCTTTAATCAAAATTTTACTCCATTCTGAGTCACTGTATAACAGTGTCAGTATAACTAAACTTATAAACTTACTTAAAAAGTTATGTTTTTCATCAATATAATGTTGCAGTTGGAAGTTTCTAAGCATCTAATAAAAAACATCAATATAAGTTTTTACACATTCTGGTGGCCTATAGGTTATTCCACTCCAGCCAGTGAAACAACTCAAGTAGAGTACTATTTTTTAATTGTCAGGTGATTTTTATTGACATTATTTCCCAGAACAAGTTAAACAATGAACAGTTGTGTAGCAAACTTATTACAAGGCACTGCGGGGACAGGAAATGGCTGCTTCTGGCTATTTGAAATCCATCATAAATAATGGTCAATTTGGAGGAACAAATCCACAACATAAATATCTTTAGCCCAATAAATCTGTGCTTAAACACTTATTTTCCATTTGTGATTAAGCGCCGTGTTTAATGACCAAGAAGAAACATCATCTCCCAGCTTGGAAGATGAAGCTGTTGCATTTGCTGAAATGCTGAGAAGAAGAGAAGAGGACAAAAGACGGCACCAACGAGAAACTTTGCAGAGTCTGAAATTAGCAAAGTTTGCCTCTGAAACAGAAGTTGAACAGGAAAGCATGAGCAAGCAGGAGAATGAAAACGAGAAGCCAAAAATGAAGAAAGCAATCAATGATACACATTGGAAGAAATCCGATGAAGATTCTAGTAAGAAAATCAATGCACTCGCAGTTAAGGTGAGTGAACTGCTTACCGTAACTAATACTCAAGGTGATATATAGAATAGTTTACTTAAATTTGAATTTTTTTTAAAGGTTTTATCTTGTATTTTTATACGTTGCATGAATTAAGAATGCTACTGCTGGTTATGCAATTCCTAGAATTGGGCTATTGACAGTGTAGTTGATTATGTGATAAATTTAAATTGGAAATTTTATTGTCATGAAACTTAAAGAATGGGGAGAATCAGCAGTAATTTCCTTTTCCAACTGGAACCTTTCTCATTGACAATGCATGATACCAGGACAGATGAAGTAGCCTGACTATACCAAATTGCTCAGAATCTGATTGGGGTCATCATACAGTCAGCAGATGTACTAATACGCTTTGCAATGTATTAACTAATAGAAGATGAGAAATGCAGACATTTAAAATTGCGTACATGTGGCACAGAGGTGAGTATTTATTCAGCATTGAATGCATTGTTTCTTGCAGTAAACTGATGACTGTTTTAGAAGGATTGAGAGGGTATTAGAGCAGTAGGAGTTTACTTCAGAGGGAAATCAGGAGGGCAACAAGGGAAATGAGATATCTATCGTAAATAGGGTTAAGGAGAATCCAAAGGGTTCTTACAAATACCCACTGAGGATAAAAGAGTAACTCGGGAAAGAATAGGATCCTTAAAGATCAGCAAGGTTGCCTTTTTGTGGAACTGCAGCAGATGGATGGAATACAAATCAAGTACTTTGCATCAGCTCAGCAGGTCTGGCAGGGTCTGTGAAGAAAACATCAGGGTTAACGTTTTGGGTCTGGTGACCCTTCCTCAGAACTGATGTTGGCTGGGAAAACATCGGTTTGTATATAGAAAATAGGGAGGGGGATGGGGTAGGGAGTAAACAACAGGATAAAGGATAGAGCCTCAAGAGCGTGAAAAGCAGTTGGATACACAGAGGAGTTGATAATGATCTGGCTGGGAGGATGAGTAGCTGTGAGTGGGGACTGTTAGGGACTAGCAATAAGTAGCGTGTAATGGCAGGCTATGTGATAACAAGGCCTGGCGCGTGAGGTAGGGGGCTTGGACATAGGAGAGTTTAGGCGCTAAAATTATTGAACTTGATATTGAGTCCAGAGGGCTGTAGGGTCCCCAAGCGGAAAACAAAGTTTGGTCTTCCAGCTTGCTTTGGACTAAACTAGTCCCAAATAAAAAAAAACGAAAGAACTGCAGATGCTGTAAATCAGGAACAAAAACAAAGCTGCTGGAAAAGCTCAGCAGTTCTGGTGGCATCTGTGAAGGAAAAAACAGAGTTAACGTTTCGGATCCGGTGACCCTTCCTCAGAGCTCCTGTGTGTGTAATCTAGTCCCACCTGCCTGCACTTGGTCCATATCCCTCCAAACATTACTTATTCGTGTACTTATCTAAGTATCTTTTAAAAATTGCAACTGTAGCTGCATCCACCACTTCCTCAAACATACACAAACAACTCTCTGTCAAAAAAGTTGCTCCTCATGTCATTTTTAAATCTTTCTCCTCTCGTCTTAAAAATATGATGAAATGGTCCCCAGTTAGATGGTGGTGAGGGGGTGGGTGTCATGTAAAGTGTGAAGGGTGGTTAGTTCACAACTTCCTGCCTAATATCAACCTGATACCATAACCTAACAGCTGCACAAAGCAATAGCCTGGCCACCAGTATTTAAAAAATAGTCGTAGGGCTGGGGGACATTCTGTGAAGATTGACGTGTGAATTGGGTTTCTTGCCCATTGAGAATACCACACCTCAATATGCTGTCCCCTTTTATTCTTTCCTGGATGGTGTCGCTGTCTTGGCTCCCCAGTCCCGCCCTGTTCTAAATCCAGGACTTAACTGGGTCCAGGTATAATGACTGTTTTCATCTCAAGGCCACTTGCAGTCTCAGCAGCACTGGTCAGTTCTGGTACTGGTAAAGCTGCTGGCTAATTTATTAACTCTCCAGGACATTACTTCCTCACGTTGAAGGGCAGAAGTCTGAGCCTCACCTCCTCAACTTGTGGAGCATATTATACCTGCAGGGTAGCCTTGTTCAATGTCAGTCAGTGTAACGTTACATTTTCTTTTGGAGGTTATGAGAAGAATGCAATTTTCAGCCTCTAGACATCTAAAAGTAACTTTACAAAATTTCACATCAAAGCTAAACTCACAGTTCATAGCAAACTCTGGAGATGGATGTAAAAATATGAAAACAATGAGTACTTGTTTAGAAATAGTCTGTCTGGCAAGGAATGGGGGAGAGAGAATTACTCAGTAATGTGAATAGGGTGTTGGGACCATTATAGTTGCAAACTTGAACAAATTACTTAGATTCAGAAATTCCCAGAGTTGCAGAGGATACAGATTGTTAGTGATTTGGAGGAAACTGTTCATGCTGACCAGGAAACTTTGCATCTCACTGTCTGCCACAGTCATAATGGAAAGATTTACAGATTGATTACTGGGCTATTTGGCCACATTGTGAGACACACTTTTCATTGCTGTTAAGGCCTGAGGTGTGAATTAAACCCAGAATTCTGGCCCAGAGGTAGGGTCATTATCACTGTGCCATATCATCAGCACAATTAACATAAGTAACACACAAAGGAGCCATTTAGCATTGGACGTAATGTAGGGAAAAATCATGAGCTGAACCCATTGCCAAAGACCAGAACTGTGAAGTAATATCTAGAGAGAGAAGAACTGTTCTGGAGAAGAGATATCTTAAAGATGGTCTGATAGAGGCTTATAAGATGGTGAGGGAGTGAAAATGGTAAACTCATGCCTGAAACTGTAATGGATTTCTAACTCAAACTATCATTCAAGTTTAACAGACAGAAGCTTTGAATACATCTAAACTACTACAGGACATGAGAACGTGGGGATGAGTGATGTGGAAGTTATTTAAAAAAGAAAAGCTAACACTATTATTTTCAGCTTCCTCCAGTCCTGCAGGTTCAGATAGTCTTCTGCCTGAAAATCAACACGGGAGGTCAAAAACGCCTTCTCCTATCTCACTTGTAGTTGTTATTTATGAGGACCAGTCCGTGTTATGCAGATAGGATTAGTTTATGATGCTGCTTGACCTGCTGTGTTCATCCAGCCCCATGCTTGTTATCTCGGATTCTCCAGCATCTGCAGTACCTTTTATCTCTGATAAGATTAGTGCTGTTCTCTACACACCTCATGACCCCAACAAATTACATAACAAACACAAAAGACTTGGGTTTGTAGCTACAGAAGATTTTGTTCTTTTGTGGTGCCTTTAAATGGAGAACAATAAGTGCACCCAGTGTCAAGACTCAAGAAGTTCACCTGCCTCTTGTCTATGTATTACTTGGTGTGAAGGTGTTAAATATTCCACTGCACAGCTTTCTACATTTTCTAGCTGTCAGTTCCTTTGTGAAACTGTCTTTACAGTTTTGCTTGGAGTTCTCAGATTGTAATTAATGGTATGATGATAATTGTTGCCTTCAACATAGGATTTAGTCCAAAACCTTATAAACCAAGAGTCATTATCTCTGGATTTGTAAGGAACATGATTATCTTCACGAACACCTGTCTGAATAATTTATGGTTATCTCTAGGTTCATCTGCTTGCTGATTTATTACTTCTACATGTCATTTCTTAAAAGTCATTTCTGGCATGTGGCCTGACTGACTAAGTTAGCACTAATTGCCAGTCCCCAAATACCCTTGAGACTGTGGTGATCTGGTTTATTGAATGCAGTCCATATGATGCATTCATACTTGCAGCAATGTTCAGCAAAGGGTTCCAGGATTTTGTATCAATGACAGTGAAGGAACAGCAACGCAGTTCCAAATCAGAGAAGTGTGTGAATTGGAGAGAAATTTGCAAGTGGTGGTGTTCCTATGCTTTTGCTGCCCTTGCTATAGGTGGCAGAGATTGTGGTGTTATAGTGTTTTGCTTTGGAAAGATGATTATGGGGTTCCTTCAGTGTACCTTATAGATAGTGTACACTGCTTTGACTATGCTCCAATGAGGGAGGGGGATTCATGTTTAAGGTGGTGAATTATGACAGTTAAGTGGCAATCATTTGACTTGAATGATCCTAAGGTTATGAAATGTGATTGGAACTACACTTATCCAGGCAAGTTGAAAGTATTTCGTGAAGCTACTGACTTTTGCCCTGGATTTGGCGTCTTCTGACGTTCTCCTCCATGTTTGAAATATTCAGATAATGATCCTCAGTTTTTCAGGCTGAAAGACAAAGTGTCATAAGTGTTAGATTGGAAGGTACAATCAAGAACATTTCTTAATATGTGTAGTAGAAAAATAACAGTACAGTTCAGAAGTTAATTTGCTATGGCAAAAGAGCAGAGAAGTTGGAGTAACTGGATGGCTCTACCAAGGACCTGGCATGGATACCATTGGTCAAATGGTATCAAATCAATATGATTCAGTAATAAAATGTTACTGCGCAAGTTAAGAACTCATGGTGTTCAGACTGGTGGATTGGTTTGGATAAAGGATTGGGAAACTGCAGAATAGTGAGTTGAAATGAATGAGTTCTTTGAGGGTTGGCAAACTGTAGTTTCGGGAATTTATAATGGATCAGTTCGAATCAATGATGTAGACTTATGATCCATATTTAATTACTTAAATGAAGAGACCGACGGTATTATAGTCAAATTTGCTGATGACACAATGATGAGTGACAGAGCCAGTTATAAGGGGGGTACAAAGTCTGCAAAGAGTCATAGATAGGTGGAATAAGGGGGCAAAATTTTGGCAGTTGGAGTACCATGTCGAAAAATGTGAGGTTTTCTGCTTGGCAGAAAGAATGGAAAAGCAAAATATTGTTTAATGCAGAATGTCTGCAGGATACTGAAGGTGTTCTTGCACATGAATAATAAAACATTGACATGCAAGTACAAGAAATAGTTTGGAAGGGAATTGCAAAGTTGGCCTTCATTGCGAGGAGTTGGAGTTTGGAAGGAGAGAAGCCTTGCTATAACTGGACGGGGCATTGGTGAGACCACATCAGTGTCCGGTTTTTGTTTTCACACTGGAACTGGTTTAGGGGAAGTTCACTAGGCTGATTCCTGTCATGGAAGATTGTTTTATGAGGAATGATTTTGAAGGTGCGGCCTATACTCGTCAGTGTTTAGAGGAATGAAAAGCGATCTTATTGAAATATGGAAGATTCTGTGGGGTTTGACAGGGTAGATGAAGAGAAGATGTTTCTCTAATGGGGGAATCATGAATTAGAGGGATAGTTGGAAAATAAAGAGTCCTCCGTTTAACTCAGAAATAATGAGTAATTTCTTCTTTGAGGTTTATTGTTGGAATTCTCTTTCCCAGAGAGCGGGGTCATTGAATGTATTCAATGCTGAGCTACACAGGATTATAGCTTGTTAAATACCTTGATAACAGACCTACTCACTAATGTTTTGCCTCCTACCTTACCAAATAGTCAATTAAGCTAGGCATCAGGAAAACATGACATGAAAATCAGAGCAGGCACCTGGCACATTTAGCAAGTCTGAAGGACCGCCATATTGGGTATGATCAGATACCACTGCAGAATATGCTCCATGGGCACGAGATGCACACACCCCACGTCCATGGATATTGGCATCCAGCATTTGCTAATCTCTCATGACCATCTCCAATACGCTGGCTGTACATTCTTGAAGCACAATCTTGAATTGCAAGTCACACAGGCAACTGGCATTGGGTGGATGCAGCAGGGACATGTTGCATGCACGGACAAGATTCCAGCTCACAAATTGGACCAGGTTGCACTCAGGGTTGCTCAGTTGCTCTCTTGTTGCTTGCTCACTTAATACCTACCCTAATTACGCACCATCCAAACCTTGTCTTGTCTTGCCAATTAGTCATACAGGCAGGACCCCCCCCCACCTCTCTGGTCAGCAGTCCTGAGTCAACAGGGTTCTAGACAGCAGTGTGCTACATCAGTCTCACACCTGCACAATGCACCATCAGCTGATGTGACAAACACAGTGCCCATGTAGCAAGCAAGCAAGCAAGCAACTATGTCTGAAAGTCACAGTCCTCACAAATGTCCATGCAGATAACCCCACCAGTCAAGGGGTCCGAGCTCTGTAAGTCCAAGCTCTTCTTGTATCACTCCAGGGATTAACCGTGGTTAGGAATCTGAGTCAGGGTGATCTCGATGAGAGGGTCCATGCCTTTGCACTTTGTGGTAAGTCCTGAGACTCTGGACTGGCCAGTCCAGTATGTCAGGTTCCCCTTTCCCCTGTTGCCATGCCTTAGGTCTTTCGAGTGTAGATGTTTGTGTTGCTCCAGCACAATCTGAGGGTGCTGGGCCTGGCCCTCCATGGCAGCTACTAACCTGTCCATGGAGGCAAGCAGACAATCAGATGATTTGCTACACTACTGCAGCTTCTGGGCAATGCGGGCCATTTTGTTCCATGTCCTGTCTGCTGTTCTGTTCCTACCTGCACATGTGCCTGAAGTCCCTGATTGCCAACACTGCAAGGTCTTCTCCTGCCTGGAGCTGAACAGGTACTTGGTCTCCAACAGCCCTGCACAGCATTCCTTCCTCGGCCAGCTGTGGAGCTATCCCAGTGAGATGGCCAAGATTGTGGTCCCACACTCTCTCACTGAGGTGCTGGTGTTGGAGCTGGTGGGGGATACAGGGGCCAGCCTTGCTGATGCTTCCTCTGATGTCTCTATATTCTCATCCTCAGAGGTCCAGGAGGTGACTCCTGGGGGAGCCAGCCATTTCACTGTGGTTGTGTTGGCAGAACGTGTAAGACACAAGGAAGATTAGACATCACAGCCAGTAGTGTGCAGTTAATGAGACTGCTGGCAGGTTTCTGTGAGATTTACAGTGGTATGAAGAGTGGTACCTACTTGGACAACAAGAGATGGATGTCTTGGCTCCCCTGCACGTGCGGTAACGGTCTTCCTTTGCAAGAAATGGGCGAGGAGCCTAATGTCCGACACCCATTCACCCAATAGTTTCTATTAAAGGCAGTCTTTTCCTTGAATGAGAGAAAGAGAGGGACTGAGTGAGATGAAAGTGTATGATATGGCTATTAACCTTGATGCAGTTAGACAAAAGGTGGTGAGGTGTTTTGAAGAAGTGAGGAGGCATTGGAGAGGCAGACAGCATTGGTGGTGTGGGAGGTTATGGG
Organism: Ginglymostoma cirratum; assembly: GCA_024137785.1. Classification (NCBI taxonomy): domain Eukaryota; kingdom Metazoa; phylum Chordata; class Chondrichthyes; order Orectolobiformes; family Ginglymostomatidae; genus Ginglymostoma; species Ginglymostoma cirratum. The sequence goes on along the minus strand of JAHRHZ010000271.1, from coordinate 22,123,558 downwards.
GGTGAAAGCAAGTTGGGGAAAGTATCGCTTGTAACAGTGAAAGTGGCACAGCGTGGGCCTTGGTGGGTGCAATGGCAAAGAAAGAGTGAGTGTGAGGAAGAAGAGAGAGGAATTTGGCACTTAACTCGGTGCAGTAGAAATGGTCATTGACTTGCAAATGATGCTACTGGCCATTTGTCTGCACTGTGGTGATGGCACTGACCTGGGGTTATCTCAGACTGGTTGCCAGGGTCTGAGCTTGTGGCTTTTTTCTGCCAATACTTTGGGAAGAGGACTCCTCATCTTAACTTCATCCCTCAATTGGGACCTCTGTGTTTGTCTCCGAGAACCCCATTGCCAGCTTTGCCTTTTCTGATGTCTTCACATTCTGCCCATCAATGAGCACGGTAGCTTCAGAATACCAGTGCTGATCTGGGTGCACAGTGGCCTCTTAAAGAAACCTGGGTGCAAGAAATGTGAGTCTTTCAGCAGGTATCAACTGAGTGGTGAGTTGGACTGGGAACAATGCATGGTAAGATGCCACCAGAATTGGAAGTGATGGATGTGATTGGATACTACAGGGTCTGAGTAGATAGTTGATGAAGCGACTTAATAAGGGTCAGCAAGGAAACTTGCTCGACTTCACAGCAGAAATCCCCCAAAACCTCAACACAACTCAGAATTAGCCAAATAAAAGTAAGATTCAGCCCATAGTGCAAATGATTCCATAATGATGCACTAAATCGAGAAAGTAAAATTTCATGTTGTGACACTGTGGCTGTAAGTTTATAATCCCTTCTGTTACCTGTAGACGAATAGCATTCAGTCACTTATAACTAAAACACCACTCCTTTTTAATGTGGGATGCTATAACAAAGTTCTCAAGTATATCATATATTAGTTTCCACATTTATGGCAGCTTGGATTCAACTAAAATGAAAGATTAATAAATGTAAGGGCTGGGTCATGACAGCGCTTAGAATATATTATATTAGAATGAATCAGCTTATCGTAATGTAACTGAATCTCTTTTTAAGTTGTGTTTGAGATTCCAGTCCAAAGGTACAAGTTCAAAATATTTTATGACCCATTTTCTTAAACTATATTTTATTGGCGTTTAATCCATGAGGGAATTTTGTATCAATACATATCCCTATTCCCAAATTTGTTAATCGTAGAAACAAAAGCCCTGTTGTCATTTTATTGCCTTGATAATTACCACACAGCAACGTTTCAACAATGTGGATGACTTTTTTTATGTTTTATCCCATCTCTTTGAGATATTTTCCCTTGGTGGCTGGTTTTTGGTTAACCCAATTATATTGTTGTCCACTGTTTGAACATTAATAATTCAAGAGGTCAAATGTTGTTTGTCCTATGGTAAGACTAGGATCAAGTTTGAGAGAGTGAAGTTCAGTTTCTTGGTGTTGGTCGGTAGAACGATGGCTGATTAACCTGATGCCAAATAGTTTTCTGATTACACTTGCTTATTTGTTTATCACTATATTGCACTAGTAAAAAGAGGTGGAATGCAACATGCAAACTCCATTTTGTTGTGAATAAAGTTCAGCCCAAGAAGTCCATATGCATTCAGCTGCTTTAAAACAGTGGAAATCTCCCATCCTTAACAAATGTTAGCTTGCTCAAAACTTAGAAGAGATTGAAAGCTTATTGGCTACTTTTCAGAGTTTGCAATACTCTGTGCCGACAAAAATAGGTAAGGTACTTTTAAATTGATGCAAAACATCGACACAATGTTTAATTAAAATAAGCTTTCCAAAGCTATCCAAAGTAATTCCAATGTAAATTATGACAAAGATTTTTTAATTATTAGGTATATTTATTAGTGACTCTTTTTGCACAAAGACCCAAATCAATCTTTTGTTTTCTGATGAAGGGTTTAGGCCCGAAACGTCAAGTTTTCCTGCTCCTATGATGCTGCTTGACCTGCTGTGTTCATCCAGCCCCATGCTTGTTATCTCAATCTTTTGTTGTTTACTTGTATCTCTATGTAGCCTGTTTTGGATCCTACTCACAGCTCAGTTTTCCACTCAGTTTTATATCATGAGCAAACATGCATATGTTACATAGATCCTTGATGCCAACATCCTCATGCCCCAGCAGAAGTTAAACGATGCCACCTTACAAGCATTCTATTCCTACTCTGTTTACTGTTCATGCTCCAAAACACAAAGCATGCTGCAGAAAAATTAGTGTAATGTGGTATGTTACAAAACATAATACTCCACCAACCAACCTATCCACTCCATTTACTAAACAGTCCACCCCAGTACAAATGTATTTCAGTTACCAGCAGATTGTCCAATGCCAACTGCCACCTGACCATTGACACAAGGTAACATTAAGATTCTTAGCAGCAAGCTATGAAAGTAGTTTTAGGTCAGTGTGTTCACAACCGCACGAGAACTGATGCTTTGATCACATATTAGAAATAATGGTCACTCCTAACCCTAAGAAAGCAGTATTGTGTGATCCTTTGACTAACCATTGCTTTCAATTTACCAGCTTGAGCCCTTGGTGTTTGCTGGATAGTAAAAATTTTATTGTAACATATTGCTTCAATCCCATGAACCCAAATTTTATGTAAACCTTTCAGTGATGGTTTGCCAACCACCTCAAAATCCCCATCATCTACCCTGCTAGTTACACCCTGATGTGATGTCAGGCATACGTTCTAATGACTAGCGGTCAGTATCAAACAACCCAACCCTTTGACTAGCCAGTTAATAGAACCACTTGACAAACCAATTTGAAACTATCAGTCAGGCTCAGAGTGTCACTTAAGTATGCAAGTTGGAAACTTCCTTATTCTTAAATAGGGTCCTGTTTTTGGTAGACAAAAGTAGTGCCTCACATTGTCCATTTCTCAGTTTAAAAAGTTTCAGTGGAGATAGCCAATTCTTGCTGCATCCCAATGATAATCCCCTGAACAATCGGAATCAACTTGCCTGGTTTGAATTTAAATAGCTCACAATGACAGTTAACAGTTCCTGCAGCCATAGTCCAAGCATAATCCAACCAAACTACACCTTTTCCTCATGTTGGTTTTCTCATTTTGTTTTAATGAATGTGAGATCAAAAACGTTAAATTCATGTCTCTTCATGTTCCACTTTAGCCAGAGGAGAAGTCCTTAACCTTGGCACCAGATCTTTAGGACCCCCAGTCATATCTGCAGAGGACATTTTCCATCCACTTGCTAATTAATCTCTTATTATTACCAGATTACTTTCTGCTCCCCCTGTACGACTCACATCTCGTAACACAGCAGTGTGTTCAATCTTTCCAACCCCTTTATGATGATTGAGATTCCTCCATCCCCTCACATGTTTGAGTTGCAAGCTCATTGTCCTGTCTAAACTAGTGTCTGTTGTGAGGCATGTGACAGCCTCGTAGATCAAGATGTCCAGCTTACTTTCCACCTTCCTGATGGATTGCAATGTCCCTAACTCGGATTCGAACTAAACAACTCTGACCTGTTTTGTCAAACTTGCTGCAAAAACTTAACCCACGTACCTTCTTCATAGTAACGGGAAACTCATTTGCTTTGTACCTAACTTGAGATACTAATCAGTTACCTTTGATCAAAGTACCTTTCATTTAGAAATAATGGGATAGATTTTCCTTTACTGATAGCTTGCTATCAATGCCACCATTCTAGAACTTAGGAAGATACAGGGTTATTATATATTTATAATATAAATCTACAAAACACTGTCACTGTCCCCAAGTGTGAATAGCTTGTCCCTCCCTCTTAGATTTTGTTCAATTCTTCTTTTGATCTGCAGAAATTAAACCACCCAGGCTTACTGTCACATAGACTCCCAACACGTATCACATTACCCCTAAATTTGAATTTAGAGTCCTTATCTAAAACATTTATAAACAAATCTTTACAGTTCTAAAACGATCTTGTAAGGCTTACAATTGTAACAGACTCAGCAGTCAGTATGTCAGAATATATTTTATTTATGGTCGAAACACATAGCCATGCCCTGTGATGCTGCTTTTAAAATGGATGAAGATGCCAAGCAAATAGGGGTGATTACAAGACAATGAAAGAATGAAAACAATTAGTCTAGAGGAGCAGAAAATGACAGAAGCAGAATCCTTGTCAGTAATGGCTATTTGTAGCTGAGACCAATCACGTTAAACACACAATCACCACACAGCTGCCTGAATATAATATCTATCTTCTGTGTATTGTTTGTCTTCATGGTAATTCAGGCTTGTTAATTTTGGACTGAGCTGAGGGAACATAGCTCGCCTGGATAATAATAGCTGTGTGAGGCAATTCTTTTGTCCTTTCTCAACCGAAAAAGTTGATGTCTCACCCATTTCAAAACCTAGGCATCAGCATGTTTAATTTTAGTTCTTTACCACTTTCTGCATTTTGTTTCATCTTCAAGGCCCTTTTATTTTGATGTTTGTAAAAAAAAAGAGCTTCATGCAGCACCAGGCTTTCTGACACCCTTAGGTTGCCTTTAAATGTGCTTTCAATGCTTTAACCGTCAATAAAAAATGTCAAGATTATTAACCATCAATTTTTTAAAATCTGAATTCACATTGATGAACAGAAAATACATAGATTCCAGATAATAAAAAATATTGCAGTCACAGACATGTTATACCCACAAGTTTAGTGTCCTTAAGGAGAGTTAAGTTTAGTATGCTTTTAAAATAGTGCCCAATTTATATTGTGTAATTTTGTAACACAGTCTGTAAGATTAAAACAAAATGTAAATATTGTTTTTGTGATTTTTGATAATAACTGACAGAAATAAATAGCTGCTTATCACCATGTTGTAAGTGGTAGAGAGAGAGTTTAGTGGTACTTGAGCAAATAAATTGGACAATAGGTGATAACATGAGGAATGCCTAATATATTCACCTGTCTTTCCTAGCCAGAACCTGTGAAGCCATGCTGAGTATTTTAAATAGAGGGCAATAAAGAGAAATAAGTTCGAAGCCTGAAACCATAATGTTAAACACAAATATTGACATCTGACAACATTAGCATTAACCATGCTCGCTCCACTACACCTGCTACCCTCACCCCAGGAATGGAAGAGATTAGGTGTAGTGAGCATTAAAGATTTATCTATAATGAACATATCCCTAACACTTTACATCTACCTGACTGAGGATATTGGGGTGTCTGACTGTTCCACAGTGGAGTAGTGGGAAACTGAATTAACATCTGTTTAAATTGAGCTCCTGCTGTAGAAGTGGGAAATGATTTAAAATTTATCGCAGAGGCAAGGGTTTCCTTGGTTAGAAAAGCAGATGATGAAGCGAGATGGCAGCTAATGACTCCACAGGTACGTATGTTTCCTAGTGTTCCTTGTACTTCATCAGGAGCAAGAGCACTCTCCCCTTCTCCCCACTGTCGCTCTGTTCTCCCACCTCAGCCTGCCAGGAGTTAACTTGCTTTTATTCCCAATTAGAGACTGCCCCCAGCATGTTTGACCATGGCTTCCTGCCGCAGCTTAGCTTTGCTTAAACCCTCTGGCCACACAGCCAGTCGACTTGACCCCTGGTCAGTTTGAAAAAGGACCAAATGAAGAAGGGTCTAGGCCCGAAATGTCAGCCTTCCTGCTCCTCTGATGCTGCTTGGCTTGCTGTGTTCATCCAGCTCTACACCTTGTTATCTCAGATTCTCCAGCATCTGCAGTTCCTACTATCTCTGACCAAATAACAATGTGGTTCTGCCATTAAGAGCAGCAGGACCTCCACCTTTTTAGATCCATTGCCTGTTTTCGTCTTGCCCTCCCAACTTCCCACCTGCCAGTAAGTATCAGCGCCAATACTTCTTTTAATTGAATTTTGCTTTAATTTTCCTATGGATTCAGTTTATTTTGTAGCTGAGGTACGTGCACTCCCTGACTTGTTCTCTTGTGATTTGTGGAACGATGGGAAAATATTTGTGATCTGGTGCCATAATAAAGGTAATCCTGTGATAAATGTTCACACCAATACAGAGACCACCTCCATTGAAAACCAGGTAATTGTTTGGGAGAACAAAAACGAAACTAGACAGCACTGTCTGCAGTATCAGCATTTGTACGATGCCACACCCTCGTTATGCTTTCAGTTAAATCCTTTCTGTCAGTTATCAAGCTATTGGACTTTCAGCTCCTGAAATTTTGTTTTTCAGTTATTTTCTGCCAGATGGCAATTATCACAATGGGCCTGTCTTGCTTTGTCATGCTACATTAAATATTTGCTACTGTGGTCAGAATCTTAAGTGTTCTCAGTGAAGGCTATGCACCCAAAAAGTTAAACTGTTATCTTTGTTCTTTTGGTTCATGATTCATGTTGCATATTTCATAACAATGTTGTAGAATAGAAAGCAGTCATTTGGCCCATCATAAATGTGCTAGCTTCTGAAAATAATTGTCTAATTAGTCTCATTTGCCTATTCTTTATCAATAGTCCTACATTTTAACCCCGTTTTTGAATGACTATCCAATTTCTAGTGTTTCCTATTTTCACTTCAGAATCCAGCATTTAAAGTTTTATTTTTGTTTCATAGAATCCCTACAGTGTGGAAACAGGTCCTTTGACCCAACAAGTCCACACCCACCCTCAGAGCATCTCACCCAGACCCATCCCATCTACACATCTCTGAACATTACAGGCAATTTAGCGTGGCCAATCCACCCTAACCTGCACATCTTTGGACTGAGAGAGGAAACCAGAGCACCCGGAGGAAACCCACGCAGACACGGGGAGAATGTGCAAACTCCACACAGACAGTCACTTGAGGGTGGAATCGAACCTGGGTCCGTGGCGCTGTGAGGCAGCAGGGCTAACCACTGAGCCACCGTGCCGCGTGTTATTAATATTAATAGTGGAATGATCATTTCAAACAATGAGAAAAATCACACACTCCTAATTTGTTTGTCCTTAAGTGGCTGAAATTAAGATAGAAATACATCATGATTTTTGTATTTATTCCTGTAACAACCAGACCCTGGTGAGGTTCACCAAGTTATTACAGTTCCAGATAAGAAACCCCAAATTGTCAAGCCCATGGGTGAAGAGGCATTATTTGACTCTCCTTCCCTATTCACTTGCCTCCTTGGTTGATGGTGACAAGGCTAAGTTACAATGGATCCCCTCCTGTGGATACCTTTCTCCTAGATCAAATGAATTCATGTTTTAAAAGGAGCCAATTTAATTTATTGAAAGTGAGAAAAAATAATCAAATACGTATGCAGATGAATTAGAAATGAGGTGTATTCAAAAACGGATAAAAATTAATAAATATATGGTTGAATCTCTGAGCCATTCATGAAGAGTGCACAAGTTACCAGAAGCATTCTAGGCCCAAAACGTCAGCTTTCCTGCTCCCCTGATGCTGCTTGGCCTGCTGTGTTCATCTAGCTTTACACCTTGTTATCTCGCATTGACATTGTAGTCAATTTTGAGATTTGTGGCTTTGCCAGTTAACTCATTTTCTTTTGTTCTAGCTTCTTTTGATTGTGGCTGTCTGTCAGCGCTCAGAACAAGAGTGAAAAATTTTCCCTTTCTTTGTCTGTAGTGGATGGTCATTAAATGGCTGCACTGCGACCTTCATAGCATCAACGCACACAAAACCAGAAATTGCTGGAAAAGCTCAGCAGGTCTAGCAGCATCTGTGGAGAGAAATCAGAGTTAACGTTTTGGGTCCAGTGAACCTCCCTCAGAACTGATGGTAGCTAGAAAAAAGTTTTTTTTAATGCAGAAGAAAGGGTGGGGGGAGGGGATAGGAGTAAGTGGTAATTGGAGGTAGAGCCCAAAGAGAGAGAAGAACAGTTGGACAAACAAGGAATGGTTAATGATCAGACTGGGAGAATGAATAGCTGCTAATGGGGCTTTAATGGCTAACAATGGCTTGTGTGTAATTGCAGACTATCTAATAACCAGACCTGAGGTGTGGGTGTTGGTGTAAGGACATGGGGGAAGGTGCCTCAAGCCCTAAAATTGTTGAACTTGATATTGAGTTCAGAAAGCTGTAGAGTTCCCAAGGGGAAAATGAGGCGCTGTTCTTCCAGCATGCTAGTTCACATATCAGGGCTTCAGACCATAACATTTATGGACGAGGATTGGAACTCATTTTTGTCTATGCATTCTGAGAAGGGGAAAACACTAAAATGTCTTTTCCCAAGACTCCTGTGTTTTCTTTAACCATAGTGTTCACAGTCTGTGATATATGGGATTACAGCTCAATTTGTAGTGCATTTCTGCCTGTGAAACTTTGTGATACCTGCAGGTGTCACTTGCTGGATAGACCCTGAATTTTCATTTGTAGTTTTATTTTGGCTGTATCAGTCCTCTATTTAAAACATGCATGTTGGAATTTTAAAAAGCTTGATGTGACCCAAGGACGTAATATGTAGTCATGACAATTTTCCACAATGTGAGTAAGCAAATAGTAATATTGAATGTAGATGCAAATAGCAGGACATTTTTGTGGTTTTGTGCTCAACTGAAGGCATCAATGATTACCTATTCATCATAAATCATACTCCTACATAAATTTAGATTAATTATCCAATGATTGCTCCAATTCCAGAAAACCCCAGTGAAGTTAGATGACACACAATAAAATGATTTATAAATCACTTCCAGGGACAAAAGCAGAGATCATCTGGATGGGGCATGGTTTTGAAGTTGATGTTTGATTAAAGTTAATATGTGTCCATGTGAACAAAGGTCCTAATCCACTTAATTAGAGATTAGATTGAAATAAAAACCATAATAGCTGTTTTCCTGCTGACTGCTTTGCTCAATGACTATTTGTTAATTACAAGAATTACAGAATACCGAGAGTGCAGAAAGATCATTTAGCCCATCAAGTCTGCGCTGACCCTCCAAAGAACCATCCCACCCAGGATAAGCCTCCCAACCTATCCTCGTAACCCAACATTTCGCATGGCTCACTAACAAACCTTTACACCCCTGGACACTACGGGGCAATTTAGCATGGCCAATCCACCTATCCTGCACATCTTTGGATTGTGGGAGGAAGCCAGAACACCCGGCAGAAACCCACACAGACACGGAGTGAACATGCAAACTCCGCACAGTCTCCCAAGGCTGACTTCGAACCGGAGCCCCTGGCACTGTGAAGCAGCAATGCTAAAGTGTGCTACTGTGCTGCCCTGTTCACGATGCACCAATTTAAATGTCTCATTTTTGTGCTGCGATGCTGTCAAAATGATGTGTTTGTATCTGTTCAGCAACATTTAATGCCAGCATTACTGATTGGCAGATATCTTTTCTATGCATCACACCCAACTCCCAAGACAATGGCTGTACTTGCAGATGAAATCAAGGCTTAAGAGAGAGCCCAACAGCCCAGATACCCAACCCTTATTGCACCACCAGCCATGCATGGAGTAGAAACTGCTGACTCTGCATTAGATCTATCGGCCTTTTCAGAACCAATTTGACCTGGAGGCGAAATAAGCCACCTCCAAACCCCAGTGGACTGCCTAAGAAGACAAATTCGTGCTGAGAGTGGTGTTTCAGCAGGATGTGTATTGTGTTCAAACTGTCCACTGGGCATCGCTTATGGGGTAGAGACAATGATGACTGTCAGAGTAACAAGTGCCTGACCCTTCAAACATTTTGAAGGGTCTCTCTCCATAATGCCTTCATATCCTTCATGAGGTGTGCTGCCCAGAACTGGACATGATACTCCATTGTTGGCAGCTTAAGCTGTCCTTTTTCATTATATTTTCTGGGATGCCTGGCACGATATATTACCTGTACAGCCTGCTATCAAACTGTTCTACACGAAGGTCCTCTGGGAATTTTCTTTGGAGTCTGGAAGAAGAATTCTGGAAGTTCAACTCCTTGGTAACAATGTATTCAATGAAACTTTTCCTAATGTGAATGAATGTACAAAAGATTCTTTTGATAATATTTTGTTTTTTGTTACAAAGATGCATCACACTTTGGAAAGGGTAATTGAAATTTCTTTACATGATGATTTTCTTACTTCTAAGCAGGAACAGGAGACCAACAACAGCGCCGCCCATACACAGAATCATTCTAATAAAGAAAGTCAATCACCTCTTCAATCACCTCTCAGTCCAGTACACACCACACGGGCTTTTATAAGGTAGGAGGTCCAAAATTTGTGCATTATTTCATATCGTGCATTGTGTTATTGTTAAAATTTCTAATATTGTCTCAGAATCATCCATATCTGCTGCCAGGTAAGGATCATAAGCCTTACATTCCGGAAACTTGTCTCTTCCAATTAATGAAAGATTGCTACGTTCTAATTGATTTTGATTTTACTGTAGATTGCTCACATTAAGTAAGTACAGATGCCAAGGTGTAAATCTGCCTTCAACAATTGACATAATTGGGCCAAAAAAAATTATCATCTGATCAGGCCAGACAATTACGCCATAATTTGAACTCTTGAGGACGAGAGTATTTGGATTTGATCACTAACTTCTTTTTAGTCAAGCCAGCCTTGAAGTTTACATAAGACCATAAGTTATAGGAGCAGAATTAGGCCATTCAGCTTAACGAGTCTGCTCTGCTATTTGATCATGGATGGTATATTTTTCAATCCCATTCTCCTGCCTTCTACCCGGAACCCTTGATACCATTACTAATCAGAATCTATGCCTCTCTTTAGTACATGTAAAGCCTCCACAGCCTTCTGTAGCGATGAACTCCACAGATTAACCACCCTCTGGCTGAAGAAACTCCTGCTCATCTCCGTTCTAAAGGGTTGTCCCTTCAGTCTGAGGCTGTGCCCTTGGGTCCTAGTCATTCCTACTTGTAGAAACTTGTTTCCGTTTCCACATCCACTCTGTCCAGCTTCTCAGTATTCTGTAAGTTTCCATGAGACACCCCTCCCCCATCCTTTTAAATTTGATTGGGTACATATTTAGAATCCTCAACTGCTTCTTATACGACAAGCCCTTCATCTCTAGGATCATTCTTTCAAACCTTCTCTGAACACTTTCCAAGGCCAACGCATCCTTCCTTAGATACAGGACCCAAATTTGCTCACGATATTCCAAAGGCAGTCTGACTAGAGCCATATATAGCCTCAGCGGTATCTTGCCTTCTAGCCTCTTGAAATGAATGCTAAAAATCAAAATCTTCAAAATCTTTGAAAGATTCCCTTATGTATTTGTTTACTATGTGTATAATGCCCCGAACAAGTTAACTGTCTCTTTATTGTATAGCTTCTCTACCAGTGTGCTGGGGTTATGGTCTACAAACCTGTTCACTTTTCTTGTGGAAGGAAATAGTTGACTCATTCGCTTTGTTTTTAATGCTGCAATGTCATACTCCACCTTGTGGTCATTGTAAGAATTAATGAAGTTTATCATCATCATTTGTGTTTGGTAACATTCAGGGCTGTGGGAGACCTGCAATTTTATTGCTTGCTGTTCAACATGTGCCATGTTACAAGTCACATTTGCACTAAATACTTCTCTCCATTTGCATTCTCACAGCTTAGGAAAGCCAAATGAACTGAAAAGCCCAACAAAGTTGAAAACACAGCAGAGTTTCGGTAATGACACGTGCTATCAGCAAGAGAACAGCAGCACATTGATTGCAAATGATTGTTTCAAATCTCAGGCAAAACCCACCGAACCCAAAATAGGTGAAAGCAGAGAATGTGAACAAACAGGACAAGAGCCCTCTAAACAGGAGAGTGTCAGCAATGCTGGGAGACTGGTAAGACAATAGATTCCAATGGCTGCTCTGGAACCATAGAATGGCTGTAGCAACAGCACTTTAATCCATGTGCATATTTTTCCCCTGTAGCCTTACAAATTTTTCCTCTTCAGATAATCATGGAGTCCTCTTTAAGCCCTCTATGGAATATGCTTACACCACGCTTACAGGTAGAACATCCCTGATCTTAACCACTCGTTGTGTAAAAACAGATTTCAGCATTTTGTGTTGCTTTTTTTGCGCATCACCTTAAATTGGCACTTGCTGTTTCTGGGTCCTTTTTGCCAATGGAAAGTGTTTCTTCCTCTCTGATCCCTACTCTGTCAAGATGCCATACGATTTTGAATAGCCCAATCAACTTGCCTTTTAATCTTCTCTAAAGAGAGTCAAGTGAGAATCTAACCTTCATCTGCAGTGTCTTTCACTTATCCATGTAATAAGTTCCACATCTCTGGAACCATTCCCACAAATCTCTTCGACACTCTCCATAATGCCTTCATATCCTTCATGAGGTGTGCTGCCCAGAATGGACATGATACTCCATTGATGGCAGCTTAAGCTGTCCTTTTTTTTAATATTTTCTGGGATGCCTGGCATGATATGTCTTGTAAATTATTTAAAGATAATCCCTGAATGAAGTATAATCAAAAATGCTTCAAATTATATCTTCCAGAATACCATATGTCTTATTTAATGCTTTTATATCATTGCCTTTAGTTTCAATGTACACAAATGCTCCCTCTTTCTCTGCATCATGAGTTTCTTTAGAATTGTACCCTTTCGATGATATTGCCTTTTTCGTTCATCCTGCCAAACAGACCAACTTCGTACATCTTAATATTAAATTTGGTTTGTAATTTGTTCACCCTTTCTATAATCCTATGTGTTCTTGATATTTAATACCTTCCCCTCAATAGTTAATAACATTTTTAAGTTTCATGTAACAGTTTTGTTCAAGAAATTGAGCATTACCTAGGTTGTTACAGCAAGAGCACTTGTTTTATTTTTATGACATAATTCTGTCAGCATTTGTGATTATACAGTTATGCTGAGGTCCCAAGCATAAATGGACACTAGGAATTAGACTTTGGCAATCCCATAAAGTTCTTCCAGTTTGCTGATCATTATTCCCTTCTCAATCACATCATGAAAAGTAAGTTATTTGGCCATTGTTGTTGTGGCATATAGCAAAATATGAAATGATTCCTCATTTGCGAATACAATAATATTTCAAAAATAACTTGTTGTGCTGAGCAATTTTTAAAAGTTGTGCAAAAGATGGTTGAGTTTTTTTTTCCATTCTCTTGTGTGACATACGACATGGCATTGCTGGCTGGGCCAGCTTTTATTGTCCATCCCTAGTTACTGTTGAGAAGGTGATAGTGAGCTGCCTTCTTGAACCGCAGGAACTGCCGATGCTGGAGAATCTGAGATAACACGTTGTGGAGCTGGATGAACACAGCAGGCCAAGCAGCATCAGAGGAGCAGGAAAGCTGACGTTTCGGGTCGAGACCCTTCTTCAGAAATGGGGGAGGAGAAGAGGATTCTGAAATAAATAGGGAGAGGGGGGAGGCGGATAGAAGATGGATGAAGGAGAAGATAGGTTGAGAGGTTGAGACTCACAAAGCTGTTAGGGAGGGAATTCCAAGATTTTGACCTAATGACACCAAAAGAATAGCAATATACTTCTCGTCAGGATGGTGAGTATCTTGGAGGGGAACTTGCAAATGGTGGTATTCCCACATTGAGGCTCCATTGATCTCCAGTGGTGCAAATGGTTTTAGAAGATACTGTCTAAAGCTCTTTTGGTGAGTTTCTTGTAGATAATACACACTGTTGCTACTGAGCATCATTGATGGAAAGTGTGAATGTGCCAGTCAAGCAGGCTGGTTTGTCCTGGTGGTGTCAAGCTTCTTGAGTATTTTTGGAGCTGCACTCATCCAGGCAAGTGGGGAGTATTCCATCACACTCCTGACTTGTGCTTTGTAGATGATGAACAGGCTTTGGGAGTCAGGAGGTGAGTTACTGGCCACAATATTCCTAGACTTTGACCTGCTGTTGTAGCCACTGTGTTTATATAGCAAGTCCAGTTGAATTTCTAGTCGTTGATAACCTGTAAGGTGTTGATAGTGGGGAATTCAGTGATGGTAACATCATTGAACATGAACAGGCTGTAATTAGATTGTCTCTTATTGGAGGTGGTCATTTGTGAAGTGTGAATGTTGCTTGCACATTGTCAGCTCAAGTCTAGATATTGTCCATGTCCTGTTGCATTAGAACATGGACTGCTTCAGTATCTGAGGAATGGTGAATGGTGCTGAACATTGTGCAATCATCGGTAAACATCCCCACTTCTGACCTTTATGTAGAGGGAAGTTTATGATGAAGCAACTGAATGTGGTTTTGACCTGGGACATTACACTGGGGAACTCCTGGAGAGATGTCCTGGAACTGAGATGACTGACCTACTACAACCACAGCCATCTTTTTTATGTGCCAGGTGTGACTCTAACCAGCATAGAGTTTGTCCCCTGTTTCTTTTGATTCCAGTTTTGCCAGGGTTCCTTGATGCCATACTTGGTCAAATGAGGCCTTGATGTCGAGGGCTCTCATTCTGATCTCACAAATGGAAGTGACCTTATTGGAGGCCAGTCTTCTCATTCTCAGGACATTTGATTTGATTTGATTTATTGTTGTCACATGTACCTATGTACAGAGAAAAGTTTTGTTTTGTGAGCAGTACAGGCAGATCATAGCAAAGAAGGATATACAGATCAAAGGGTGCTTAGTCAGAATGAGGCAAACAAGGTTACAGTTGCACAGGAGGTACACAAAGCAAGGTCAACATTAATTTGAAATTAGATAGGTCCATTCAGCAGGCTAATAACATCAGGGAAGAAGCTGTTCTTGAACCTGTTGGTGTGGTTGTGTGATAAAGCTTCTGTATCTTCTGCCTGATGGAAGAGGTTGGAAGAGAGTATTACCAGGGTGGAAGGGGTCTTTGATGATGTTGGCAGCCTTTCCGCGAGGGGTGTAAATGGAGTCCTTGGATGGGAGGTGGACTTCTGTATGGTCTGGGGGTATGTACACAACTTTCTGTAGTTTCATACAGTCCTGGGCAGAGCAGTTGCCATACCAGGCCATTATGCACCTAGAATATATGCTTTTTACAGTGCATCCGTAAAAGTTGGTGAGGGTCCTTGTGGACATTCCAAATTTCCTAAGCCACCTGAGGAAGAAGAGATGTTGTTGTGCCTTCTTGACCGTTGCATCTATGTGGGAGGGCCAGGACAGACTGTTGGTTATCGTTGCTCCTAGCAACTTGACCTTGTTCACCTCAACTCCATTGATGTCGACAGGGGCGTGTCCTCCTCCTTTCTTCCTGCAGCCAGTGATCAGTTCTTTCGTTTTGCTGACACTCACTATAGCAATACCTTAGGATAGTGCCCTAGGCCCATCCGTCTTCTGTTTCCTGCCGGCATGAATGACCTTCCTACCAGTATAAAGTCAGAGGTAAGAATGATTGCTGAAGAACAACCAGTGTTCAGCATCGTTTGATACTTCTCAGATGCTGAAGGTGTCCATGTTCATGTGCGTCAAGACCTGGACAACATCCAGGCTTGGGTTGATTTAGTGGCGAGTAATATTCATTCCATATAGCTGTCAGACAATGACGATCTCCACCAAGTGAGAATCTAACCATTGCCCCTTGACATTCAATAACATTACTGTCATTGAATGACCAACTATCAATGACCCATGAATGGACAAAAAAAGACAACATAGATGAAAATTTCCAGCAGGTCTTTTGGCTTTCCATATTCCAGAGGTCACAATTGGTCAACTATTGGTCATTAAATCTCTGTCTTGTAACTGAAACAGAAGAGACCCCACTCTATTAGTCCAAAACATTTTACTTGTATAAGGAGCAAGTTTGCCATAGGGTTTCACTAATAGATTGATACAATTCTGCTGGTCTCTTTCAGCTACCACGGGGTGTTAATTTCCATAAAAGTGCATAAGCTCCTTATCTCTTCAACTCATATAGCAAGCATCTGAACGCAAACAAGACCAGGCCAGCCTATTATAATTATGTTAACTGAGGGAATTGTGCCAGTGTTAGCACACTACAGTTCTGTCCCAGCTGGATGGCATTACTCCTGTTTGGGATTTTATGCAAGTGAAATGTGTAAGCAATGAAGTGGGTAAAAACAAATGCCAGTATAATTGGAATAGTTCTTTAAATATCATTTCAGGATGTAAAAAGAACATCTGCTGTCATCACACAGATACAGCACAAGAAAAGTGAAAACAATGATGATGAATCCAATTCTAATGCTGTACCCTTTCGTCGCTTCGCTTCAAGAGCTACATCATTCAGAGTAAGTCTGTGTTACTGTAATTTTTCAGTGATATAGTCAAATAGGCGTGGTGTCTTCCAATATCAGCAATGGCACTGGCCTATTTCCCAGATACTGTGAACAAAAGTGTAAATTTTGCTATGCAAACAGAGCAAATATGTTATACTTTACTCTTGTGGTCTGCTTTTAAATAAACAGGTGATAGTCTGGGAGCAGTTGTAAAAGATAAATAGAATTGCTATGTACCAACAGGGTGGAGCAATTTCAAAAACATGATGGTCCTTTTTTGACTGGTAATCCTATCACTAGGAATGGACTTTAATGAAGCCTTTGACAAGGTTCCACATGGTAGACTGTTTAGTAATGTTAGACTACGTGGGATTCATGGAGAGCTTGCCAGTTGGTTACAAAGTTGGCTTGTTGGTGGGAGACGTAGGACTGTGATGGAGGGTTGCTTTTCAGATTGTGCTTGTGTTCTGCAGGTATCGGTGCTGTGTCCACTGCTGTTTGTCATTTATGTAAACAATTTGAATGAGAATTTAAGAGACATGGTTAGTAGGTTTGCAGATGACACCAAAATGGGTTGTATGGGCATTTAAATGGTCGTTGGATAAACATATGGATGATAATGGAATAGTGTAGGTTAGATGGGCTTCAGATTGGTTTCACAGGTCGGTGCAACATCGAGGGCAGAAGGGCCTGTGCTGCGCTGTAATGTTCTATGTTCTATGTTCTATGGTGGACAGTAATGAAGGTTATCTAAGATTACAAAGGGACTTTGACCAATTGATAAATGTGAGGTATTATACTTGGGTAAAACAGAGAGACCTAGGGGTTCAGGTACAGAGTTCCTTGAAAACAGCATCACAGGTAGACAGGGTGGTTAAGAAGACATTTAGCACACTTGCCTTTATTGTTCAGACCATTAAGTATAGAAGTTGGGACATCATGTTTTGTTTGTATGGGATGTTGGTGAGGCCACTTTTTGAGTACTGTGTACAGTTCTGGTCACCCTGCTAAAAGGAAGCATCTTATTAAATTGCAAAGAGCTCAAAAAAGAGTTACAAGGATGTTGCCAGGACTGGAGAGTTTGAGTTATAGGGAGAGTCTGGATAAGCTGAGACTTTTTCAACTGGAGTGTTGGAGGTTGAGGGGTGAACTTATAGAGGTTTGTAAAGTCATGAGGGGCATAAATAAGGTGACTAGCAAAGGTCTTTTCTCTAGGGTAGAGGATTTCAAAAGTAGGGGTGTATTTCTAGTGAGAAGGGAAACATTTAAAAGGGACCTGAGGGGCAATATTTTCACACAGAGGGTGGTTCATATGTGGAATGAACTGCCAGAGGAAGTGGTAGATGCAGGTACAGTTACAACATTTAAAAGACTTTTGGACAGATACATGAATAGGGAAGAGTTAGAGAGATATAAGCCAAACACAGGCAAGTGGGACTCATTTAGGTTGGGAAATTGGGTTGGCATGGACGAGTTGGACTGAAGGGTCTGTTTCTGTGCTATATGACACTAGGACTCTATTAATGAGGCAGGAAAAGCAAAGGAGTTGCTTTAAATGACTCCCTGTTAAGTTTTTGAGGAACCTGTTTACAGTTCATAAAGTTTAGTTCTTTTTGCTTTATAATTTACATCATTATTTAATATGTGCACAATCAGTATGATCTGTACATAATGGTTTACTGACATAGATCTCCAATTTGCTAATTTATTGTCAATATGCTGACACATTTTACTATATGTATAATAACTTGCAAGCAAATACACTTGATAATCATGTTGTATAACTACTTTTAAAAAAAGTAAACCAAATATTGTCTGTCGAGTTGCATTCTGTAGTAAGTGTATTTGATGGTCATATCCAGCAATGTTTGGACTGCATGAATAACTGGGAAATCACTAGGTGAACCGAAGCTTTCTTTTTGTGAATCAGCCTCTTATGCACCATGAGTCCCCATAACTCTGGAGTCCTAGAACTGAATTTTGAAAGGACAAGACTTGATGTCATATTGAACCTGTTCACAAATCTGCTACTCCCCAACCAAATGAAATAACTTTTTTTTTTCCTGGCTACTGAAGTCATAGCATCTTGCTTCGTGACCCCAGCTCTAGCAATTGTCTCCACCCAAGCAAGTAAACTGTATAACCCTCCTTTGATAGACATGTCAACATTGTGAAATTGTTAATCTAGTATGCGTAGTCAATCAAGCCTTCCCTGAGAATGTGATTACACAATATTAAAAAAAAATTTGAATAAATATTAAGTAAAGACAGAGATGATTTAAAGGGGAACATTTGTGTCATGTTCCTCCAATCTTCCACTGGAACTGCAGTGGAAGATCAGAGGTCAGGCTAAAGAAACAGCAGGCGTTCTCCATATTCTTCACTGAAGTGATAACGGGAAATTGAAGAACACTGTGGTAATTTCATGCATTAGTATTTTTTGGAAAGTTATACTTGTAACTGCTTGGACTATGGAAGGCTTACTTCTTAAATGCAATGGTCAAGTTTGAATTCCTGGATAGTTTGTTTGGTTTTCTTTGATGGACAGGGAGTTAATTTTCCTGAAAATGTTGCTGACGGTTTTTCATTGACTTTCAGAGATCTGTGTGTCGGGGTGAGCACTTAACAAGTGTATGTTGTTCATTTCTGTTGCAGGCAGCATGTTTATTGAACTTGAATGGACATTTTCTTTCCTCCTTTTCCATTGCAATCCTTCACATTGTTGCCATGAGAAGATATGAAAAGATTTTGGAAGAAGGACAGCAAATATGTGCATTATTAACACAAAGATTTTGTTTTTCAGGTTTCAAGTCCAGAGGTGAAAAGCCAACCATTCCAAAGAAGGTGAGTGGACTGAAATGTCATTAATTGGTCATAAAACAATGCAATGAATTAAGGATTAGTTATGAAGATCATGGAGTCTCAATAACTGTATTCATTTTTTTTTGCTGACAGTGCTAGTCTAAGGATTCCAAAAAAGATTGATGACAGACTTGAACAATATGCAAAGGCAATCCAGGTGAGTGAAACCATCCCTTGTGAGTAAGGTATTTGTAATCAAATAAAAAGATTGAAACATGCAGTTGGGAATAGTTTTTTTTTTAGTTATTCATATTGTGGGATGTGGGCATTGCTGGCTGGGTCAGCGTTGATCGCCTGTCCCTAGTTGCCCTTGAGAAGGTAGTGATGAGCTGCCTTCTTGAACTGCTGCAGTCCACCTATGATCCCACAATGCCATTAGGGAGGGAATTCCAGGGTTTTGTCCCAGCGACAGTGAAGGAATGGCAATATATTTCCAAGTCAGGATGGTGAGTGGCTTGGAGGGAAACGTGAAGGTGGTGGTTTCCCATATATCTGCTGCCCTTGACCTTCTACATGGAAGTGGTTATGGGTTTGGAAGGTGCTGTCTGAGGATCTTTGGTGAATTTCTGAAGTGGATCTTGTGGATAGTACACGCTGCTGCTACTGAACTTCGGTAATGGAGGGAGTGGATACTTGTGGATATGTACCAATCAAGTGAGCTGCTTTGTCCTGGATAGAATCAAGCTTCTTGAGTGTTGTTGGGGCTGCACTCATCCAGGCGAGTGGGGAGTATTCCATCACACTCCTGACTTGTGCCTTGTAGATGATGGACAGGCTTTGGGGAGTCAGGAGGTGAGTTACTCGCTGCAGTATTCCTAGCCTCTGACATGCTCTTTTGCCACTGCATTTATCTGGTGAGTCCAGTTAAGTTTCTGATCAATGACAACTCCCAGGATGTTGACAGCGGGGGATTCAGTGATGGTAACACCATTGAATGTCAAGGGACGGTGGTTAGATTGTATCTTATTGGTGATCGTCATAGCCTGGCATTCGTGTGGCACGAATGTTACTTACCACTTGTCAGCCCAAGTCTGGATATTGTCCAGATCTTGCTGCATTTCGACACAGACTTCTTCTGCTGAACATTGTGCAATCATCAGTGAACGTCCCCAGTTCGGACCTTATGATAGAGGGAAGGTCATTTGATGAAGCAGCTGAAGATGGTTGGGTCTAAGACACTACCCTGAGGAACACCTGCAGAGATGTCCTGGAGCTGAGATGACTGACCTCCAATAACCACGACCATATTCTATGTGTCAGGTATGACCCCAAGCACTGGAGAGTTTCCCCCCATACCCATTGATTCCAGTTTTGCTAGGGCACCTTGATGTCAAGGGCTATCACTCTCACCTCACCTCTGGAATTCAGCTCTTTTGTCCATGTTTAAACCAAGGCTGTAATGAGGTCAGGAGCTGAGTGGCCCTGGTGGATCCCAAACTGGTTTCAGGCTGCGTTTAGAGTTTTAAGCACATTATTGAATTTCACCTCGTATGTTTGTTTGCAGAGAAGTGATAGCAGGAAATCAAAACAATCCACTTCTAACTATCTGACCCGACCATTAGAGGGCGTTGCAAGCAAACGATGTGTGTTTGAGAAGGAAGATGCTCAGGATTCCGGTGTTCGACATTACACAGGTAGAAAGGTAAAGTGGAAATTTATTTTGGTTTGCGAATATGCACAATTGAGCTTATTAATGCATTCACACACTTGCATATAACAGGAATGGCTATTGCAACACAAAAAAAAAGTAATGATTTGTCACTTGACACTAACATGAAGATTCTATTTCCATTATATTTATGTGGACTTTGATTTGACTTTATACTGGATGTAGTTAAATTTGAGCCTCCTATTTTGTAAGACAGACCAAACTTTCATATCTCTAAAATGGGTTGATAGACTACATTTTGTCCGTCCAACCTCCTTCTTAGGATTTCCTGTCAAAGTTTTATGGACGGACTTTGGTTAGGCTATTAACAATGTTCCTTACGGTAGAGTGGTTAGCAAGATTAGCTCACATGGAATACAAGGAGAACTAGCTAATTGGATACAGAACTGGCTTGAAGGTAGAAGGCAGAGGGTAGTGCTGGAATGTTGCTTTTCAGATTGGATGCTTGTGACCAACGTGTGCCAAAAGGATCGCTGCTGGGTCCACTGCTTTTTGTCATTTATGTAAATGATTTGGATGTGAACATCGGTCAACAAGGTTGCAGATGACACCAAAGTTGGAGGTGTAGTGGACAGGAAAGAAGGTTATCTCAGATTCCAATCGGATCTTGGTTAGAGGGGGCAATGGGCCAAGGAATGACGGAAGGAACTTAATCTACATAAATATGAGCTGCTGCATTTTGGAAAGTCAAGTCAGGGCGGCACTTATACCATAATGGTAAGGTCTTGGGGAGTGTTGCTGAACAAAGAGACGTTAAAGCGGAGGTTCATTGTTCCTTGAAAGTAGAATTGAGGGAAATATGAGAGTTAAGAAGGCACTTGGTACTCTTGCCTTTATTGGTCAGTGCATTGAGCATCGGAGTTGGGAGGTCATGCTGTGACTGTACAGGACATTAGTTCGGCCACTTTTGGAATACTACGTTCAGTTCTGGTCTCCCTGCTATAGGAAGGGTGTTGTGAAACTCGAAAGGGTTCAGAAGAGATTTACCAGGGGTGGAGGGTTTGAGCTGTAGGGAGAGGCTGCATGGGCCGGGGCTATTTTCCCTGGAACATCGGGTGACCTTATAGAGGTTTATAAAATGATGAAGGGCATGGATAGGATAAATAGACAAGGTCTTTTCCCTGAGGATGGTGAAAACTAGAGGGCATAGGTTTAAGGTGAGAGGGGAAAGATTTAAAAGGGACCTAAGCAGTAATTTTTTCACGCAGAGGGTGGTGTGTGTATGGAATGAGCTGCCAGTGCAAGTGGTGGAGGCTGGTACAATTACAATATTAAAAAGGCATTTGGATGGGTATATGATAGGAAGAGTTTGAAGGATATGGGCTGAGTGCTAGCAAATGTCACTAGATTAATTTAGGATATCTGACCGGTATGGATGAGTTGGACTGAAGGGTCTGTTTCCATGCTGTACAGCTCTATGACACTGAGAGTCTAAGTTTTCTTCACTCAGTAGGTCTACACCCACTTTCCGAAAATTATTGGCCAGTCTGTCCCAATTTATTAACTGAAAGGCAATTTTGATTAATTCGCAACATTTGATTCTGTTTCTCTTTTTGAGATTCTGTATACGTGATTGTTTTCTTAAAGAATCGTGAGGCATAATGTGCTCTGTCATGTGTTTTAAAACATAAACTGAGGGTCTCAAAAAAAACTGTGTGAATTTCTGTAGCATATTTAACCCAGGGTGGCGGTCTAGTGGTTGTGTCATTCGACTAGTAATCCAAAGCCCCAATTTAATGTTTTGGGCTAATTGGTTCAGATCCCACCAATAGTAGATTATGAAATTTAAATTCAATAAAAGGAAAAAAGCTGGAATTATAATGATAACTATGTGACCAACACTAATTGCTGTTTAAAAGCACATCTGGTTCACTAATGGCCTTGAGGAAAGCCAATTTGCCATCCTTACCTGGTCTGGTCTACATGTGTTTCCTGAGCCACAAATGTGATTCACTTTTACCTACCCTCTGGGTATGGACAATAAATGCTGACCTACACCAACATCCTGTGAATGAATAAAAATGCAATTTGCAAAATTCTGCACAGGAGAATAACCAGACAAATAATTAGATAAGTTGTTAGGGATAACTGAGTGTTTAGACAGAGACGATGTTGATGGTGTTGGGGGTAGTATATGAGCATGGCTAGAGGATTGGCTTACTAATAGAAGGCAGAGAACTGGGGTAAAGGAAAGCACTTTCAGGATGGATGTGAAGTGCCACAGGACTCAGTGCTGTCTCAGCAATTATTTACAATATAGTTAATGATTTGGAGGAGCAAATAGAATGCACTATAGCCAAATTTAAGGGTGATGCAAAAAATAGATGGGAAGGCAAGTAGCGAGGATGACAGGGGGATATTGACAGGTTAAGCAAGTGGATAAAAACTGGACAGATGGAACATAATATATTTTGGCAGGAAATATAGAGGAGCTGAATTTTATCCATATGGGGAAAGAATGCAGAAAGCTTTGGACAGAGGGATTTGGGATTTCTCATGCATAAATCACAAAAAGCTGGTGGGTAATAAGGAATGCAAATGGAATGTTGGCCTATATTTCAAGGGGCATGGAAGACATCCTGGCATAGGGGGCAGTCCAAAGAATGTTCACTAGTTTGATCCTGGGTGTGGAGACACTATCTTACGAGAAGAGGTTGAGTCTGTGCTCGTTGGAGTTTAGAAGAATAAGGGGCAACCTTATTGAAACATACATAATTATTAGGAGGCTTGACAGAGTAGATGCAGATTGTTTGTTTCTTCTTTGGGAGAGTCTAGGCATAATCTCACTCTAAGACAAATATATTTTTATTTCAAGTGCAATCCGTAAAGCTGAATATATTATTTCAGATTAGAACAAGCAAAAGCTCTACACAACTGGAAAAATACTTTCCTCCTTTGTATTCTAGCTTCATTAAAGAAATGTTGGCATTTCTCTTAATCTTTTTTATTGTTTTCTGTATTTATGTACTGGTTTTTAATCATTTGCGCATTTGGACTGTCAAATCTTTTTGAAGTTTCAAGTTTCTCACCATTTAGAAAAAGTTCCAATTTATTTTTCATGGGTACAAGTTGACTGATCTTATACTTGCTCGCATTGAACTCCATTTTCAATCATTTTGCTCATTCACTTAAGCAATCTACACTTCTTTATCAATATCCCATCTAAATGACTTTTTGCCTCTTCCAAATTAGTGTCATGCAAATATTTTGCAGGGTTTCACAGTTACAGAAGTTTACAGAGCACAGAAGAGGTGAGAGCTGAAAGGATTTGAACATCAGCTATTATTGGATTGGAGAGCCAGTGTAGGTCAGCAAATAAGGGACTGATGCTTGAAAAAATACGCGAAGACTTAGGGGGATAGGAGACATCTGGAAAAACATTTTTGTATTTGAGTATGGGTAGGGTGGCAAAAGCATGAATGGGGGTTTAGGTCAAGGAAAATATGTCAATAATATGCACTTATAGAATGAGTATCTTCGGTAACTAGAACTAGTGAAATATTTTTAAAATGTATTCTTATTACTCATATTGTATTACTCATTTGGCTAGCCAGTCTACGCAGAGTATTTGATTGCTAATTACATTAGTAATGATGCAGTACATCTGATCTCTTTACCTCTATCTTTTGTGGTTTAGTTTAAATCAGAGACCTTTTTAGTGAGTGGTTTTCTGGCAATCTGTGAGGTCTTGGTCAGATGGGGAAAGTGGGACTGTAAAAGCCTGTTATTGCCCTTATCAGTCCAATTCCTGGGGCTAGCTAATTACCTCAATATATGTTGTTTATGAGATAAC
>JAHRHZ010000271.1:22063188-22083192 GCA_024137785.1 Ginglymostoma cirratum | reverse complement strand
CTTCATCAGAAATCGGGTCTAGGCCCGAAACGTCAAGTTTTCCTGCTCCTATGATGCTGCTTGGCCTGCTGTGTTCATCCAGCCCCACGCCTTGTTATCTTGGATTCTCCAGCATCTGCAGTACCTTTTATCGCCAAACCATTCCTGTAGAGTGTTTTCTTTAATTGTCCTTCTTTTAGTTTTTAATTTTTCTGAGAGTTGCTACATTTTAAGGCATCCTCAAGGTCACCCTTCTGTCTCAGCAGTGCCTTACATCCATTGGTCAGACTGCAAACCAATCAGTGGTCAGGGTCCTCTCAGTGGACCTCCAACCTAGTGGAGTCACTTGCCATCTTTAATCAGACAGTAAAGAGGCAGCCAATTAATTGTCTGCTCTCCTTAAAGTGCTGGAGTAGCTGCCTTGACAACAACAGCAGGCTCAGGAACTGCTCATCACCCTGCTACTGGGTTCCTGACACCCTTGGAAAATTCAGCCTCATAAATTTATTCCTTTTTCTCCAGATGCAGGTAGACTTGCTAAGTATTTCCAGATTAAATTATTATTTTGCTAATTGTCAATTTGTTGTTTATGAAATCTTATTTCAGTTTGGCCATGGTAAAGGAGTGACCTCAACTGAAAACTAATTTGTTGGCTGTTAAGCACTTTGAGACATCCAGAGAATGAATAAAGTGTTGTATAAGCTTAAATTTCTCGTTATTGAGGTTCTTTAACATTGTTGAGGGCTACAAAATGCTGTTTTTCAGTGTGTGCATAACTTTCTATCAAACTGTACAAGCTACGTCACAGCAAAAAAATCTCCTTGAGTAGTACATTGTGCAAAGTACAGGGCATCAAGTTACAAGGTGCTTATGTTTCTTATCTCTGTTTACACTGTCACACGAAAGAACACGAGCAGCTGAGAGATCAACTTATTGTGAATACACAAATTCACATGGTATGCTGAGGCTTGTGAACAGTTGGTGTTTTACTAAAGAAGTAAGGACAGATTAGAGGTCACTCTCTAAGGCCAGATCTAACAGTTTGTAATACACTTGCGTTGAAACCCTGAGCAACATTTGCTTGATTGTCACCATAAAAGCTTGCAAATTACCTCATAAAATATTATGGTATTGATTTTTTTTTTTATAGTTGCAGGGTGAATACATGAATGAATGGCAAATATGTAATTTAAACAATTTTATGTTGTTTCTATTACTTGCATTGCTTAGTTTAACTAACCATCTAGACCTAGCAGTCAGTTTGACATGGCTCCATTTGATAGACCAGTAATGAATCAGCATACTGATAGGGTATCACTCCAATATTTCGCTTACTGTTTTTCTCTAAAAAAGTCATTAAAAATTCTTTGTGGTAATATTTCTAGTGTCATCCGTAGCCTATTCATATTAGCACAGGGAATTTTATGTTGCAGGTTTTCTCATAGCATCTTTCTTAGCTGAAGAGGGGAGCTCGAGAAAGAATGCTAGATTGACCAAGCTGCACCCAGCTGTTGGTGCAGCCATGATGGAATTAGAGACACTCACACATAGACTTCTCTGATGAGACTGTCCACAGTGGATTTAATTCACCAGGAAAGCATTCAGAGATATGCCCCATGCTGCCGTCTGACCTAGAGCTAAAATTCCATAACAGGCCCACAGCGCTGCCAGTTTCTGGACAAGTCAGTCACATTCAATGCAGCAGGATCATTTCAAGCTCTCGGTGTTGAATATCAACCAATCAGCTGTGCGTAGATGGGTGCAGCAAGTGCGCTTTGTTTACTCAAGCTTCCACATGAACAGCTGACTGAAGCACAGTGGGAGCTTGGTGGTAGTGGAGGTGGCATTGCTGGTTTAGAGAATGGCAAGCTTCATCCCAGAAGTTGCACTTGCTTATATTTGTAGTCTAAGAGCCCACCTGTTAACGGTCATTTGTAATATTCAAACGTTAACTTCTCCTGCAAAAGCAGTCAAAGAAAAGTGAGATACAACAAAATCTCTTCCCACATTTTGTTTCTTTGTATTGGTTCTGCATTTTTATGATGCCACTCTGTTTTCAAGGCCAAAGCCCTTTCAGAAACTAAACCACTTAACTTGATCTGCAGCAGCTGGTTATGTCTACTGTTGTTCCAGAAAATTTGAATATTAATGGATTAACATATCACATTGTACCTAAAGGTCGTTTTATTTAGTGAGTTCCGTGAGGAAGGTACATTAAATTTATCAGTTGATTGCCCTGTGGGTGCAAGGTATACAGTGGCCTATTTGGCTGTTTTTGAAGGGTTATCTGTTTGTGCCTCCAGTTCGATCTTTATGTAAACTACTGAAATTTATCATGAAGTTGCCACTGGGTTGTCACTTTCGTGACTTTTTCTGCAATGTACATTTTTCACTTGCAGATACCTTGCAACTCAAATTCAATCTGAAGCATATTTGATTTCTTTTTATTTTGGGTGCACCTTCAACTTGGCTGGGTTCATTTGAAAGCAGAAAGGGAGGCTAGAGATTTGAACAAGGGAAATTTGTAAAGCCATTGTTAATTGATGTTGTTAAATGCAGTTTAGTGCAGTTAAAATGTCCTGAACATTAACAGTGAAATTCTGTTCTCATTAAAATCTAAATTATTATGCTGTATATATCTGAAGCCAGATTTTGATGGATTATTTACTTTATTTCCGTTTGAGTCAAGTTCACACAATATATTGAATAGGTGGAATATTGAGGTTTTAAAAAAATGTTTCCTGGTTATGCTACTGTTACCCAGATTTTGATGCGCAAAAGCTTGCCCCAGCTTGTGTACAGTTGGGACCCATTTACAAGAATGACCATTAATGCTGGCATGTAATACCTGCAGTTGTTCAGACAATGTGCAGTTGGATCCAAGTGTAAGCATGCAGCTTTAGCTAATGTAATAACGACTGCATGTAATTATAAGTTGCATTAGATGGGAGGATTATAATCAGTTCAATGCCTGCAAGGATGAAAATGGAGAAAACGTACCAGGTAGGAACTAGGCTGTCAAGGGCACTCTACTATCTCCTGGATATTCATTTACTGAATTTAAGAATTGAGGTACTAGAGTAATGGATGGTCATGGCCTAATTCCCTAATTTTGCTTTGCTAAGCTTATTGAGCATCCTCATGTCATGTTTGCAGGAGCCCAGTGTTGTGCACTACTTCCTATATGATCAACTAATGTGGCTCTTAGAATCATAGAATGCCTACAGTGTGGAAAGAGGCCATTTGGCCCATTGACTCTGCACCGATGCTCTGAAGAGCATCCCAACCAGACCCAACCCCCTACCCTATCACCATAACCCCACATTTATCCTGGCTAATCCACTTAACCTCCACATCCCAATCACCACAGACGATGTAGCATAGCCAATCCAACTAACCTGCACATCTTTGGACTGTGGGAGGAAACCGGAGCATCGGCTGAAACCCACACAGACACAGGGGGAGTGTGCAAACTTCACACAGACAGTCACCTAAGGCTGGAATCAAACCTAGATCCCTGGTGCTATGAGGTCACATTGCAGACCATTGAGCCATTGTGCTACCCATGGATCACTGGCACGCATTGCCTCGGCTCCTCAAAAAGAAATCAGTCACCCTCTTTGATAAATGGGTTCTTTTCCCCACTCTTTACAGATTTATTTTTCACATAAAAGTTTGCTTAATTTGATTTAAGTATTAGAATCCTTGCCTCTATAGTTCTCTTTTTGACTCTGAATTATCAGGTTGTTTTCTGCTCTTAAGTAGAGGTCCTTTCCACTTTTGAAAAACATGCACAGTGTTTCCTGGGGCATGGGTTGGACCTTTACTGTCCTGTTTCATAATGGCTTGGCTTTCTGGGAATAAAAACTGCTTGGCAGCACTTCAAGGACTTGTGTCATTACATGGGTGGTTTCCAAGTTTGTAACAAGCTATAACAGAACAGGTCATTTTCAGTAATAGTTTCCCAGTGTATCAACATTGCAAGGCAAGTGTGCAACATGACATGAGCAGCAGCTTCTGTGATAACATTTACTTGCATTTTAGGCTTCTGTGGAGTGTGCGTGCTGATATAGGTCACTTGTGCTGAATAGCATGCTTCTGTACAATAATTTTGTAGTAGTTATGCCACATCCTGATTACAGTTGCCTGAGTTTGAATTAAATAGGAAGCATGTGTGTTTAAAACTAACACATAATTCAATTTTTCACAGCTCCTCTCCCAGTTAAGAAGCTTATCTAAGATTACAAAGGAATCTTGATCAGTTAGGCCAATGGACCGAGGAGTGTCAGATGTAGTTTAATTTGAATAAATGCGAGGTATTGCATTTTGTCAAGATGAGCAAGGACAGGATTTACACAATGTTAATGGTAGGGTCCTAGAGAGTGTTATTGAACAGAATTTCAAGTACATTGTTCCTTGCAAGTTGCACCACAGGCATACGGGGTGGTAAAGAAGGCGTTTGGCATGCTTGCCTTCATTGTACAGACCTTTGAATATAGGAGTTGGAACGTCATGTTGCGCTTGTACAGAACATTGGTGAGCCCACTTTTGGAATACTGTGTACAGTTCTGGTTACTGTGCTATAGGAAGGATATTGTTAAATGGGAGATGGTGAAGAAAAGACTTAAGGATGTTACTGGGACTGGAGTCTTTGATTGAAAAGGAAAGGCTGGATAGTCTGGGACTTTTTTCATTGGAGTGTAGGAGGTGGAGTGCTGATCTTAGAGGTTTATAAGATCATGAGGGGCATAGATAAGGTGAATAGCAAAGGTATTCTTCCTTGGGTAGGAGAGTTCAAAACTAGAGGGCATGGGTTTAAAGTGAAAGAGGAAAGATTTAAAAGGGCCATGATGGGCAACTTTTTCACTCACAGGGTGGTTCATACGAAGAATGAACTGCCAGAGAAAGTGGTAGATGCAGGTATAGTTACAACAATTAAAATACATTTGGACAGGTACATGAGCAGGAATGGTTAAGGAATATGGGCATTTAGTTTGGGAAACTTAATCAGCATGGTCAAGTTGGACCTAAGGGTCTATTTCTATGTTGTATGTCTCTATGACTATCTCTATGACTATCTCTTTGTCACGAAAAATGACTATAAAATACATTTACACTACAAAATCACAAGGGTGTTAGTCATGACTAATTGATCTATGTTTGATTGTGCTAGTCCATACATTGATCTACAGTAACTATACATGATTGTTTACACCAGTGTAATCTGCAAACTCATGGTCCAGCATATCCCCCACACTTTTGTTACCATCAAGAGAGGGTATCAACCCTAGTTACTCTAAAGTAATCTGCAACTTCATGGCCCTGGCTCAGCTAAGAGCACAGGAAGACATGACAGGAGCAGCACAAGGCAGACCTAAAAATGATTCCTTGAGGTGTCAATTTGGTGAAACCCAAAAAAAAAGGACTACTTGGGTGCAGCAAGTGATGGACAGAGCTAAGCAATCCCACGCAAATGGATCAGATCTGAGTTGCCACATCCACAACTCACTGGCGCAGGAAGACCCCACAAATATCCCCATCTTCAATGCTGAGACAGCCTAGCACATCAGTGCAAAAGAGAAGGCAGAAATTTTCGTAATGATCTTCAGCCAGATGTGCAAAGTGAATGATCCATCTCAGCCTCCTCTTGAGGTCCCTAGCATCATGGATCCCAGTCGTCAGTGAATTTGATGTATTCCATGTGATATCAAGAACTGGTTGGAGCCACTGAATTCTGCAAAGGTGATGGGTAACAGAACTGAAAACATGTGTTTCAGAACTTTTCACATGCTTAGTCAAGCTGTTCCACTACAGTTGCAACACTCGCCTTCATTCAGTCAAGTGGAAAGTTGCCCAAGCATGTCCTGGACACAAGTCAGAACAAATCTAACCTGACCAATTACCGCCCTATCAGTCTAATCTCGGTAATCAGTAAAGGGATGGAAGGTGTCATCAACAGAGCTATCAAGCAGCACCTGCTTAGCAACAACCTTCCCAGGGATGTCAAGTTTGGGTTCAGCTCCTGACCTTATTACAGTTTGGTTCAAACATGAACAAAAGAGCTGAATTCCTGGAACCCCGTCCCTAATAGCATTGTGGGTCTACCTTCACCACCTGGACTGCAGCAGTTGCAGAAAGCAGCTCATCACCACCTTGTCAAGGGCAACTACAGTCAGGCAACAATTCTGGTCCATGAGTGAATTTTAAGTCGAAGCCTAGGGGTGGAGATCAATAACAAAAGTAACCGACACCTTACAGAAGATTGAGGAATTGGTCTGAAGGTTTGTTTGTGGAAATCAGTTCACTGCTAAGATATATTGGATGTATAAGTTATACAGCAAACCCAAAAGCACATAACAAGAAAATGCTTTAAGACTGACGCTGATGTTCTGTTATTTGGATATGTTCGGCACATTTTGATCTATAAAGATATAAAGACCCTAATTTTAGACAAGGTGATTTATTTATTTGCAGAATAGGATTTTTGATTTGCTTGATTTCAAGAAATATCTGGTTGGTATGGATGAGTTAGACTGAAAGGTCTGTTTCTGTGCTGTACATCTCAACGACTCTATGACTTTTATGATTCATTGAACTTGGCAAATTACAAAGATTCCACACCCTCATTGCAGTGTGTCATTTTGTTCTCACTGTGCAGAATTTGATTTTACATCTTTTGTCAAATTGTCACTCTGTTATCAAGTTTGAATTTGATTTTTGTTGGCAACCATTGAACAAATCAAGGTGCAGCAATAGTCATCCTCTTGAATGGTTAGCTTATATCCGTGTCATGAAAAATAAGCAATGAAAGCAAGTAACATCTTGATAATTGTATATTAATAATATTTGACAATATTCATCCATTATTTGTCCATTTCTCAGCTTCAAATAACACCTCCTAATATGGATCAGGGAGACTAAAATTCTTGCGATGATATTTGAACTTGTAATTGAGTAGAAGTGAATTTACTTTTATCAATTGAGCTGTTTTGAACCTCCAGAGGCATGAGTGATTTTGTAGTTATAGTTGAAATTAACTGAAGGTCAGATTCTAGGAGTAATTAATTTTCTGAATCCCTGGAGAAATGGATTTTGTGAAGATAGCTTATCTGCAAGATAGCATGATGTGCCTTGGCTTTTATTGATCACTGCTGATCATCTGATCTGCCTGGCTTCTTTCCTCTATTTTCTGCGCTTTTCAAGTGACCCAAAACAAGAGAACATCTAGTTGAATAATAGTTTTCTAAATTATAATTGCAACAACTTAAAAAAGTCAGCCAAAAGTTTAGACTATAATCATCAAGATATAAGAGTAGACAAATACCGGCATTTAAAGTAATATTCAATGCAAGTCTGAGGTAAGCTAACAATTTCTGGGATTCTTTTCAAAGCCCTGATGCTGTATTCTGTCAATGCTGGCTTTGTGCAGCCAGTATTCAAACCATTGTACATGAGCAAACTTATTGAAATTCAAGGCAGCAGTAAGTGGACTGCTGTTTAGCACTGACACATTTCTATTTTATTGCCCGCTAATTATAGGGCTTTCTGATGATAAAAGCTTAGAATGAAACCCACTTGGCCTTTACTGCTTTTGTAAATAGGTACAATAAGAACTAATTTTCATGTAAAAAAAACTAGTATGTTCATAATATAAAGCAGGAATTTCTTGCTAGTTTGAGCCACTGCCTAACCACAGGATACCAACATAATAGTAGGTAAAGGGAAGTCTGCCCCACACTGTCAGAAGGAAAAGAATCCACTCTAGTGAATGGCATTCAGCAACTGGCACATGCAGTCATTATAGTCAATCCTCACATAAGCTACACATTCTTGCTATTCATGACGCATAGCATGAGCTATTCCCGATGTGTGGGAATACTTTGTGACTTCTTTTGATTATTGCAGTGTTCAATGATTTTATTTTTAGCAGAAGAAAAACATAAACGTAGAGGATATTTTAAAAAAGTACTGACAATAATGACAAGTATGCACTTAATGCATTTTTGTTCTGTTTTTATTTTTGATTTCCAATGTCTATAGTATTTTGCTGTTGTTCACTTAATGTATTTGTTTGGCATTCTGCTGTCAACCATTTGGACAGAAGAGCATTAAGCCATTTAACTTACATTTCCTATAAAGCTGCATTAAAGTCAATATGATTTTAATATATCTTTAACCTTTCTGGAAAAGACTAATCTTCTTCAAAAGGCAGAATTACAGTGGGCTCCAAATTGCCAAACGAAACTTCAAAATCTCCTCAATGATCTGAAATGAATAATTTCACATGTTCAACATGTAGACTGCCTTTGAATTTCAAAATTCAAAATTATTTCAAATTATATTTGGAGGTAGCTTGTTTTTATTTTCGCTGTCTAAGAAATTTTGTGAAAGGTAAGATCTGCTGATTTCCCATTGTGATTTCAATGCAGTTTGCTCCAAAAGTAGGGAAGGTGGTAGCCATGTGGAAGAGTCTGGCGAAACAAATACAGAATTTGCTGGAGAAACTCAGCATCTCTGGCAACATTTGTGGAGAGAAAGGAGAGTTAATGTTTTGAGTCCAGTGACCCTTCTTCATTTTCAGAGGGTATGTTTCCAAAATCCACCATAATAGCTAGTGGAATTTAAATAATGCTAGTTAACGATAAGAACTATCATTGAAAGTTGCAAAAGCCTATTTGGTTTGCTAATGGTGAAAGCAATCTGCCGTCCTTACCAAGTGTGGCCTACATGTGACTCCAGCGCCAGAGCACAACTCTTCAGGGCAGTCAGAGAGGAGCAGGAGATGCTGGCTTTGTCAGTGACATTCAAATCCCATGTAAGAAAAGAAAGCTTTGAGGTAGAGGCATCACTTCAAATTAGTGGACTTTTCTTTAACTAAGCAAATTGTATTTTATAAGTAGGGCACAACCAGCAATTTTAACTTCATGATCGAGTGGAGAAGCAGTGATAACTAAGCTTCATTCTTGGTAGTATTGACCTGCCAGCGATGTCCAGAAAAGAGATACAGGAGGATTAACTTTTCTTTACTTTTTTTTTTGTGTTCCAGGAAAAGCATGAATGCTTCTCTAGGCCTCACCAGGAATCCTTAGACATTCCCTGTTCTAGTATTTAACCTTAAACACCCCACATATTTAATTACTTTAGGATTGGACATTATTCCCTCCATTTCCAATTTACTGCCTCTGAGTAGGAAAATTTTAATGAGCAGCCAGCTGTTTGCATTCCAATAACATCCCTGCAGTTTTGGTTAGGATGTGAAAATAGGAGCAGGCCATTCAGTCCATTGAGTCTACTTCTCCATTCAACATGATCATGGTTGAGCCTCCATCTTAAGTCCATACTCCCACTCTCACCACTTACCCAATGACACCCTTAACCTCTAGAAATCTGTCTTTATATTTATTTATTTTGTAAGTACATTCAGTGATTTGACCTTCACAACCTTTTGTGATAGAAAATTCCACAGATTCACTGCCCTGAAGTTTAAAAAAAAAGCCTGTTCTCCCATTCAATAAGATCATGGCTGATCTATTTATGTTTTGAATTCCACATTCCCATCTGGTCCCTATGTCTTCTCTACCTGCCCCTTAAACATATTCATTTATCCCTCTTCCACCATCTTTTGAGGTTTGCAAAGTCACACAACCTTCCAAGACAAAAAGAATTCTCCTCATCTCTGTCATAAAAGGACAACCCTCACTGTCCCCTAGTACTGGACTTGCCCTCCAACAAGTAGCATCTTTTCCACATCCACCTTGTCAAGACCTGATAGCATCTTATACACTTCAATCAAGTCACTCCTCCTTCTTCTAAAGTCCAGTCGAAACAAACCCAGCCTGGCTAACTTGTCCTTATGAAGCAACCCACTCATTCTAGATATCAATGCAATAAACCTCATTAGAACCATAACCAATTCTTTCTTTAAGTAAGGAGGCCAAAATTGCAGACAGTATTCAAGATGTGTTCTTAACAATGCTCTGTATAGTGGAGTATAGTTTGCTCAATGCCACTCATAATAAAGGATTGAATCCCATAAGCCTTCATTAAAATGGGACAAGCCTGCCACTTCTAAACTGGATTTATTCCGTTCCTGTTTGGGAACATGACGGGGCCTAGGACTTACTATGCTTAGTATACTAGGCTTATTATGCATAAAAACAAACTCGGGCTGTTGAAAGAACAATGAGTAAATAAATTTCAAGACTGTGATTACAATTCCAATCCATCATCTCCTCTCTCGTTTTAAATTGGCTGGTTGGAATGGTCCATTAACTGTTGCTCTGTCTTTGGTAGCTGATTTAATTCATCCCATCTGACCTCTTGGATGCAAAAATGATTAAGTATGCATCTGATGAGGCTTCTGCAATGCTAAATCTTTAAATAGCAGGCATGTGTCCTTCAACAGTAGCAAAGGGATACAGAGAGGGTGTACTCCCTATCTGCTGTCAGCGCTATAACAAGTGGGATTTTAACTCACATACCTAGACCTACTGTCACAGTATGACCCAATTTTGAAGCAGTGGTTGTTCAGCTTCAGACCTTTCTGCAGGAACTTTACCACCAGGTTGGAGCCTGTCACTGTTAGGTAACACCAGATGATAAGGACACCATTCAAAAGAATGAAAAATTGCAAAGCCAAAAAAACAAAAAAGACCTTTCGTGGACTCAGGGGTGTTACAGTGGCTGCTATTGAGCCTTCTCCAATAAAAGAAACATGTTCAATCCTTTCACTAATTGCCACCCCTCTCCCAGCAGCTCCAGTGAGGAGGTAAAGTGATAGTGGATCAGTAACAAAAGGCTAAGACATAGACCACTGGGTCCCAACTTCTTGGTGGCAGTTTAGTGCAATGAGCAGATAAGCAACAGTCTTACTACCTCAGGCAAGGGGATGAAGGTAAAGTTCAAAGTAGGATCATGAGCATTGTTACTTATCTTCTTAGATAATAAGCAAGTTGATTTGGGGTAGGATATTGATGGAAAATTCAGAAAATACAGTTATGCCTTCAGTTCAATTTGGACAAATCAATTTTCTTTGCTCTTCATTTTACAATCAGTCAAGTTTGACATTTCATAAGCACCAGGTATTTCCACCACATGGCCAGTGAACAATAGATTAATATATGGAGCTGGATGAACACAGCAGGCCATCCAGCTCCATGGATTCTCCAGCATCTGCAGTACCTATTATCTCTAATAGATTAATATAGTTCATGCACTTCCCTTTCTGAATGTGTTCAAGCTAAGGTCAATTCAGGTCTTAAATCTTATGTTCAGAGACACACTGGACTTGGAACATTAACTCTGTTACTCTCCACAGATGTTGCCAGACCTGTTGAATATCTCTCAGCATTTGTGTTTTGTTTGTATTTTATCCCTTAAGCTTTTTGTTTAAACATGTTAATTTGTTACAAGATTTTACTGAAGATTCCTTAGAGATAAAGTGCTAAAATCATTTGAAAAGCATGAAACCTCTCATTATCTCAGAAAATATTACACTCAAACCTACACACATCAATACAGGGCTAAAGTAACAAAGAAGGAAAAGTAGTGCTAATCTTTTAAGAAGGGCACTAGGGTTAATCCAGGATATTATAGGCTGGTGGGCATTACATCTGTAGTAGGGAGATTATTAGAGAAGGTTCTTGTGAACAGGATTTATTCACATTTGGAAAAGAATGGCTATATTAAGGATATTCACCATAGCTTTGAGTGGGGGAGGTATTGTTCACATTTGACTGAGTTTTTTTTTCAGGAAGTGACAAAAGTGAGAGTAGGGCAGAGGATGTAGGCGACATTGACTTTACTAAAGCACTTGACTAAGTCTGTCATGGCAGGCTGGTCCAGAAAGTTAAGTCACATGGCTCCATGGTGAATTGGTAAGACGGATTCAAAATTGACACCGTCATGGACAGAGAGTACTTGTGGAGAGGTGTTTTTCTGACTGGAGGTCTGTGACCAGTGGCCTTCTGCAAGAACCAGTGCTGGGACCTCTGTTGTTTGTAATGTATGTAAATGAGCAGTTTCTTCACTGTCCCTGGGTCAAGATCCTGGAATTCCCTCCCTAATGGCATTAGTGGATCAACCCACAGCAAGTGGACTACAGCGGATCAAGAAGGCAGCTCACCATCACTTTCTCAAGGGCAACAGAGATGGGCAATAAATGCTGGCCAGCCAGCGACATCCACACTCACAAATGAATAAAAAGAAAATGGGTGTGATCTGATTAATAAATTTGTAGATGACATGGACATTGGTGGAGTTGTGGTTAGTGAAGAAGGTCATCAAAGGATAGGGTAGGAAATAGATCAGTTGGAAATTTGGGTGGAGAAATGGCAGACTGAGTTTAATCCAGACAAGTGTGAAGTGATGCATTTTGGACATCAAATGCAAGATGGATGTATACAGTAAGTGGCAGGGTCCTTAGGAGCATTGATATACAGGGGGATCTTGGGATGCAACCCCATAGTTCCCTAAAAGTAGCAATGAAGTTGATAAGGTGGTAAAAAGGGCATGCTTGCCTTCATTGGACAGGGCATTGAGTAAAAGTTGGCAAGTCATGTCGCAGAGATAGTAGGAACTGCAGGTGCTAGATAGTCTGAGATAACAAGGTGTAGAGCTGGATGAACACAGCAGGCCGAGCAGCATCAGAGGAGCAGGAAAGCTGACGTTTTGGGCATAGACCCCAGGCCCTAGACCCATTTTCTGAAGAAGGGTCT
The DNA here is from genome assembly GCA_024137785.1 of Ginglymostoma cirratum. Classification (NCBI taxonomy): domain Eukaryota; kingdom Metazoa; phylum Chordata; class Chondrichthyes; order Orectolobiformes; family Ginglymostomatidae; genus Ginglymostoma; species Ginglymostoma cirratum. The sequence goes on along the minus strand of JAHRHZ010000271.1, from coordinate 22,070,497 downwards.
AGGCCTGAAACGTCAGCTTTCCTGCTCCTCTGATGCTGCTTGGCCTGCTGTGTTCATCCAGCTCTACACCTTGTTGAGTCATGTCGCAGCTTGAGTTAGGCTGCATTTGGAGTACTGTGTGCAGTTCTGGTCGCCATGCTACAAGAAGGATGAGGCAGCTTTGGAGAGGATGTAAAGATATTTGTCAAGATGTTGCCTGGTTTGGAGTGTATTTGCTATAAGGAAAGGTTGGGCAACCTTGGACTGTTTTTGGTCCAGCATTGGAGGCTGAGAGGTAACGTGTTAGAAATGTACAAAATTATGAGAGGCGTGGATAGTTAAAGTCTTTTTCCCCGGGTGGAAATATCAAATGATAGGGAGCATAAGTTTAAGCTGAGGGGGGGGTAAAGTTTAAAGGAGATGTGTGAGGCAAGTATTTTTTACACAGAGTGATAGCTGCCTGTAACACACTGCCAGGGGAGGTGATAGAAGCAAATACAACAGCAACATCTAAGACACATTTAGACAGACACTTGAATAGGCAGGGAATCGAGGAAAATGGACCAAATGCAGGCAGTTGGGATTAGTTCAGAATGGCACAGACACGATGGGCCGAAGGGCCTGTTCCTTTGCTCTATTGCTCTTTGTTATCAATTCCAGGTGCCTATTAGATTTGTAAACAAAGAATAAACCATATCAACAACATATTCTGTTACCATAGGCTTATAAAAGTTTTACCAACAGAAACAAATTTCTGTAGAAACTCAGCAGGTATGTCAGCATCTGTGGAAGGAAAGAAAAGCCAACATTTTGCGTCCAGTGACCCGTCACCAGTTCTATAATTTCTTGTAACATTAACAACATTATTACTTGTTAAAACCTCCTTTGCTGTCGAGGTAATATCAAATGTATATGTTATACTGCTAGTGAATGTTTCGTTTAGCATTTTCAACCAAGCACCAAGTGGGAGCTTTGAAGATCCTAATCTATTGCAAATATTGTTATAGACTCTTTGAAATTTAATTTAAATCCTGCCATATGAAGAGCAACAATAACTTACATTTCATTATGTTGTATCATAAAAGACAACGTTAAAAGAAAACATGAAAGCTTGATTTTCTTGTAGCACTTCTGATATTTGCAAAATATGTGGTACCAGTAACTGATTAATTTGTGCACCCTGTTTTGTGGAATGGAATATGTAGAATATTTACAGAACAATGTTGAATTACTGAAAATATTGTTTAGACAGTAAACGTGGTCAGCTTGTTTATGGTGCACTAGAAATATTCACATGATTAATGTTCTTCTTTCAGAAAGAGCTCCACGCAAAGTAAGGAAGTGTCTCTTTTTTAAATATAAATATGGTCTGTCTCACTCTTCAACTGTCTAAAATTTTAGGTGACTAACATGTCTGGACTGAACCTGCATGTAATTGCATGCTATTAATGCATGTCCCTAATAGGTGAAACTACCTTGCTATGACTAACATGCAGGAATTTCACACTGGATTCATTTTGTGTTTCTTCTTTCAATTGCATGGATGCTTACTTTGAGCTCGCACGTCTGTTACAACTGGCTTTGTGGGTTATCAAACTGACTTTCCAGCTAAGATCTTAGTCTCAAATTAGAACTAATAAAGCAAAATGAGTTAAAATCTCCTCTCTGCTGACTCAGTGGATCTTTATATGAAATATATTCCTACAATATCCACTTCCCAATGAACAATGATCCTGAGAATAACCCTTCAGAAGTCTCATGTGATGAAGCCACAGTGATGCAGAAAAGAGAAATAGAAATGATGTAGCCAAAAATAAACTTCCCAGGGTTGAGACATTTTGTTGGAACAGTGTAGAAAGACATGTTGCCTTCATCAAATGGGAATTTGGTCAAACATACAGGTGACTAAAAATGCAACATAAGTTGGAAAATATTCCAGCATTGATATACCTTACATTTTGCATACATTAAAGTACATTATATTTAATTTTTCAATACAATCTGATAGTCAATGCCATGTAGATACAACGTAGGAATTTTTTCTTCCAAAAAGGCAACCTAGCTTAAAACTAGGGCTGAAATTTCATTGTCTATTACTTTTAGAGGGATAGTAGCTCTCCGGGCTATTTCGTACCACCCAACTAGCCAACTGTAACACAGTCAGTGGAATTTACTTTCTAACTATTTAAAATGTTAAGTTTATTTATTTTGACAGTACAATCATTTATTAGGAGGTGGCTGCAGAATTGCCAGCTGTTTACTTTATGCACTGTGTGTCATTTCCTAGATTGCTCTATTGAATGTACAATGACAGACACCTATGTATTGAAGATCAATCTGGGATAGTAGAGATGTTTCACTTTATGTTAATCTGGGAATCCACCTGCATTTTTAAACTTTACGTCGCATTGAGTGGAGGCTTCTTACTTTGTGCAAGGATTAATTTCTGACAGGGATGATATTACAAAAGCTCAATTAACTTGAATCTCAATGAACTTGTTTGTATTCTGATAGGAAATCATACCTATGTTTCCTTCTAGTTGTTTATCCCATAACATTTCATTTGCTGCTTCCTTAAATGTTAAATTGTGGCGTTCATTTCCTTTTCAGCCCTATGGTGACAACTAAAGTTAGACCAAGTTGGTCTTGTACATTAAAGCATGATCAGCTCGTGAAAATATTTTTTTCTGATCTTCCCATGTTCAGTATATGACATGCTGGGAGCACCGAATGGGTGGGGTCTGGACTGCCAGACTTCCATATACAGCTCCTAGCTGACTAGAATCACTGCTATTTTTCTTTTTAAAACATGATGTACATTTGATTCTGCTTTTAAAGAGTTGGCTGTTGAAAGGCAAGGAACACCAAGGGGAAAGGAAGAAAAAAAAGCTTTATATTAGGGAGTCAGCAAATTTTATAATTTAAAGAGAGTTTATGCCCTGAAGAACATTTCAAAATAGGTTGTTGACATTAGAAGCGTTGCTCTAAAATCACTCCTCTGCATTTCCATTTACATGTCCCCCAATTTACTTGAGACACAGAATTTTAATAAGCTGTGCTATAGTCCACCTTCTGAACTGCATTTCTATATAGTCATGACGTTGGATACAAAATAAGATCCAGCCTCCACCCTTGATAATATGGAGCTTCCATGCTCAAAGCACTGCAGCCATTGCTTAAGAGCAATTGAGTAACAGTGTCAATGACAGCAATCTGCATTACTTGCTGTTATTAACATAGCAAAAATATTACAAGGCATTAGTAGGTAATGGCAGTGCATCATAAACAGAAGTCTGATTTATTCTAGTCAGTATTGCTCGTGGAATGAAATGACGCTCAATTTGACTGCACTTTCACTAGAAATGATCATTCAAATATGTTTCCAGATTTGTTTATTATGTCACAACATTCAACGAATGTAAGAAATCACACTCACGTTTCAGCTTGCAATAAACTGGTAGTGTATTGTTTTTAAAGAGATAGGTTTGCTTCTTGATTTATGAGGAATAGAAAACTTTCAGTGTTAGTTTGTTGTTTCAGTGTTTGACTTTTTTTCTTCTTTTGTTACCAGGAGTAACATATCAAAATGAAAAAGGAAGCAATTCTACTTTCCAGGAAAAAAAAACTGATTTCAGAAAATGTAATTAAAGTTCTTAACTCTTGAAGATAGTTAATATTTTACCCAGACATGATCAAGCTAATTTCCAGGAGGAGTGATTTTTCCAATAAAACAATAATATTCTAATAAAGGGATTCAACTGCTTTCAAAACCGTAATGCAACATGGAAAAAATAACTACTGCTTTTTGGTGATTGTGTTTCAGTTTAAACCAATACAGCATGGGAACAAATCAGGTTCAAACTTTGTAAAATAAGAGACTTTAAATTTTACACTTTTTTTATGTTTTAGCATGTAATATTATGTTCACTGTATTTCAGTTATTTTCTCAAAAAATAAATTTGAAGAATGATACTAAGTCTTTAAATTGTGTAGACTGTGGTTTATTTATATTGCATTTGGTTTGTAAGTCATCTTCCCCCCCCGATTTTAAAAAGTTGTGTAAGAACAAATTATTTTGTGCACATCTTCAAGATATGTTATCTGTTTCAAATCTTAATACATTAGACTGTGTCATTCACAGGCATTATCTACTCGAGTTAACACTTAAAGGACTACTCATCTGTAGAAAATGGTACTGTAAATGTTCCCTTTGGAGCCACATTGGTCACCAACGAACAGAAGTCTAAATGAACTAATCAGCGTGGTCTTTACAGAAATTAAATTGCCAGCAATCATAGAATCATATATAAATCATCAAGGGAAAGGGAAGCCAATTTCAATTAATTTGAGTGTGCCTGCAGAATTTTCACAAGCTCTTTGAAGAAAATTGACTTTCAATGTTGCATCCACCATAATTTGACAATTACCTGATTCAATATGATCATTCATGCCTCTAAATCAGAAGATTTTGGCTCATATCAGCATGTGAACATACTGACCATAAGCAGGAGTAGGTCATTCAGCCCCATGAGCATGCTGTTGCTGAGATCATGACTAATCTGAATGTGGCTTCAACTCCACATTCCCATTTACCATTCCTTGTTCTCTCCACCCTGCCCTAAATAATCTTTGACTCCCTTGTTAACCAAGAATCTGTCTAGCTCAGCCTCAGGACTTTCAATCCCTCTGCGTCCACAGCTGTCTAGGCAAGAGAGCTGGAGTCAGTCATAGAGACCTACAGCGCAGAAAAAAACCCTCCAGCCCATTGTGTCCACACCAATCCAAAACAACCACCTGACTGTTCTAATCCCAAGATTACACTCACGACGCTCAGAAAGAAACTGACTTCATTTACATCATAAAGAAGATGCCTTTTTTTTAAACACTCTTGGGGGGCACAGTAGCTCATTGGTTGGCACTGTTGCCTCACAGTGCCGGGGACCCAGGTTCAATTTCCCCCTCAGGCAACTGTCTGTGTGGAGTTTGCACATTCTCCCTATGTGTGGGTTTCCTCTGGGTGCTCCGGTTTCCTCCCACAGTCCAAAGATGTGCAGGCGAGGTGGATTGGCCATGCTAAATTGTTCAGTGTTCAGGGATTGTATAAATTAGGTGGGTTATAGGAGGATGGGTCTGGGTAGGATGCTCTGAGGGTCAGTGCGGACTTGTTGGGCCAAAGGGCCAGTTTCCACACTGTAGGGATTCTATGGATCAATGGAGTTCTCACTTCCTCCGCATTGGAAAACCCCTTTCTGCAGCCATCCTGTGAAGTCCCCTCTAAAAAGGCTCAAGTTCCATTTGAGTACTTTCAATTAAGATAAAACTGAAGGAGTATTCAGAGCCAATGCCATCTGTTGAATGAAATGACCAGCTGGGGTCCTGAAGCCTGTTCAAGTGGACTTAAAAAGTGTATTGTGCTACCTTTTGAAAACAGGATACTTTCTTTTCATTTTCCTGCCTAATGATTATTCCTCAACCAACATTATCAAAGCAAATCAATGAGCATTTGTCCATGGGGTGAAATCTTCCCCTCCTTAGAGCAGCGTGGGATCTCACGAAAATGTTGGGAGAATATGTCAAAAGTGAAAAATACAGAATACTAACAAAGAAAAAATTTCTGGTTTTACTCTTAAACTTGAAATGATTATTTCAGAATCTTGCTATTAGGTGGTGATGATCTTATTTCCCCTGTGCTTTTAAATTCTTAATATTGACGCAACTTGCATACGTATGCCACTTTTAATTCTCCTCACCCTTCCCTGAAAAACTGGATGACAAAAATTTCCAACAGGAAAGTCAGAGCAAGTATCTGTAAGCTGTAGCTTTCCAACAGCTTGTCCCAGCCATCGTCCAACTCTTTTCAACACAATTTCCCTGCAATTTCCATGGACACAGTCCATCTCCAGCCTTCATCCACACCATTTGACATCAGCAAACCACCAACCACACTACATCATCATGCCTGCTGTCAGTCCAACTCTCACAACACTGCATCCTTTCAGGACTTTGGAACTCAAAGACAGCTACAACTTGCATTCTTCTGCCAAGTTGTTTTGCAAGCAGGGATAGATGCATTTTGTGCATTGTTATGGCTCTTTGAATCATTTCTTAGCACTCATTTCTTGGTGCTTACAGGCTGTTAGCCTCTGGCTCGCATTGCTTTTTGGTGCAGCAGGTGAAGCAAACAGCTTGTCACAGCTCAGATCACTGAATAGAGTCATAGCGTCTTACAGCATGGAAACAGGCCCTTCATTCCAACTTGTCCATCTATCAATGCCAGATTTTGGAGGCCTGCCCTAGTATCCAGCGATCTAACATGATGTGTTAGAAGCTTGCAGCTCCTTACTTCCAGGGCCCTTGGGCCACACAGAAATGACCTCTGGGAGACAAGGGATAACACCTTCATGCATGGATGATAACAGCTTTGCAAAACGTTTGATGCAGAATGAAGATATAACGCTGGTCATGCCTTCACTACGACCATAGGCCTCCTGAAGATGAAGGGCCAATACATAAACTTCTCTGACGCCTTACAGTGTACTCTACATAGAGTGTGCTACATTGTTGTGAACCATCACAGCTGGAGCTGACAAAGGAGTTGGGTAGAGGTGTGACAGCAATTGAGGGAAGATGGTGCATGTAAAAATGAATGCGGGAGACCATGAGCCTTTGATGGAAGGTGTGTGCAGTTTGTTATGACAGGAATGAGTGTGTCAATCATTGTGTCCCACTGTTTCAAGAGAGATCACAAAGTGCATAAAATCCCAATGAGACCACGAACCTGATCTGACACTGGACCTGAAACATTAACTCTGATTTTTCTCTGTAGATACTGCCAGATCTGCTGAGCTTTTCCAGCAATTTTTGTTTTTTGAAGCTGATTAGTTTACCTGACTGACTGCTATTCAGGACAGATGTAATTCACAACACGTTTTATAATTAACATAAAATAACTATTTATTGTTACGTGTTTAACTTTAACAATTGTCAGAGAAAAGAAAGACTTCCTAAACTATTACTGTGCAACTTAAATGATAAACCCCTTTAAAAACCCCAAATACAAACATATACTCAGTCATGATTATGACTGGCAAAAGACAATGGTCTGACACGGGCATTGTGGGTTAAAAAAAAATGACAGGGATGCTGGAGATCAAAAGTCCATATCACAAGGTTACATAAATTGTCTCTCACCGCTTCTTTTGATCTCATCAATGATGACTCACTGATGTCTGTAAAGCGATAGTAGGAACTGCCAATGCTGGAGAATCTGAGATAACAAGGTGTAGAGCTGGATGAACACAGCAGGCCAAGCAGCATCAGAGGAGCACGA
>JAHRHZ010000271.1:22048074-22058188 GCA_024137785.1 Ginglymostoma cirratum | reverse complement strand
GGCCCAAAACGTCAGCTTTCCTGCTCCTCTGATGCTGCTTGGCCTGCTGTGTTCATCCAGCTCTACACCTTGTTATCTCAGATTCTCCAGCATCTTGCAGTTCCTACCATCTCTGAAAGGATCGTACTGAAGATATTTTAATTAACCTGCTCAGAGGTGTTATACACACCTTTGGAACAACTGGTTTTGAAGCCAGGCTTCCTGGCTCAGAGGTAGGGACACTGCCAATGAACCATAAGAACCGTCACTTGAAGAAGTAAATTATCCTTTTAAATGTGATTCAGGTGGGCTTTTAGAAATGGCATCAATCTTGTCAATTCTATCAAAATTGAGCCTGGATATGATAATCCACTGCATCACAGGAACCCTTGTGATCTGATTGACTAACAGTGGGATGAATGGCTGACATCAATTCCTAATTGACATATTAGCACCTTTCTTTGTATGTGTGAGAACATTGTTCCTTGCTTCTTACTGCTCTTTGTATTTATTTGTTAGTGATATTCTTCAACAGTTGCATTTTTTGGAAGATTATGGAGGCTAATTTGAGGGAATTTTACACTGCATGCTATCTGTGCTGAGAAAACACTGTATTCACTTTGAGATGTAACTAGTTCTATTTCATAGTCCTGCCATCCCTCACTTGACAGGAGAAAAAACAAAGTTACGTGGAATATAAGATAACAAGGTGTAGAGCTGGATGAACACAGCAGGCCAAGCAGCATCAGAGGAGCAGGAAAGCTGATGTTTCAGGTTGAGACCCTTCTAGTCTTAATTTAGTGTTGAGATCCATTCAAATTCTTATCTTTTGTGGCTCTGGGACTAATGGTTGGCTTTGATCCAGTGAATGTGACTTGATGCACGATCCATTCCTTCCTCTCCTAAATTAGCAAAACCTGCTTTAGCTTTGTGAAAGGACATAATTAAGTTGTTTTGAAAGGTGTTAACAAAAAGAACGGGAGACGCTTCCAAAAATAAGGACAGCTGTTCTCTCTTCTTCACAATGACTGCTCCTCAGAGAATTCCAACATATCCCCAGTAATCATTCCACATTTCTCTTCAAACTAAATTTAGCTTTATCCTACAAATTGAAATTTTAATTATGCAGTAATTTACTTCTACAAGAAAACCAATTTATTATAAGGTATCTGTTTGTCTCATTCAAATCCCAGAAGTAGGAAATTGTATTTTGTGATAGCTGCTTGTTCATAGCACAACTAAAAAGCTTATTGTTTGAATTCTTAACTTCTTTTTATAATCAATTCATTTCAAAGTTTGATCATTTGGAGTTTTTTTTTAAACTTTACAGTATTGTGCATATCACCTTCACAAGAGCTTGACATATGGTCTCTATTGGTTGACTTCTTGAAGTTTTTGAATGCAAAGCAAAGAAATCAATAAGTGGACTGCAACATACTCTCTAAAGTTTTGTTTCTGGTATGGACAATTTGTTTAAATATATTTTTATTTTATTTTGCACAGTTGTGCATGCATGATTTATTAAAGAGGGCAACTTGAAAGCTCCTGTAAATTCTGCAGATCTGGCCAAACAGCTTAGAAGGAACTTTACTGCATTGTGCCTGTGTGTAGTGACTGAAAAATGATCAAAATAGTGTAGAGTGTAGCGCCTTTCTTTTTTTCACTAATATACTGCCACAGTTATTACTGCAGTAATGCTGGATCGTTATTGTAAATGTTCTTTTAGGAATTAGACCTTAGCTGTTTAAAATTGGAAAATAGTGGCTAGACTATCTCCAATCCCAAGTTGCTCAATGCTCATTTCCAGCCTCCAGAAAGTAACCAAGATATTAAGTGTTTACAGTCTCTTGCGGTATGTTTTGCTACTAGCCAATTGACTTAAACTGTTACGGTAAGCAATCAGCATTTGAAAATTTAATCTGGTTTTTGTCTTTTTTTTAAAAAAGGGGTAAATCTGAGCTGGTGTTGTTTACACATCATTAAAAGTCTTTTCTTTTTTGTCTGATAACTTTTAGGACCTTGGGGTTTAAAAGGGAGGAGTGTTCTCATCACAAATCTAGTGGATTGTAAACGTAAATACATTTCCCTAGTAATCATTCCACATTTCTCTCCAAACTAAATTTAGCTTTATTCTACAAATTGAAATTTTAATTATGCAGTCATTTAAAATTATATTTATGAGCAAAGACACTTTTTGAATAACTTTACAAAAGTGGGGATAGTTCCTGTTTAAATTGAAGCTCCTTAAGGATTGTTTGATTAAACACATACTGATTCTTGGTACAGCCAGATCTCTATTCTAAATGTTCACAGTTGTGATTATAGGTATTATTACACAAAATTCAACTTAACTGATGCTATTCAATAAAGTAAATAATTTATGAGATATAATTGATTTTTAATAAAATATATCCAGTACTTTTATCTTTGATTCAAATACTTATTTGGTTTTTAATTGTATTAATCAGGTCACTGCAGCTCAAATCAATAAAGCAATTTGTTGTCTACAGGATATTGTTATGGAATCAGGAAGGAGAAAAAAAATGAGATTTGCACATCATAAAGTTATACAGGACATAATACAAGGTGGAATAAAGGAATGTAATCTGACCCACTAGATTTTGAAGATTTCTCAAGAATCTCCATGAAATGGCGAAATAAGCCGATGCTTCAAACATTTTTTTCTCCATAGGAACAATTGTCACTTGTTTCTACAATCAGATATCTCAGCATAAAAATTGACTTGCACAGCTGTAAAGATAGGTTGGATCCCTCCCTCTTCTGGTGATAAAGTTAAAAATTAACCATTGTTGAGCTTGTTATTTTGATCATATACTTTGCTGTTACTTGCCTCCTGCATTATTATGTTTCCAACCCCTTTTCATCTCCCAAAACACATTTGTGCATTTCCAGTGACACTCATCATACTGACGTCTAAGAATAGTAAGACTCATGAGCCATGACAAAGCGATGGTCTTTTATGGATTAGTGAATGGTGCTTCTGTTCAGAACAGGCAAACCAACATCTTTCTAAAATAGAACATGTAACACTTCAACCCTGTCTCACCAATCAGGAAATACTCTGGCCTTAGGGCTGGACAGGATTTTAAGCACAAAATTCCGAAGTAAACTCTCAGATATTTACAAGTCAGCTGTGGTGCTATTTGTACTCCTTTCTTCTAGGTAAGAATTTTCATTTTTTCCCCAAATTACTTAATGACAATATGTTGTGCTCTTATTTGGTTATGATTTGAAATTATTTTTTGTGGAATATTCAAGTGACATTTTTAACAAAGTAGGCTACATACTTTTATTTTTTTAAATGTGATTTATAAATAGCTCCACAATTAGAAGCCTTTTGGTGACTTAGATGATTAAACCTGTACATACTGACATTAATAAAAACTAAACTTAGTGCTGCACTTAGTGTAAATGTTATTGTGCTACTGGTCTCACAACTCAAAGATCAAAGCTGCTGACATTTAGGATTTTAGCTACTAGATGTTTGTATTGTAGATATGGAATAATTAAGCCCTACTAATATTCAGTATGTGTATTTTTACCATAATACACCGACGAGGGAAATCACAGGCATATATGACATTTAAATATGATTTTGAGAATCAGATCCAACAGTACTGAAATTCAGGAGCAAAAGACTATTTTTTACTAAGATTTCTCACCCTTGAATACTGAATTGTACTTTAATTGCTTGTGTGCTTAAGGCTTTAATGAATGAGATTATACCCTATTACTGGCCTTTCTTATCCGAAAAGATAAAATTCTTCATAAAACATTTCTCTTTAAAAGGTCAAAGAATTACAATTATTTCAGTTATGTAGAGTGGTAAGTAGGCCACTTGAAAGCAGTCATCACTGCCCAATGACCTCCAAGCGCAATGGTAGTTACCTTTAAATGGAGCGCTGATATAAATATGCATTTAAAAGATTCCTTTGTAGTGTAAAGTGCTCTAAACAGAATTTAAACTTTACTTTGGCATAGATTTTTACATTGGACCTTTATAATTCTTTTCCTTCAGCATAAAAAATTTAAACATTAAATAAACGTATTTATACTGATTAGTTCAAAAGAATTAAACGTTTCAGTGCTTTGAACACATAGCTGCCCAAAAATACATGACAGAATTAAAGTCAATAAATTTGTACTTCTGGATTTTTCCATTGTGAATTTTATTCTTCAAGAATATTCATTCTTGAATAGGCTGTTTGAATGTACAGAATCACAGGATCATACAATTTTTACAGAATTGAAGGAGGCCATTCAGCCTGCCATGTATGCACTGACCCTTGGAATGTGCAGTTCACTTAGTTGCATTCTTTGTCACATCTCCTCAAGAGCTTCTGGCCAATTTGATTGAGTAGCAGCTCCAGCAACACCATGACCACAGTGGTGGTGCTGCTAGAACTGCAGGAAGGCCTACCTGCAGAGAAGGCAGTATCTATCCTGGAGAGAGACAAGTCTAAGGTATTGATTGGGGAAGGGAGTTAACAAAGCTTAATGTTCCGTAGAAGCAGGCTTTGTGGAGTGCATTTTTCGGAAGTTATTTGAGGGAAGAAAGGAGCGGTACGACATTCAGAAAGGATGTCCCTGATTTGCAAAGAGCATCCCCTGAACATAGTACCCCCACTTTCTTTCCACCAATTAATAAAATTCTTACAATGAAGGCTTGCCCAATTCTGTCCAGCTGCTCCCACGAACCATATTTTGGCATGGCAGCATATTATGAGGATCAATTAAGATTTTTAACAAGTTTAGTTGACCCATATTTATTCACATATGATGAACAGACTGCCAGATTTGACTCCCTAACCTCTGTATTATGGGAATGAGCCTATGGATGGATGGGATGTTACATGGCTGGGCACCAATTCTACATTATGTGCCTACCCACCAAAAAACACACTCAGTGAAGATACATCATAGGGACTTCACAACTGGGTTTGTATCAGCCAAAATTTCAATCCAATTCACCTTTACAGATCCCTAGATAGGAATTAGTGTTAATTCTCTTTCTAAATGTTGCCAATTAGTCTTATCTCCATAGTCAACCACTTGCAATTTTCATCCCTTTAAATTTACTATAGTTTTGCTAACACGCACATTTTCAGTGCCAGGAAAATATGGAGCACATGCAATATCATATTGATTATAGCAATAGGTACTATAAACCAGTGCCTGACTTTAATCAGAATCAGAATATTTAATATTTTATAGCTTTCCAAAATTGGTCAATTGGTTGAAACTAGAAAGCATTTTGAGCAAACATCCATATGATTCATCTGTTATTTTAGAGCCAAACTCCTCAGTTCTGCTAATCTTCTGGCAGGATAATAGTGAACTTCTGTCTACCTCAAGCAAATGGTAGTGACATAGTTACATAACTTTGAGGTTTCCAGAATCCTTTGACTGGCCTTTTAAGGCATGAACACCTTGGGAAGAAAACTGATGGAGGATCATTTACTGAAAGTCTCTGTCACCATTGCTTGCTCAAGACTCAATGTACCCAAGAGGGCTACTTGACTGAATAGTTAGATGTATGGCCAAATGGTGGGGTCTAGACCAATGAAGCTCCCCTCAAAAATGACTAGCTTTTTTTTTGAAAAATAACTAAGTGGAGCTCCTACATAGAGAGCTGATGAGGACAAAGACCAAGATCAAATGGCAGACATTGAAGTTTCTAGCCACATACATCTGCATTGAGGTTTTCACCTGCCTCACCATGCAATTGAAATGCAATTCCACTGCCTCCCCAAACCATGTCCCTGGGAAATTCTTTCCAATTGTGTTTTTTTCCTTTTCAACAAAGGCAAATAGTTTCCTATCAAAAAGATCTGAATCTCAACATGTTATGCATGTTGAGGAATTCCTAAAGGAATTGCAACAGTAGTCAATTCAACCCATTTGGAATTTTGTAAAATCTGCATCTATATGTTAGCATGAACATCCTTCTGCAAACTCTTTCATTAGGTAGCATGTACACATTAGCTTGTTTTCATTTCTGAAGCAATGTGGCAGAAATGCATTATGACTGTTATCTTTTCAGCCACAAGAAATTATTTTTGAATATGTCAGACACAGAAGACTTTGTGGAGGAAGTTGAGTAAGTATAATTTTCAGCTGGTACTATTATAATCTTTTATTCTGTTACCTTTGTCTTTGACTTCTCATTGCTTAAACGTTTTCAATTGTTCAGTGCGCCATTTGTGATATTTTCATACCAAATTCATTCCAAAGCATTCCCTTCTTGGAGTCACTGACTTTTAACCCAGTACCGCACCCAAGAAGCCATTTTTCTTGAGAGACCCTTGACCTCCTATTTCAGTAGCTATGATGCTGGTGAAAGTGTCATAATGAAGCGCAAATCTACCATTTCTTAACTACTACAGATGTGCAATGTTATTGGCGAAAATTCTCATGATTAGGACTCCTGGTCTAACTTTTTTCTCCCTAACCCAAAGGACCTAAGGTCAATTTCAGTTTATGTTAGTATCCCAGCTGTAATTTATCATAAGTTAGGTGGTGAATCTAGGACTTCTTTGTTTTGCACAGTTCAGTCACTGCTCAGCAAACTTGCAGAGTGTTTGAGGAGATTTTTAAAAGGTGATTGTTTTATTTCAGGGAACAAGAAGGTAAGAAGTTGAAAATGAAAATACTTCACTTCCATATTTTTCAAAAGGAATGCTCTACTTACCTGTAATAAATATGTTTCCTTATGTTCCATTTGCCTGTTATAACAGAAGAAGGTGAAGGTATGTACATTTTTTTTTCCACTTCAGATTATTTCATGTTTTACTTGATAATTTATTGCGGGTAACTAGAAAAGAGAGAGACAATTTAATCATCCAAGTCAATTTCCACAAAGCAATGATATCTTTATCACAACATTTATCAGTCTCATGCTTTAACAGCTTAATTTTTACTTCCCCTACTTAAAATTCCACCCCTGGTGTTAATCATTCTTTGAAAAGCAATAAATTCTGACATCGGTCTTATAAATTTTTAAACCAGTTATTAAAGTCTGTCTGTACTTTGCATACATCATTTAACATGAAATGCTGAAGTGCATTAAGTTGACCTTTTCTGTTTTACTTTGTAACATATATATTATAAGGAATCCTAATATTTGTCTTTTAAGGTTGAATGAATGGAAGTCTTTTTCATTTTTTTCTCATAATGAAATCCTCTGGATTCTGTAATGTAGTCCTTCATTTTGCACCGGCTGCAGGACAAGTTATAATCCCCTGAGCTGAATGCTGGTGCAGCCTGACCAGAACACACTTATTTTTTCAGCTTAACTGCCTCTATTAGTTTGACATATAGTTCTGAATTGTGCTTGCTTTTATCAATTATGTCAAGATGTGGTTCATATCAAGATTACTACTGTTACGACGCAGAGGCAGCGAGCCAAATCAAAATCAGCCTCCCTATCCTTGTATTTGCAACAGAAAAATGAAATACACAAAGACCCTCAAAATTAGCCCAGTGGCTCCTAACAAGACCTTTTTTAAAAAATAACATTACTGAATAACTGATACTAGACACCAGGTTTATAGCCTAAACAAAAGAATTAACAATTTATTACTAATACAGTAGTTTTAGCAGAGAACAGTGAAAGAACAAGGTATTCTAATTAATGTCTATAATTTAAACCCAATTTCTTTGATTCTGGACTCTATTCACAGAAAGACAGACAGACAAACAGACACAGTTAAGGGATTAATCAAAAGGAAAATAAATGTGATGTAACTGGCCATCTCACTTAAGCAGTATCTATGATCAGTAATATCACAGGCATATGGGGTTGCATGTTGTTTGGTTTTATGAAGACACCAGTCAATGTAAACAGTTTCCAGTAGACTCTGAGGAATATTTGCTTAATTCCTATAACTGAGATTCTATTCTCTGAACTTTCAATAAGTTGATAACGGAAGGATAACCATGGAGCAATCAAACCTCCCCCCTATAGCTTACATGGCCACAATCATCTGGTTTAAAAAAAACTTCTGTTCAAAACCAGTGCAAACGTTGGTTTCTCTTCCTTTTTTTCCCAACATTCTCTTGGTACCAGCCTTTCTGTAAGGCTATTTAACATTCAACACCTGTCATTTGTTTGAGTATAATGCCTCTCCAGAGTTAAATGTCTATAAAGTACTTGGAACAAGAATTAAACTGCAATTATCTTCGAGATCTGACCTCATAAACAAATATCAGTTTTTCTGTCCTTCCAAAACAAATCAACTGTTGCTCACAGTTCAAACTTCACCGCCAGTCCCCAGCTCACAATCTAAAGCACCAAACCAAAAGATACAGTAAAAAAAATTAGCATGGTTCTAACACTATCATGGCCAGAGCTTATTGTGTCCCCCACTAACTAGTCTAACTTCAATTATTTAAGAATTTTTCCATTCATTTCTTATAGTGATGAGTGTTGTGCCATTTCTGTATTCAATTCAATCTCTCACAGTTCGACTGTTTAGAAAGATTTTGTCCATATTAACTTCTTGGTTATTTTATCACATTCTACTGTTCTGGCTCATTTATTATTCACAAGTTTGATCAATTTAGATTGTATTTGAGAGCAGGTAACATATTAATCAGCTTTTCCACATCTGACATGAGCCACCTTCTGAAAGTCAAGATATGTAAGATGTGTACGTAATAAGACTTTCTAATATGCACTTGAATGGCAGTTGCTACAGAAATAAAATCAAGGAAGTTATTCAGGCAGTTATTTCATAGAGGCAATCTTCCAGTTTATTCCTTGTATAACAACTCAGATTATTTTGTCCATGTTTGTTTATTTCCCATCCAATGAGATCTCCCCTACTTTCATTGACAAATTTGCAAGGATGTAGCCAGAGTTGGAGGGTTTGAGCTACAGGGAGAGGCTGAATAGGCTGGGCTACTTTCCCCATAGCATCAGAGGCTGAGGAGTGACCTTCTCAAGGTTTATAAAATCATGAGGGGCATGGTTAGGGTGAATAGACAAGGTCTTTTCCCCAGATTGGGGGAGTCCAAAACTGAGGGTATAGGTTTAAGGTGAGAGGGGAAAGATATAAAAGGGGTACATTTTTCACGCCGAGGGTGATGCATGTATGGAATGTGTTACCAGAGGAACCGGTGGAGTGTGCTGCAATAGCAACATTTAAAAGGCATCTGGATGAGTTTATGAATAGGAAGGGTTTAGAAGGATATGACCAAATGCTGGCAAATGGGACTAGATTTAAATAGGGTATGTAGTTGGCATGGATGAGTTGGACCGAAGGGTCCGTTTCTATGCTGTATATCTCTAAGACTCTATGACTTTATCTGTAAGTAC
The DNA here is from genome assembly GCA_024137785.1 of Ginglymostoma cirratum. NCBI lineage: Eukaryota > Metazoa > Chordata > Chondrichthyes > Orectolobiformes > Ginglymostomatidae > Ginglymostoma > Ginglymostoma cirratum. Next base: position 22,048,869 of record JAHRHZ010000271.1, on the reverse strand, counting down.
AAAAATTGTGAAATTTGTCCCTAGTTTCAATTAATATCCACAGGGGATTATCGTCTATTTCCTTAGGCTTTGCTGGTAGTATAATTGTGGGTCGCTTGATTTTGCCATAAGCAAATAGACTACAGTTCACTCTACATCTGGAATGTTCAGTGCCTTCTCTGCTGTTTTTCAGTCAGGAATGCTTTTCCCCATCAAATCCTTGTGTCAGGAATACTAAGAGTTCCGCTATATCTTTAGATGTTGGATATTCCGAGAGCTTAGAGAATTCTGACAGCCAGTGATTTTCTTTTTAGATCGGATGGATTTTTAACTTTAGATGGCAGTTTCTTTCGCACCAATGTTCAAATACCTTCTTCTTTTATACTCTTGATGACGTATTAATTTCTTACAATAGGATTGGTCCTCAGTTGTCAAAACCATCAGATTTAAATTTAGTTGAGTTTTGGTATCTCGGGCCTGGTTTAAATTAATTGGCTAAATTCAAAAACCTGTTGTCTTAGTAAAAATGCTGCTTTGCCTGCTGACAGCACAGCCTTTTGGTACAATGTTTCAATTTCATGAACTCTCTGTGTATCTGCTGCTGTCTGCAGACATTTTTTAATCTGCAAGCCTAAGAAAAAGCTTTTAAAGGGACCATACAATATTCCCGCCACCCCCCGATCATTTTACAATCATCAAATTCTAACATCCTGCCTTCCAATCCACAAATACTCAACCTAACTTTGCAACAGCTCCTGCCTTAAGAAAATAAATGAATCATTATGATGAAAAGATGGCTTTTTTTTTCTCTAAATC
>JAHRHZ010000271.1:22036504-22048064 GCA_024137785.1 Ginglymostoma cirratum | reverse complement strand
GTAGTGAAAATTGGTCTGGCAATAGTGAACACATCGTTGAACACTTAGATAACGCTCTTATCTTTTAAAGGAAAATTTCATCTTGGGATCAATATGATGGTCGGGAGTGCTGTAACTGGCCTAAGAACATTTGATTAGGAATGGAAAATAAAACCAGGTTTCCCTCTATCCAGTTTCAAGGTCCATAGAGACCAACAACTTTTTAAAAGGAACTTCAGAGACTGACTCAAATGATCCCGTGACAAGATTTCATGTTTTAAAACTTCTTCTAATATACAAATAAAATCAATATCAACTAAATACTATATAGTAGGTAATAAAAACACTTTCCAACAGGAAAGCTATCCCCCTTTGACTTCCTAACAGGACTGAAATCCTTGCAGTGTGTTTATATATGGTCAGATATCACACAACACCAGGTTATAGTCCAACAGGTTTATTTGAAAACACAAACTTTCAGAGTCTTACTGAAGAACTTTTCAACTTGGACTTTTCAACTCAAAGAAATGAGAAGGGTGAATCTGTTGGAAGTTGGGAATAACCTGACTGGTTCCTGTAAAGGCCACAGTTCTGCAGATTACATCAACAGAAGTGTTAAAACATTCTATCTGTCTCTGCATCCCTGACACTCATCTCTTCCATTAAATGTTGCTTTCAACATTGGAAGGGCTGAGAAACCAACACTATACTTGAATTGTTAAGCGGGAGCAAATAAGTATTCATAAAAGAATGATGCCAATTTAGCCTATCTCTGTACTAATTTATCAGTTGAGTGTTTCCAAAGTTATTTTCAGCTGAACCTTGTACAGTCTTGATTGCAATGAACCATTCAATCTGTAGCAACTGCCCTGTTGAAGCTTCACAGTAGAGATTCAGAAACACTCAATTGGTGACATTATTTTATTCAAATGCTAATCACCTTTTACATACCTGCTCATAAAATCTCTGTGCATTCTATGCCAGAATGGCAAACTCCCTTTGGTAATTATGTAATCAATAAGAAATCAGTCACAAAAATGTAAAAGTAACAACTGCCCCACTTAAAGAAAAACGACTTTAAACTTTAATTTTTATTACAGAACTCTGCTGCAAGGCTTGTAAAGCACTAACTTGCTTTTTGTGTTTTTTTAAAATGTCAATGGTGTCGAAGAAGAGGTAGAAGATGAACAAGGTAAATTGTTGAAAGGCTAAAGAATCATTTAGTTATGCTCGACAGCTCGACTGCTGTTGAATTCTAATTGAGAACTTTGTCTTACAAGCCAGGAATGAAAATAATGCAATCTTTGTAACTTCAGTGGAGGGTTTAACTGATAACATGCGAGTAGCAAGTATTTTATTTTTGCCACATTGACTGAAAAACTCAGACTCCCAAAATGGGATGAGGATCCTAGGAACTCAGCTGGAACTGGTCTTGCTCAGCAGTCCAAAGAGAATTTTAACAAGTTGACATGAGAGATCTAAAGTGAAAGAAGCATGTTGTGTTATGACTCATAGCTAATGTGCGGTATAACTATAAGAGACATACTTATGATATTATCACTGTATTATGATGTGTGACCTGATGGTATAAAAGTCTCAGATCTCATCTTAACTGTGGCCAGTTGAATCATGACATGGTAATAGAGGATTGCTACTGTTTGCAACCAAATGGCTTGATGTTAGCCCAGACACCAAAGTGCCTGTGCCTGTAATATTTGTTTGTTATCCATGTCTAGGTCTCATTATAAACTAAGTATTGCCGCATCAGGTACAAACACCATAATGGCAGTTCAGAGCCCATTATATGAAAAGCAATGTTCTTCTCTCTGGTAATACATTTTCGGTAAAAATTGAATTTCACTCCGCCATCCGAGTTATCTTTTACATAATATCCTGTTGAGGCAGCGGGGGTTCAAGACTTCCAGGAGGGTTAGTGAGAAATCTACTGCCTCTTCTCTGTAAGGTCCACCCCGAAGCCTCAAACCCTGATCCCCACAAGAATCAGGCAATGTTGAGGTCACCAGACAGCCTTCCCTTGGAATCAGGATCCCACGGATGCAAGATCTGCTTACCTAGAGCTGCTGACCAATAGAAGCTGGCATCTCTTGCAGTCAGCAGCACCACTGAGGAAATCATGCCAGTGTGTGGAGCATACAAATCAGAGTCCCAGGATTGCAGAGGACACAGGCCACAGACAAATAATATAAAGGGAAAGGGAGTAATGGGGTGGAATTCACAGGGAGAGGGAGGTCAGAAGCAAAGTCAGGGGCATGCCCCCACCTCCCCAACATCCAGAGCCTCAATCAGTTTGATTGTTTCTACTCCTTCAGCCAAGATAACTAGCAGTCAGTGTGGCTTCAACTGCCATGCACACTGAAGGGTGATGCACCTGCCTGTACCTGGGATAATCCCCTCAATGGCAGGCTGACTCACTTAGGAAGTCATTAATTGGTCACTTAAGGCTCTCAGAAGACAATGTGGTTTGAATGTTGACCATGGGTTTTCCCTCAGAGTTTAATTTTGGCAGAGGGTTCAGGTTGTTTTTATTCACTGTGGGACGTTGCTTGCTGGCCACCATTTATTGCCCATCCATAGTTGCCGTTATGAAGGTGGTGGTGAGCTGTCTTCTTGAACCACTGCAGTCCAAATGCCACAGGTTTGCCCCACAATCTCATTAGAGAGAATTCCAGGATTTTGACCTAGTGACAGTAAAGAAATGGCAATACATTTCCATGTCAGGATAGTGAGTGTCTTGAAGGAGAACTTGCAGATGGTAGTGTTCCCATGTGTCTGCTGCTCTTGTCCTTCTAGATGGAAGTGGCCATGGGTTTTGAAGGTCTAAGGATCTTTGGTGAATACAGCACCACTCTGCATAACTATATGTCTTACCCATTTCCAAAGTAGCCATTGGTGAGAACAGAGGATTCCTCCCATTGTTTCATTTTTACTACATTGCACTGTCAATCTGTTGAGTCATATTACTGTAAGTAGAAGAGAAATGGTATTGTGCCTTGGCAATATGTGGCAATTAATACTTAATGAACTCTCTTTGCTTGAATGTTTATTTCAGGTGATGAAGAGGAAGTAGAAGACACAGAAGGTGAGGTGTATGACCCAAAATGAACACTGCCTTTATGGTATTAGTTTTGTTTGTCGAATTGTAAGTTCTGTTGCTTGATAATGATGAACATAATATGTGGCTACTCCATCTTCTCTCCTCTGGGTATAATGCTCGCTGCACCATACACTCTTTGTAGAAACAATGATTGCAATTATTTTATGTCAAAGTGGATTTTTAAGTATCATCCTTTTGCTACAAGTTTACTTTTCTTTATTTTGCTGTTACAGCTATCATCCTAAATCTTGAGACAGCCGGATCATAGCACTTTCATAGTTTGAATGCAAAGCATGCACTTCATTGGGAACTATATGGCAAAGGCTGTTACTATCAGAATATTAAATTGAAGAAGCTATAACTGGCTAAAATGAAGCGCAAATCTGGGTTTGAATATCACTTTTGACATTCTCTGTTGCTGTATTATTTCAAACACAGGTGACTATTCTGGAGTGGGAGTTTACCACAAACATGCCTGGTAGTGGGTGAGATGGTGGGTGATGATGGAAGTGGGATATATATTCTTGGCAGGTCCTCATGAAATCGGAAGAGTATCACATAAGGCAAGATGCCCTCACTGGAGCTCACAACAACTCTCAAAAGTGCCGTACTTAACATTCACAAAGTGATACTATGAGCATAGATGTGTAACATAAAGCATTTTGTCAAGCATTATAATCCTAGTAACATTTTCATTCAAAGCACACGACACCAGGTTATATTCTAACAGATTTATTTGAAAACACAGGCTTTCAGAGTGTTACTCCTTCTTCAGGTGTAATTTACCAATTGTTTTCAAATAAACCTGTTGGAGTATACTTGGCATCGTGTGATTTCTGACCCTGTCCACCCCAGTCCAACACCAGCAACATTTCCATTCAAAGTGTTATAAAACATTCTAAGGTGTGAGCACTGTGATAGCAATAAAATGCAATTTGTTCTTCTGCCATTTAATGAGCTAAAAGATCTTTAAAACACAGTGTAACAATTAGATTAATATAATGTGATTTAAATCTACTTGGACCAGCATCTTTGTTAATTTCAACTCAAGTTCTGCTTCAATCATAGATGATAGAAGTTTAAAGTTACATCTTAATCTTCTAAATATATTTATGCACATAAAACCCACTAGTTATAAAGGTGTCAAAAGATCAAAACTAAATGTAATTATTATTATTCGGTCTAGTCATTCGTTATGTAATGATTGACATGTTTGACAGAATGAGTTGTAGCTTTTAACTTCCTGAATCTATAAATGGAACAGCTCCTAGGAGCACTTATGCTCCACTGAGAGTAAAGGTTCAGATTCATTTTCAGACGATGTAAGGTACCCAGAGGGCTGGCTCAAACCCTAGTGCAATGAGTAAGTGGAAGAAACGTCCTTTGTAAAAATTGGTTAAGAATTTCTCAAGGGCAGACAAGACTTGAGGATAGCAAACTTCTTTTCTAATTTTATTATCCAAATAAATATTTTAAAATGTGGTTATATATGATGTAATCTGAATAAAGAGTTAATTAATTCAAAATTCACTAAATGACTTTAGAATGCTGTTGATACCAATTTTACAAAATTCAACAAGTTGTAACCTATTTCAAGTGGTTTTACGGCAATAGTGTAAAAGTAGAAGTTCTAACCAATTCAGTAGATTACAATTTGTGGGGTCTTAAATAGTAGACACTCTGGCAAAGCATGGAATAGCTGTCAGCAGATTTTAATTGTACATATACAGCCTCCAGAAACTGATGTCAATTTCAGAACAATAATGATGCAAGGGCTGAGAGTTTCACTGTCACTCTTATCAAAAACTCTATCTCATTTAAGATGAAAAATTGCTGAAAATAATTTTAGCTGATTAAGTAAACTTTCATTTGCAATTTTAATTCCTAGAAAATAAAATTGCTGGAGAGGCTCAAGGTATGAAATGTAACAAAACTCAGGAATTTTATTTGTAATCATTAACTGCTTTTCCTGTGTTTTCAGGCTTTGTTTGATAACTGGAATGGCCAAATGATTGTTACACTGTCATGTATCATTTTAGCATTCACCCTCCTTCCTGTAACACACAGCTGTAGCAAAGACAGAATCAGCGATGCTATGTATTGCCGCACAGCTTGACAAATAGATAGGAGACTCAAGAAAAAGATTAATAACAGTTAATTCCCATGTATATGCAAGGTGAGATAATCTTATCACCATGAAGCATAAAACTATCTCTGCCTGAGTTAGAGATACCTCCCAGCTTTATTAAAAATATTAGTACATTACATATTGCAGTTACCATATTTCAACTGTTTCCTCATAATTTACACAATTATTCTCTGTCTTTTTCCCAAGGCCAGCACTATCTTATTAATAACGCAGTCCCTGCACTTTAACCCCTCTTTGTGCTCTTGGGGTTCCCACTTGCTTTTCGTTACTGATATTATGACTGAAAGTGTGACCCTAACTAACTATAATTTATGGTCCAGATATTTATTTTTCATTGTTAGACAATTGATAGATAATGTTGTTGCACCCAAAACCACACAACCCATCTTTTCTACTGAGGTAGCTTCAGTAAAGTGTTCCTTCCTGAAATTGTCCCTAAGTTTTTATGAAACAGTTTTACAGAGATTACATCCCTGAAAATAAAGTATGAGTCACAATGTTTGACAATTAATTCTGGGAGACAAATACATTTTGATCGTCATAATTTGTTTGGAAGTTTCTCAAATTAAGCCTGGCAAAATTTTAATATTTTCTTTCCTGTAGAACAATTCATAGAAACATTGCACATGTCAGAATTGACGGAGTTGAAATGATTTAATCAATTCATTTAGTGCACAGTAGCTAAGAGAAATTTAGTCAACATCAAGCAGTAAGGATTCTGAGCAGTAATAGTAGTTTGATGAAACTTGCAACGTAGGATTGAATGTTTCCTTATGGATAATTGAACTAAAATGGGTTCAATGACATTCAGCACTAAATGTATGTTGCAGTTTTGTGCACATAAGGCAGACTATAGCATTACTTTCTCTGTACCAAGATGTTTGAAAATATGCTGATTTTCTATGGTGGACATCATACAGATTACAGCTGCATCTCAAGTGCACATCCCTTGGGTAAATTAAAATAAAATGAACTTGCAGTTAATTAGGAAGTAATGTCAATGATTAATGATTAATAAGCACTCAGCACTGCAATCCTCCACTGTGGGATTGGAATAGAAAGTTTGAGCTGCAGATGCTACGATTTAACCATAATCAAATGCAAATACACATGTTCTCTCACGTTCTGACATGCACAGGATTATACTGACCTATTGGATCAGTAGGGTTAATTACCAATACTCCAATTTTAATTTTAGTGGGAGTAGCAGTGTGGAGGGTAAGAATGTGTGGGATGTTGTTACATTTTAAAATCAAACTCTCATCTGGAACCAGCAAAAATGACAGCAGGCAGGAATGTTAAATCGAGTGACAGCTATTAGAAGTTCAAGAAATGGTGCCAAACAAGATGAGAGCTGCGTGGAAGAAAGGAACTTGAAAGAATCCCAAAGCTGGGAAGGGCTGAAGTTTAATTGTAGGGCCTACTGGACCTCTCCTGTTATCAGTAGCTCACAAGAAATGAATTTAAAAATTGTAAAAACATTTATCTGGGCTAGGATTCAAGTAACTGTAGTCTTCCCTGGAAATGGGTAGCAATATGAATGAGTCAGCGAATCCAAGTTTAAAATCATTTTGAGGTTCGAATGGTGTCATAAATCCTTTTAGATATTTAGTAAAGATGTTTGTCTGCCAATGGAGGAGGGCCTCAAATACCTGTTGAAGCATGGGATTAGACATTACAGCTTCAAAATATGTGGCACTGACTGATGGGGAGGTGGGTGAGTAACTCGCTCACATTGTAGCCTTCACTCCCAAGCCTCCTGTGATCATCATTCACAAGAGATCAAAACTGGAACTTGGACTATCAGAGGTAAAGAATATTTCTGAAAGCTTTAAAGATTTTTTTATACTATCAGTATTTCAATACTCTGTATCACAAGCTGACAATAAACTGCATGGCAATTATAATTCCTCAATCCAATCAATTTCCAGTATTGGCTACACTTATGTAGCATGGAGCAGAATGGATGGCCAGGCACTTTCCCAGATGGAGGAAACAAATATTGGATGATCTATGGCCTCAAGTAACTGTCAGACTTTAGAATACAAGCTCATTGTAGTTTGTAGCTGAGAGATATATGGGAGTGGGGGCGGGGAAGGTCACCTCGACCCAGGAGTATATCAGAGCCAAATAACTGCGGCCTGGGGCTTGAGGGAGTCTGCTGTGCACAACTGGGAGCATGGTTTCTATGCTTGGGTCAGAGGCTAGAGGCTCAGTCCAGGAGCACTACCAGGGCATATGGTTTCTGTCCCTGCCCTGAGTTTGAGATGGTGCAGACTAAACAATATTAAAAAGATACAAACAATTGGATTTGCTGTATCAATAGATTTCAATGTAATGTTGACAAAAGCATCAATGGTGAATCAAAAAAAGACATTTACAAAACTGAACAAACAAAAAGCTGCTTAGAACTGAAAACTCCCCACTGAACTCTACCAGTGGCATTGATTTTTGTTCTATCTATTCCCACAAATAATATCATTGATCAGTTTGCTTGTCAGTTACTATTAAATACAATTTAATAGTTTGCTGTCAAATGGATTCTGAAGTCTATACAAAATGATTATTGCTGAACTCAGTCATTTGCGAAGCCTATACTTTATCTTGAGTCCAGGTTTATTCAGTATTTAATGTCAAAATGTTATTTTTTTCTGGGCTGAGGTAAACAAAGGTTTGAATATAATGCAAAGAAAAGTATCAGCAATATAGGGAATACAGTAGCAAATTTTAATATTGTTTACTGTCGACACAGGTGATTGAAAACATCAATCCAGCTTTGCTTTCACATCGCTAATATATGTCTTAATGCACTGGCATCTGCTATTTAAACCACAACACTTATTTATGTAAATTTTATTCTAACTTTATCTTCAGAATAATGATGCATTGGAATAATTAACTATTCTGTTATTTGTCTGTATGGTAAGTTTTTATTCATTCGTGGGATATTGACATCATTGGCACAGCTAGGATTTATTGTCCATCCCTGTTAGTTCTCTAGCACATTGGTAAGCTACCTTCTTGGCTGCTCCAGTCCATGTGATATTTTTACTGAAACAGCACAAACCTTTATCAGCTCAATGACCCTCAGCTGATGTAGCATAGTGGAACTTTTCTCCTATATGTGGCATTTCATCTATGTGCTAATATATCTAATAAAAGCGTCTTTAAACTATAGAAAATGCTTCCATGGAATACATACACTACACTTGATACAAAATTATGATTTGAGATTATTTTGAAATTGCTATCCAGCATTTCCATGATTAAATGACAAAGGTGCAACTCCACTCTCTTTTAATGCATCCATTTTACACGAGGTATGTGACAGCAATCAACATTCTCCTGTTCTCTCCAGAGCCCTGAAAGTTTATTTCACCCAAGGCCTGTTCCAATTTCCTTCTGAAATTGTTAATCATCTCTATCTCTACCACACATGAAGGCTGTAGGTGATTACCAGTTATTGCATAAAATGTTCTTCCTCACATCCTCCTTGTATTCTCTTGCCAAAGCTTTATACCTGTGTCCTATAGCCCTTGAACCTTCTGATAATGGGTACAAAATTTTAATCTAAAACCTTTACAATTTTGTACAATTATATCTCCCCTCCCCTCAATTTATTTCACTCCAAGGAGAATGATCCCAGTTTCTTCAAAGTATTCTTATTACAAAATTCCACATCCTTGGAATTTAACAAAAAAAACTCCTCTGTATCCTTAAAATTCTCACATCCTTTCTCAAGTCAGAGTACTTGCGATAGAAGCAATACTGTAACTGTGGCTAACTACAGTTATACACTGGCTCAGTATCCCTTGGTTTTGAATTCAATGCCTCTAAGTCATGAAGTCCAATGTTCTCTATGTTTATCTAACTGCTATCTACATGATCTGTCAGATTCAAAATTTACGCACATTAATATTCTGATCTCTTGGTTCTTGTACATTTTATACAATTGTGCAATTTAGTTTGTATTGCATCTTCCTATTTCTTCTGCAGAAGTGCATTATCTCACACTTTTCTGCATTAAATTTCGTCTGCCCATTCTACAAGCTATCTTTGTCCTCTAAAATCTCCATTCGCCATACGTTCAAGTAATTAACATTTGAAATTGCACTTTGCATCCAAGGTCATTTATATGTCAAAAAATTAATAGTTCTGACAATAACACAATAATCCAAATAATACCACAATCTCACAGTCGGAGACCCACAGACTGCTATTTTCTGTCCTTAAGCCAATTTCTTTTCTTGGCTGATACTGGCCCCCACCCCCACCAATACAAAACATGTAAACCAGTGGACGTAGCAAATCACCTCCATAATTCTGAAGTAGAAATTAACACACAATTGTTAATCCATTTGAAGTAAGTGGACTGAGAATGTGATACGTTTGTAATAGGTATGAAGGAGAAAAAAGGAAAATAAATTGAACATTTCAAACTACACCCCAGCGCATACAGCTTAATTTATATGCTTTCTGAAGAAAATACTAATTGCTTAAAATCATCATTGGCTCTTTAGATTTGATATGTTATTGGCTCCATTTAAAAAGAAGTCTAGCTCAGTTATGTCAATGCTAAAATTGAGTGCATTGCACTACTAAGCAAAGGAGGTTTTCTGTGCAAGTTTTTGCAGTCTGTCTAGACTTCTAGCTTACGAGCAAAAAAAAATGGATTTTATTTTTTATTTAGTGGACCAAGTTGGGTTGGTATGTGATTTTCACTGATTCTTTGCTAATATCAAAGCGCACATTGAAAGAACAATGGTTGAAACCACCAGCGCTGTAATTGTCACAAGGAGGGCTCAAGAGTCTATTCAGTTTGTATTTTCTTCCATTTTTAACATAATGCCTTATCTGCATTTTTTTTACAGAAACAGATACAAGAGATGGAGGTAGAGAAAGTTTTTTTTTCTTCTGAGATCCTTTGGACACACTCCCATCGTTAATAGAAGTTACTCGGCCTTTGCTTCACTTTTTGTTTTGTAATAGCCCTGAAAAGTGCTTCAGGAAATCTTACTTTCCTAAAGATGCTATATAAATAAACATTGGTGATTTCTTGCAGAAATACAAATACCACTCCATCTGATTATAACCTCTTATTCGGATAGTTTGCATGGTGGAATAAATAACTGATGTCCCAACATATAATTTATTGCCTCTGACACGACCAATGAATTTATACAGAGGAAACTACTGTTAAGTAGATAATTATTTTGCTGAGAAAACTTATTCAATTAATTGTCATATTCTTTCATACATTCTGTTTTTGCCAAGTTTGGCCAGAAACTAACAATTGAATAAAAATTATTCTATTTAGTGTTATAGAATCCCTACAGTGTGGAACCAGGCCCTTCAGCCCAACAAGTCCACTCTGACCCTCAGAGCATCCCCCCCAAACAACCCACACCTCCCTGAACACTACAGGCAATTTAGCATGGCCAATCCACCTAACCTGCACATCTTTGGACTGTGGGAAGAAACCCACATAGACACAGGGAGAATGTGCAAACTCCACACAGACAGACACCCAAGGCTGGAGTTGAACCCAGGTCCCTCACACTGTAAGGCAGCAGTGCTAGCCACTGTGCCACCATGCCACCCTGGGTAGCTGTTACTTTCATACACTTCATCACAATAAAAATCTTACAATACGTCTAAGCAAATATTTAAAAGAAATTAGAGATATACCAATCTGTATAAAGATTTATCTCTGACAAGCTGGAATAATTTCAGTCCATTCAGTATCACAGTAAGGTCCATTTTCAGCAAAAAGAAAATATTTCCTCCCTTGATAGAATATTTGCAGTGTTTGTAAACAAAGGTATGATCAAAGATTTTAGCCAGAGTTTGCGCTCCAACATGCAGAATGTATAAAAACCATAAAGTTTGAGAATTAATATCTGTGGAGCTTGTTTTCACATTAACATAACTTGTCAAATTATCTGTCAAAGCACTTGAAACCTTGCACCTGATGAGGTGAGAGGATGGGGGAAGGGGGTAGGAAGAGTAAGCGAAGTGCAGAATAAGCGAAGTGTGGTGTGGATATAGAAGGGGAAAGGCATTTGGGGATAGGGGTCTGGTGGAGTGCCAGAATAGCTATGTTTCTGTAGCACTTTCTGTTTTTTTTATTTCAGATTTGCAGTACTGTGCTTTATTTAACCTTTTATAACTCATTTATAAGTTTTCTTCATTTAACAGACAGCTATAACTGGAAAAGGTTGCAAACAGAGTTGTGTACATATAGAGATAACAAGCATGGGGCTGGATGAACACAGCAGGTCAAGCAGCATCATAGGAGCCTGCTCCTATGATGCTGC
>JAHRHZ010000271.1:22020570-22036104 GCA_024137785.1 Ginglymostoma cirratum | reverse complement strand
CATAGGAGCCTGCTCCTATGATGCTGCTTGACCTGCTGTGTTCATCCAGCCCCATGCTTGTTATCTCGGATTCTCCAGCATCTGCAGTACCTTTTATCTCTTGTGTACATATAGAATCTGGAATAGGTCATTTGGCTCTTAAAGCCTGTCATGCCATTGAAGGTTGATGTAACCCAGGTGTGAACTTGTCTCCTATGCAGCCTTATCTCCGTCCTCAAATCGCCAAATTTTCAATCATTTTTCTATCTGTTCTTTGAAAACTTTCAGTGATTGAGCCTCCACAACTCTCTGGGGTAGAAAATTCAAAATTCTTTTGCATTTCAGTTTTAAATGCTTGTTGCTCCTATTCTGTAACCTCATGTCCATAAGTTTGAGATTTCCCCATTAGTGGAAACAACCCTGGTCTTAAAAAAAACCAAAGAACTGCGGATGTTGGAAATCAGAAGTAAAACCAGAAATTGTTGGAAAAACGCAGCAGATCAGGCAACATCTGTGGAGAGAAAGCAAAGTTAACAATTTTTGTCCAGTAATGCTGCTTCAGAGCAGAAAAAGAAGGTCTGAAGAAGGGCCACTGGGACTAAAACATTAACATTTGTTTCTTTTTACCAGTTGTTGATTTTTAAATGGACTTATCCATAATATATATAGAAGCACCAAGCGGAGACAATCATAAATAAATTGACTACAAAATATTGAGCAACCTAATCGACGTTGGCTTGATCTTTGGGCAATGTTCTAGCTGACTAACTCAAGACATTTTACGTTACTTTTGGTTGTTTTTTTGTTCTCTCAATGCTAGGTCTGAACATTATTCGCAATTTATAAGTATTTAATGCATCACTTTTCAATGCAAAGTCTTATATTGCAAGCATTGGCAATGATATCATCCAACAGAAGTAATACAGACTTGGTTAATGTTTTTATTCTGACTTTAATAAAATTTGACTAATTATTGTCTCATTTTCTCCCTCTGTTCCCTATGAAGGAAAACCCAAGCCAAAGTAAGTGCAGCTAATTTTGTCAGTCATTTTTGAAGCTAAATGCTATTGCATCATGACTATCTACTGACATTTTGATACTTGTGTGGTTGCCTGTAGTTCTGTGTTCTCTCTCTCTCTCTCACACATGTGTGCACACATGCACGGACACACACAGGCACAGAGTCAAGTCCCATTCCAGAGATTTGACTGAACTTTCAGAGCAGTATTTGATGGCGTGCTATATATTATGTTAGACTCTGTGTGTACTCTCAAATGGACATTAATAGCAGAGTTATTCTCTTAATTACTTGATCAATATTGTATCAAAATCATCTTGTCATGATCTCATTGCAGTTTATGGCTCCTTGATGTTGACTGCTGCATTTCCCCACGTTGCTACAGCAATTAATCTATTGTATAAAGGAGTAAGGATGTCTGAAAAGGTTAATGCTGAAGTGTGCCTTAGGTACCACCCACTATGATGATGTCACATTGATTTTAGTGGGGGGAGGATTTCAAAGGAGTGTGACCTAGCATCTGAGTCTTCCTCATGGTCTCTCTAACAATGTCTATCGCATAGAATCATTCTGTACAGAAGAGATCCTTCGGCTCATTGATTCTGCACTGGCAAAAACTATTCTAAATCTACACTAACTCCATTTTCCAGCAGTAGGCCCATAACCAGCTGTGTAATTGCATTTACATTTCCTGGTCGAGCTCAGTAAATATGTGAGCAGCAAATATAATCTAATGCTTTCTTTGTTTTGCTTTTATAGACTGTTTATGACCAACATTGTGCCACCTAAAATCCCAGATGGAGAAAGAGTTGACTTTGATGTAAGCATCTAAACTGTCAATTTCCTTATTTGTAACTTTGTTCCTGAGCCGAATGCTAACTTTAATTTTAAGATTTCCTTCTTGATCCTTGTTTCACATTCTCTCTTGAACGTACACCCGTGTGTATCCTTTAATCTCTTGCATGATATTGATTGGCCCTTTTTAGGTTAACAAAACAAATGGTGCAAGTAGGTCAGCCCATCCGGCAAGTTCTGCAAGTCAAACAGATCACTGCTGATCTGTACACTTCAATTATTTAGAGATAGTAGGAACTGCAGATGCTGGAGAATCTGAGATAACAAGGCGTAGAGCTGGATGAACACAGCAGGCCAAGCACCATAAGAGGAGCAGGAAGGCTGATGTTTCAGGTCTGGACCCAAAACGTCAGCTTTCCTACTCCTCTGATGCTGCTTGGCCTGCTGTGTTCATTCAGCTCTACACCTCGTTGTTTATTACTTCAATTAGTTATTTGTTTTAAATCTCTTAATAGCCTTTATCTCCCTCTCCCCTCACCTAGTATTTTTGAACATACAGACAAACGCACACTGCTTTCATGGCCATCAGGATCTGAATGAGAATTTGAACATGGAGTTTCTGCCTCAGATATAGGCACATTGCCATTGCACCATAAGTCCATTTTCTGGATACCCTGTATCTCACAAAATTGATTATTTTCAGTTGTGAAGCTGCCAGTTGAGCAGCATCCTTTGGAAAAGAGTGTTTAAGATTTTTCACTGCCTTTTGTGTGAAACACAGTTTCCTGATTTCACCCCTAATAGCTTAGTTCTATTTTTCAGGATTCTTGTACCAGAGGATATAATTTGTCCTTATTACCCTCAGGACTGTTTTGTGTGTGTTCCTGTTATTTAACTATTGGGACCAT
The DNA here is from genome assembly GCA_024137785.1 of Ginglymostoma cirratum. Lineage (NCBI taxonomy): Eukaryota > Metazoa > Chordata > Chondrichthyes > Orectolobiformes > Ginglymostomatidae > Ginglymostoma > Ginglymostoma cirratum. The sequence goes on along the minus strand of JAHRHZ010000271.1, from coordinate 22,033,404 downwards.
CACATCCAACTTTAATATAGTTTCTTCCCAGCATCCAGTCATACAAGCCCTCTCAGTTAACTTAATATTCTAAGGTCAGTTATGACATCTGCAATTTAACCCTGTACACAACTAGCCAATTCAAAACTGTGTAATAAATTAACCCAGACTCTTCCTTTATCACTCAACTTGCTATCCAGACGGTTAATCTCTGCCTCATTCAGATGGTAACACCCTGAACAATCAGAGTATACCTATTCAGTCTGAGAACTAGGATAGACAGATAACTGTTTCTACTGCCTCTCTGTGCCAATGATAACCCAACCACTCAGCTCTCTTTCCTCTGCCCATATAAATTGGTGTCCCTTTTTTTTTTAAATCTTTCATCTTAGTCCTGATGGATGTAAGACAAAGAAATTTCAATTTGCGTTTTCTTTTAGCAACGCTTATCTGTCTGCTTAAATCATGAAAAATTTGGGAGATTTTCAAACACGTTGAAGTTTGTTTTTATGACCATCAATTTTGTAGGACATCCATCGGAAACGTATGGAGAAGGATCTTCTGGAATTACAGACCTTAATTGAGGTGCACTTTGAGAACAGAAAGAAAGAAGAGGAGGAAATCATTGCTTTGAAAGAAAGGATTGTGAGTTGTTTCTTTTTATTCTGTGAAAGCTGTAAGTTGTGGAATGTGAGTCTTCAGCATTTTCAGGATTTGAATGTCTCCATTGTTTGTATACCATTGGCATAGATAGTAATGGCTTGGGCACATAAGAGTGCCCAGTCACCTAAACAAGCAGAAAGCTAAGTCAGAAGAGACCCTTTTAAAAAAAAATCATCAGTGACTCTTCATTCAGCTTTGTAACGGTGATAACTAGAAAACATTCAACCACAAGCTTCTGGACTACAGGCCCTAAGACTAGTCTGGACTCCTTTTGGACAACAATATCATTATTCAACCATCCACACACTTTATCTGAATTATTAACCACTGATGCACCAACCAACCAAAGGCTGAGGATTTACACACTTGCTCAATAGGGAGCCCCTCTTTTGATTGCTCCTCTGCTCTTGATGGTATTGTGACCTTAATGGAGTAAAGCTTGAAATAACTTCATAGATCTTTGCAAGAAGAGTCCAAAAGAAATCTCACTGTTCAACCTTCTCCAAATTTGCCACCAAACCACTTTTTTTCCCCAGATAATTAAATATCTCAATGACTATTAGAAATTCCTGTATTTGTAATAGAATTTCTTGTTGATTTGTGGAGCTTGAGCAGCAGCTGGTATCACTACAGTGCATCTGCAAGTTTGAGTATTTTGTGGACAGCAAGGTTTATAGGTGTGCTCATCCTGCAGCTTAAGAGTTCATAGGAGTCATAGAATCCCTACAGTGGGGAAATGGGCCCTTCAGCCCAACAAGTCCACACTGAACCTCAGAGCATCCCACCCATGTCCATCCCCTTATAACCTACACATCCCTGAACACTATGGGCAATTTAACATGGCCAATTCACCTAACCTGCACATCTTTGGACTGTGGGAGGAAACCAGAGCAAACCCACACAGACACAGGGAGAATGTACAAACTCCACACAGACAGTTACCTGAGGCTGGAATTGAATCTGGGTCCCTGGCAGTGTGAGGCAGCAGTGCTAACCACTGAGCCACCGTGCCACCCCAAAGTGAAGGAGTGAAGGAATGAATGATTACCAGGCAATCATTGAGAAATGGGCAAGTAGTATAGGAGTCTTCTACTTGCATCTCATTTTCCAAACAGTGTCCAATTTTGAATACCTATGAAAGTGATGGCTCATCTGGGATGTTGTATTAAGCAGTAGTTCCAAAATGATTAACATTGAAGACATCATGTAATAATTGGAACTAGGGCCAGATGGATCTTATTGACTGAGATACTTGATTGTGGTTGTTGACCTGGGTCAATCAGGGAGCCTGGTTGATAGATACAAGCAGGAGATTCAGAGGATCTCCTCAGTCTAGGGACTGGATTTCAGCTGGCCGGTCGGAGCCCATATACTATGCACATGTAAATAAAGGGTCATTTGCTGATGGGCTATCATCCTCTGTGTAGTTATTTCACGGCATTAAGATCCACCTGATCTATTGATGTCATATAGTATTAGGTAGGGAAAAGAAGAGTCTACTTCTTGATCCCAATTGAGACAGATGTGTCATTGTTGTATTCTGATTGGTAGACACCATAACTAAGACGCAATAACTTCTTTTGCCTCATTAAAATCTGCTAGTGACACATCCCTTACCGCTGTAAGCCAAATAAGCCCTTGGGTCTTGCACTGAAAGCGGTTAATGCATCCTGTTAGCGGTAAATGCATATGAGTTCAACCTGAGCCAAGACCTGCGCTCAGTTCGCAACAAGCAACTGCACCTCCCAGTCGCGAACCATTTCAACTCCCCCTCCCATTCCTCAGATGACATGTCCATCCTGGGCCTCCTGCAATGCCACAGTGATGCCACCCGAAGGCTGCAGGAACAGCAAATCATATTCAGCCTGGGAACCCTGCAGCCCAATGGCATCAATGTGGATTTCACAAGCTTCAAAATCTCCCCTCCCCCAACCGCATCCCAAAACCAGCCCAGCTCATCTCCACCTTCCTAACCTGTTTTTCCTCTCACCTCAAGCCACACCCCCATCTCCGATCTACTAACATCATCCCGCCCCTTGACCTGTCCGTCCTCCATGGACTGACCCATCTCCTCCCTACCCCCCTACCTACACTCACCTTTACTGGCTCCATCCCCGCCTCTTCGACTTGTCTGCCTCCTCTCCACCTATCCTCTCCTCTATCCATCCTCTATCCGCCTCCCCCTCTCTCCCTATTTATTTCAGAACCCTCTTCCCCTCCCCCATTTCTGATGAAGGGTTTAGGCCCGAAACATCAAGTTTTCCTGCTCCTATGATGCTGCTTGACCTGCTGTGTTCATCCAGCCCCATGCTTGTTATCCTTAGTGCCATGGTTGGTTCAGCTTTATAGAGGGCTGTGTGAAGAGGACTAGAAAACCAATCATTTTAGATGACTCTACAGTTAGGGGAATGGATCGGTGTTTACGCAGCTGTGAATGTGAATCCAGAATGATATGTTGTCCCTCACTTGCCAGGTTTAAGAATGTGAATGAATGGCTGCCAAACATGAAAGGAAAAGTAAAATTCCAGTGGTCATCATCCACATCAATAACAATGATGTAGGTGGAAAGAGGGATGTGGTGCTGCATTTGAAATTGCAAACTAGGAATTGGATTAGCAAGCAGAATCTTAAAAGTTGTAATTTGCAGATTACACTCCATGCCGCATGCAAGTGAATATGGCAGAATATAGCAGATTATATTTAGATCCTTGGGACATTAAGCTCAGTTCTGGGATACAGTACATGACAAATGGATCACTCTTTAACAGAGCTGGGGCCAGTTCCCTTGTGGGGTGACCTACTTGTGCGACTGGGAGAGTTTGAACTAACTGGACAAGGGCATAAGGACCAGGAGGTAAAACTAGAGAGAAATATAAATGTGCAAAGAATATCGGACAATACAAGATGGTGCTCGAGTAGGAAATAGGACAGGATTGGGTGGATTCCATGTAAGAAAAAGGTTTAAAAATATAACTTAGAGTTTAAAGCCTCTTTACGTCATTTTGTGGAATGTGTAAATAAGATTGGCAAATTTCAGACAGCTATGTGGAAATATGTTGTGGGAATAACAAAGACCCGAGTCAAAGAAGGCCAGAGCTGGTATTGGCTGCAAGGTATTCAGGGAAGAAGATAGAATGACAGTCTGGTTTAAAGAGAACATCACCATGCTGGAAAGAAAGGATAGTCTAGATAGATGAGGACGAATCTATTTGACCAGGCATGGGGAATGTAAAAAGTCTATTTGCATTTCTCAGTGTGTTCGAGTGGGAAAGATGAGGAGGAACAAATTTACAAGGAACTTAAATGGAAGTGCAAAAATTGTAGTGTAGTCATAATGGGGAATTATTTGTCCTAATATAGACTGGGATAAAAGTAGTGTTAAGGCTGGAGAATATGAGAAGAGGCTGGTGTGAGCATATAAAGAAATAAAAGGGTGGGAAGAGGTGGAGTGGGGCTAATTAGGGACAAAAAATAATATTTGAACATACGAGGTAGTAAATGAATATTCGATATCCTCTTCCTTAAGAGTGAAGATGCTGGCTAAGTCATGGTGAAAGAGAAAGTACTTTAAACACTTGAAGGATTTCAAATTGATAAAGGGGATGCATTGGATCGGCTGTCTGTGTAAAGTTGCCAAGGCACCATGACTGAATGAGATTCATGCAAGGATACTGAAGAAAGTGGGAGTGGAAATTGTGGAGATACTAGCTGTAATTTTTCAAACTTACTTAAACTAGTGTGGTGTCAGAGGACTAAAGAATTGCAAATGTTACACGCATGTTCAAAACAGCGGGAAAAATAAGACCAGCAGGATAGGCCAATCAGTTTAACTTCAGAGTGGGAAAGCTTCTGGAAACAATTAATCAGGACAAAGTTAGTAGTTGCTGGGTTTAATATTGGTTAATTAAGAAAGGCCAGCATGAATTTATGCCTAAATTGTGGCATTTTTTTGTGGTAATACAGAGAGTTATTGAAGCTAATATGGTTTATTTGTGGACACAGTCTTGTAGTATTTAATAAAGTGCACTTAGCTGTAAGAAAAGTTAGAGTTAATTCAACAAAAATGGCAGCAACAACACAGATATTACATTGCCTGAGTGACAGGAAACTGGGAGCAGTGGTGATTGGCCCTCTTTTTGGGCGGGTGAAATGTTTTGTAGTATTAAGATTCTTGCTATTCCTGATATATATATTAATTATCTAGGCTTCGTTGTTCAGTGTTGCAAGGGAATTGGAGAGATTTAGAAATGGTTCATAAGAATGGTCCCAAGGATGAGAGATACAGTTATGTAAAAAAAAAAATTGGTGAAGTTGAGGTTGTTTCTCCTTAGAGAAGTAGAGAGGAACTTTGATAGAGATAAACAAAATCATGTGGTATCTGGACAGATTAGATGATTAGAAACTGTTCCCATTTATGGATGGATTAAGAACCAGAAAGAAAGCTTAATGATAATTAGCAAATAAGGTGCGATCACTATTTTTTACACAATAAGTGATTAAGAGTGATTATTAATACACTGCCTGAGACTATGGTGGGGGCATAGCCATTTCAGAATTTCAAAATGAAGTTAGATCATTATCTAAAAAGGGAAGATGTCAGGGGTATTCGAAAAGGCTGGAAAGTGGCACTAGGCAGGTTCCTTCTTCAGAGGTCTAGCACTGCCACAATTGGCCATATGGCTCCTTCTGTGCTATAATCATGCCATGATCCTATAAAGTTACATGCCAAAATTTTCTGATTAAATTCATTTCCATCTCTACAGGAAAACCGCAGAGCAGAAAGAGCAGAACAGCATAGGATTCGGGCTGAGAAAGAGAAGGAGAGACAATCGAGGATTGCTGTAAGCAATGGTCTTTTACAAACATCTTCAGGATAAAAATTAAGAGCAGTGGAAAGAATTGATATTTGTGTACTTATATTATGATAGGAGGAAAGAGCCAGAAAAGAAGAGGAAGAATCGAGAAAGAGAGCAGAGGAAGATGCAAAAAAGAAAAAGACTATGTCAAACATGTCCTTGCATTTTGGAGGTTACATGCAAAAGGTAACCATTATGTTTACACTATTACTTAAACTGCTCATTCAAGATGCCTTGGTTGGTCTGAACAAGCATTGTTGTTCTTATTATTATTCTCTATCAATAAATTATATTGAAAACATTTTCCCTTCAGAAGGTCATCTACACATACCGTTGCATAATTTAAGTTATCTTTGGATAAATCTTCCATTTCCGCATTAACGTAAATTATTTGTCAGTAATTAAAATTCAGTGCTCTAGGAAATTGATAAATTGAAAATAGGCTCGTACTACATAGTTGGTTCAGTTTCAACTAATCCAGAATTTTTGGTTAAAAACCAAAAGAACTGTGGATGCTATAAATCAGGAACAAAAACAGAAGTTGCTGGAAAAGCTCAGCAGGCCTGGTGGCATTTGTGAAGAAAAAGCAGAGTTAACATTTCAGGTTTAACATTTCTTTTCATTTTGGGACTTTTGAGATACCAACATTAAATGAGCACTGAAACAAAGGTCAGAAGTATGAGGGGGAAAGGGAATGGAATGAATCCAATTGATCCTTCATGGACCATGGACAGATGTAACCAGTTAAAAGGGGTAGATTCTTGTTTTTTGAGCCCAAGTGTGGTGTCAGGCCTGGGGCCCGGTTCAGTGGCGAGTTGGGAAATCAGTTTAATAGTTAACCAGGAATTCAAGTAGGTTTTTTAATTCTCTAATTTTTTCTGGGTAACTATTAAGCTTAGCCAAGATGGAACCCTTGGTTTCCAATTTTAAGGGCCATTTTCAAAGGGTTCCAGAAACAAAAGAATTGCCTCTCAGATGTTTCAATTTTATAGGCAATTACAAAGGAGCCTGCTGAGTCAGGCGTCTTGTTTGGTCCTGATGTGCAACTTCAGATTGTGCTACTCCAATGACCCTTTGGCCATGGGAAAACCCGAACCCATGTATTTGAAGTTGATGATGATTATTTCCAATAAATTTTATTGGAAGTGTGTTTGTGTAGAAATATTAACATTGAAGTACCATGATTTGGGGCAATAGCTTAAATTAGACTGTGAAGAATAAAACACTTTCATTCCAGACCATAAGATGTACGCCATTCAGCCCATCGAGTTTACTCCACCATTAAGGTGGATCATGGCTCATCTGAATATCCTCAACTTCACTTTCCTGCCTTTTCTCCATAACCCTTATTCATTTTACGAATTAAAAATCTGTCTTTCTCAGCGTTGAACATACTTGCAAACTGACCTAGCTTCTATAGCCTCCAGAAATCAAGTATTCCATAGATTTACTGCCCATTGAGAGCTAAATTCTTCCTCATCTCTGTCTTAAATGGGTGATCCGTTACTCTGAAATTATCCTGTCTGGTCTTAGACTCTCTAATAACTTCTCAGCTTCTACACTGTCAAACTCCCTAACAATTTTCCACAAGGTTGCTTCTCATTCTTCTAAATTCCAGAGAGTGCCACCCCAGTCTACTCAAACTTGGGTCTTTTGCTGGGTGTGGATTGGGGATTCCATTCAATAGGAATCAATATAACTTGCTCTGCTAAGTCGATTCAAAGTTCAGATCAATTGAAAAATTCTCACTGTGTCAGAGGTCAAACACTATCCAATTTATGGACCAACCTGGCATTGGAAATGAAGCAAAAGTACAATCTACTCAAACACATGCCTAGATCATTTCAGTGAAGCTTCTCTGGAATGCGCCCACGCTGGTAAATCTTCCCTTAAATAGAGGTCCAAAGCTGTTCACAGTATTCCAGCTGTGGTCTGACTAGGGTCTTGTACCGTTCACGGAAAACCTCCCTACTTTTAAGCTTACTTCTCTTTGAATCTTGGCTCTTTGCATTAACCTCCTGAACATGTTTGCCAGGTTTTTGTGGTTTATGCATGAGAACCCCCCAAAACACTCTCTGCTGCAGCTTTCTACAGTCTTTCCCAATTTAAGCAACATTCAGTTCCTTTATTCTTCCTTGCCAAAATGCATGACCTTGTGTTCCATCTGGCAAGGTTTTGTCCACTGACTTAGTCTGTTTAAATCCCTCTGCAAACACTTGTGTTATCCTCACCACTTCCCTTCTCATCATCACCACCCACCCCCCCGCCACCTTGATTAAAGCAGAGTAATGAATTAAAGGACGAAGTCAAGCTAATTGTTCTCCTTTTATCAGACTGAAATTCGCCGAGGAGGGAAAAGACAAACGGAGAGGGAAAAGAAGAAGATGATTCTGGCGGAGAGACGCAAATCTCTAGATATCGATGACCTGAATGAAGATGAACTGAAGTAAGGATAAAGTTGCTTTGTTGATTCTTTACCTACAAAATTTTCACATCTAGTTCCCAGAGTCTGCTTGAGAAATAATCCAGTCTTCAATTGTTATTCTATTTTTGTACTGATTTGCTCCAATGTCTCACCGGGATTCCATTGGGAAAACAGAGGAATCTGTAACATTTTAGGCCCATACAATAAAGTTCATCTGCTTTTTATGTCATTAATAACTTAGGATTTTCATAATGGACTCCAGTCAAAATTAGAGCAATGTTTCCATCATTCTGCAATGTTTATATTACTGTGTGAACAGGGAGAAAGGCAGGGAGCTGTGGAAGTGGCTTTACCAACTGGAAGCAGAAAAGTTTGACCTGCAGGAGAAAATGAAACAACAGAAATATGAGGTGCGTAGAAGTGTGAATATTTTTGCTAGATTGAACTTTCGCAACTTTTTTTTTACCCACTATATATAGTCCAGTTTGAGTTTTGATAAAGTTGATGAACATCACAATGTTGCATTCAAAACTAGATAACCACTTTTTCAATAACCAGTTATGTTTTGTACGTCAATGTGACTTAACTTCAGCATTTTCTACTCACTGTGACCCAACCTCCAAACGAAAATCTCTCTATAATGTAAAAAGAGATATAAACACATGCATTGTGAAAGATTATGAAATAGAGATTATTTATTCCACTGACAATGAATCTTGGAGATGTTAATCAAATGGTGAACCTACGGCCCTCTGTTTTGATAATGATAGGTTCTGGAAACAGTCCGGCAGTAATAATACTGTATTGATTGCCTTTGGAATTATGGCAAAAAAAAGTGATAGTTATTGCTCAATCGATCTTGTTTTCAGCTCAAAAATCGTACCTTTTTTTGTAATCAAGACTTTAAATGGAAAAGTATTTATGTGCATTTTATGTGTATTCACATCTACTCTTTAAAATTGTAAGTTGTACACTGTGTGGGAAATGGCTTCAATCTAGCACTGAGTTCCAATGGCCTGCTGGCTTCCAGTTCCCCAAATATGAATCACATCCTTTATCCCTTTGTCCTACTGATGAAATTGGGACCTGTTGGAAATGGAAGCAAGACTTCTTGATCCAGAATCATTGCACATTTTGAATCAATTTCCATGATTCATTTAAAATCTGGACTTTAGCCTTAGGAAAAACATTTGTTTTTTCTTTGGTTTCACCACATTATTATTCCCAGCATTGAAACTGTTGACCCTTCCCTTTATGTAGCTGTAAATATTTAAGCTTTTCTCAAGCATATGACTTCACCCCAACTCTGAATTGATCTCTTGATGGCTCATAATACTGTGTGTCTCAATTGAATATGACAATGAACTAGAAATAAGACAATGGTTCGGAGCTAAGTGATGGGGTTCCTTCTTAAGTACACCCAAAGGGAAATGCCACCACAGAAGAATATAGATTTCACCTACAAACTACTTTCTACGCAGTATGTTTCATTTCGATCAATGTTCATTGGAGATGATCAACAATAACACAAAATACTTTAGGAGTTAGGACAGCTGCACTTATTGAATGAAATCAGTTTTTTTTTCTCACTTATAGGATTTCTTCCTTATTTGACCTGGTAAACTAAGTTTTTCTTTCACTTCTTATTGTGTTGTAGATTAATGTACTTCGAAACCGAGTCAATGATCACCAGAAGGTGTAAGTATTGAACACTCAATGCCACATATACCATGTTGACATGATCTATACCTCTCGTTGTTAGACCAATCACATCATAGTTTGTTGGTCCGTAATAGTTTTTGTAAAACCTGGTCCCAGTTATTTCACATTATATCAAGTTTATGGTTTCTGTAAGCGCATTAAGAGTCTTCCAATTGTTTCTAATTAATTCATAGGAATGTGGGTGTCGCTGGCACACCCAGCATTTACTGCCCATCCCTAATTGCCCTTGAGAAGATGGTGGTGAGCTGTTGTCTTGAACCACTGCAGCCTATGTAGTGTAGGGTCATCCAAAATGTTGTTAAAAGGAGTTCCAAGTTAGGGCATTGTGTGATTAGGAGGGGAAATGAGAGGTGGTGATGGTCCCATGGATCTGATGTGTTGTTCTTGTAGATGGTGCAAACTATGGGGCTAGAAGATAGGGTCTAAGGAGCTGTGGTGAGTTGCTGTAGTCCATCTTGTTGATGGTACACACAGTTGTCACAGTGCATCAGTGATATAAGTGGTGAATATTGAAGTTGTTAGATGTGTGGGCAGTCAAGTGGATTGTTTTGTTCTGGATGATGTCAAGCTTTTTGCGTGTTGTTGGAGCTGTTCTCATCCGGGCAAATGGAAACTATTCCTTCTCACTTTTGACTTGTGCCTTGGAAATGATGGACAAACTTTGAGGAATCAGGAAGTGAATTACCTGCAAAAAAGACTTCCAACCTTTGCCCTATTCTTGGAGCCATATTATTTGTATGTTTGGTCAAATTTAGTTTCTGGTCAAGGTTAACCCCGAGGCCGTTAATGGGAAATTCAGCAAATGTCAAGTGGTGAAGGTTAGATTTTCTCTTGTTGGTAATGGTCATTGCTTGGTACTTCTGTAACAAAGGTTTTTCTTGCCACTTATCAGTCCAAGCCTGAATGTTGTCCAGATCATGCTGCATATGGACATGGAGCGCTTCAGTATCTGAGCATTGTGCAATCACCAACAAACAATTTTTAAAAAAATTCATTTGTGAAATGTAGATGGTAGTGATCCTGGGTTTAGAAGGAGCTATCTAAGGAGCCTTCTGATAGAGGGCAAGTCATTGATGAAACAGTTGAAGGTGGTAGAACCTAAACACGCCCTGAGGAACTCCTGCAGAGATGTCGTGGAGCTGAGATGACTAACTTGCAAAAACCACAACTATCTCCCTTTGTACTACATATGACTCCAACCAGCTGAGAACTTTCCCTCTAATACCATTAAACACCAGTATTTCTTGGGCTTCCTGATGCCACTCTGTCAAACACTGCCGTGATGTCAAGGCAATCACCCTTACATCTAGACTTGAGCTTAAAGATTTTGTCCATGTTTAAACCAAGGCAGCAATGAAGTCAGGAGCTTTGCTGGGTTCATCCAGCCCCATGCTTGTTATCAGCTGAGTAGGTTGTTTTGTTAATGTCATATGATCGCACTGTTGTGACGTTTCAACATTTTACTAAGGATTAAGAGTAGACTGATGAGGTATTAGTTGGCTGGGTTGGAATTGTTGCATTTATTTTATGGACAGGGCATGTGTTGGTAATTTTCCATGTTGTTGCGTAGATGTCAGCATTATAACCATACTGGAACTGCTTAGCAATTTGTATGATTGGTTCTGGGGACATCAGGAGGAGGTTGAGTTGGATTAACTCAGCAATTCTGCCTGAAGACGCTTGCACGTTTTTCAGCCTTGACTTTTGTATTGATTTGCTGTGCTCAACTGCAGTTGAGGATAGGAATATTTGCAACCATTTCCCCTCTGGCCCAGCTTCTCTGCACTGGGTCCTGCTCATACCCATTAATCTCCTCAACTCCTCTCTGTTGTTATGTACCTTCTCTCTGGTGTTCCAGTCAAAGGGTTTTTCTCTCCCATGTTGGTTTCAATGCACTCACTAATGAATCCATCAGCAGCATGCACAGAGAATTGGCCTGTTATTGGAGAGGCAACTCAATTTTTCTATCACAGCACCCCTATAACCTGGGTGTTTTGGAGGAAGATTCGCCCTCTCTGACTGGAAAGCAGCACACTCTGGAAAGGAGCCAATTGAGGACTAGTGATTCATTCGATGGCAGGCTGGGGGTTTCTATACGTGGTGATAAGCAGGAAGTTTCTTTTTGATGTCTAACCTAATTCCACAAGATTTTTGTGGCATCTAGAATCAATGTTGAGGACTCCCAGGGTGTCTCCCTCCTGACTATATACAACTGCACCTCAACCTCTGAAGGCTATGTCCTTTGTATGGAGCAAAGCATTCCCAGGGGTGGTGGTTATGTTGTCTGGTTTTTTAAGGCAAAAGTCTGTGAGAATGCCCTTGTCAGACTGTTGCTTTAATGACCTATGGAAAACTCTCCCAATTTTGGCACTGTTTCTCAGATGTTAATAAGGAGGTCTTTACAGGTTCAAGTGGGTTACACATGCTGTGGCCATTTCAATGCCTTGGTTAATGCAGGATAGTCGGCCTTGTTTTGTTCCTTTTAGCAGACATTGTGGTAGTTAAATATCACTAAGCAGTTTGCTAGACCATTTCAAAGGAATGTTGAAAGTCAATCACATTGGTGCCATGGCTGTGGAGTCACATGTTGGCCAGACCAGGTGAGGATGGCAGCTTTACCTATCTAAAGGACATTGTGAGATTTTATGACAATAGAGGATAGTTCTGTTGTCATCAGAACTAAGGCAGGCTTTCAATTCCCGATTTTATTAATTGAATTTGAATTTAAATTCCACCAAGTGCTGTGATGGGATTTAAACTCATGTCCCCATGGGTTTATGTTTTAATATTGCAGTGATAATATGACAACGTCACCACCTCCTCCATCAATTAGCAGTAATTGATCAACATTTGTCCAGACCATTATTATCTGATTTTTGTTCTATAAATTCTGATTTTCTTACATTAAACCATACTGAAATAATCTTTTACATTCCTGTTTTATTATAATTCCCCCATCTTCATCACATTCAACACTTTTCATTCTCTTAGGTTTTCTTTAGCCTCTTGCTAAATAATTATTGGAACATGCATACCTACATTTGAATAGCAAAGATTTATTTAATGGGAGATAAAAGGTACTGCAGATGCTGGAGAATCCGAGATAACAAGCATGGGGCTGGATGAGCACAGCAGGTCAAGCAGCATCATAGGAGCAGGAAAACTTGACGTTTCAGGCCTAAACCCCTC
>JAHRHZ010000271.1:22007178-22020170 GCA_024137785.1 Ginglymostoma cirratum | reverse complement strand
ACTGGGAGGTGCAGTTGTTTGTTGCGAACTGAGCATAGTGCGAACCAGCATAGACCAGTCGGCTTAAAAGACCTGCTTCTCTTCTGCAAACTCTATGTAATGTGAAGTTGAAAAAAGCTGCAATAATTCATCACTATTTTCCCCCTTTTAGCTCAAAGCGTGGCAAGGGGAAAGTTTCATGTCGTTGGAAATGAGGAAAATGTGGAATTGCTTCTGATATTGGGCAGAAACATTTGTCAAATGATCCTGTAATCTCAATGCCAGTTGTTCGACCACACTCAGTCAACTTGTATCACATCCAGTCTAATCCTTTTAGTTTCTTTGAAAGAATATTCTCAGTTTAATACTGTAGTTATCACATCATTCAATGTTTTGGTATCTATAATAACAAAGCCCTTGTTTTGTTTTAAGTATTTCATTTTTTGTTCAAAGTGGTCAAGGTTTTGCATAATAGTAGTTTCTTTGTAGTGAATGAAATCTGACAACTATTTAAGTATTTATGAAAGCAGAAAGCAAATTACTGCAAACCATTGCTATGGGAGAACTATTTCAGGATTGCTGCTTTGTGCTGGACTATCAATTGGATAGGGCTGATGATTTGAGGCGTTTAAATATTTCGAACTAATTTGTAAAGAATGTTTCATGAAGAACGCATAATAATCTTATGTTTGAGCTAGTGCTTCTCCAGAAAGAGACTGCAATTGCAAAGACAGTGAAGATTTGAACCTTGTTCATTCTCTAAATTCTAGTTTAAGATAATTCAGCATATGTATTGAACCAAAATTCTGAATATTGTAGGCATAACAATGCACAGTAGAAACTATAAGCATTTTGAATTTCAAAAGAATATTCATGAGCTGAACATTGATATTGAAATAATGGTTAAAATAACTGACATGAACAAAAGTCACTGTGAACCACACGATATGATAAATCTCCGCGCAAAGTCAAATCAATTATATGAACGTGTTTATTAATGTGCCCAATTCTGGCTTCTTTAATTATGGCACATGTTTCTAATTGGCTCACAGTCAAGGAAAATGAGCTAGAGCTGATTTATGATGCAATTTTATTACTGATATCCTGTATGCGAAGTAGAATCTTGATGTTTTGCCGTACATAAGTATTATCTAATAAATTATGTTCATAGCCATCTGAAAGTGTTTAAATTACCTTTCCATTGTATCATTAAAGCTGCAATAGAGAAATCATTACTTATTAACATTTCTTCAATTTATTTTCATGAAATCCCAGTTTAAATGTACTAAGTTTCTCCTTACAGAATACGTTTGATGGATCTATTTTTAAAAAAAGACTTCCATACATCAACATACCAGTCAAATTAAATCCATTGAAAATGCAAAGATCCCTGTTAACAATGGAAATATATGTCCAACAGTGGCCCACAATATATCCAGATAGTTTGTTTCCTTGTGCAATTTAATAAGTGCTACTTAGTGTACAGGTCTTAGGAGACCACAAGCACAGTTGCATTCATTGCATTGGTTTTGTAATAAAGTACAATGCCTGTGGTGCATACAGGGTTATTGTGATGTGTAATCTCATTTTACATTTTTTCCAAATCTGCATAATCATAACTTAAAGACAGTTCTAAACTCTGAATACAAGTGTTTGCTAATGCTCCTTTTTTCATTTGTATCTCATAGTTGTAATATTCATACTTACCTAAATGAGTTCAATACAAATCCTGCTAAACATTTGTTCTTGAATGGGCACATCTAAGGCCTCCATCCTCGTTAGCATTGAACGATGTAGTGTGAAGCAGAAAAGAGGCCTCAAAAGTGAGACTGGAGATTTGTTGACAACAGTGCCTGCATTACACCTTAAAATGGATGGGGAGGTGGGACAGATTGTGAAACAAGGGTGATCTGTCAAGATTGCAGTTGAGGAAACCTGCTGACAACAGCCAGATGTTTTAATGCAAGGTAATAAATAGTGCTGAAATTGTTTCGGGTCCTGACACTTCTACTACCTTAGCTCAACCTTCATTCCTACTCAGATAATATCACTTCGGCCGTCTTCCTTTTCTCTAATTCACTTCTATTCATGTATGGAAAGAAAGAGTTGCAAAGAAAAGAAAAAAAAAAATCAAGTGTGGGATTCTTGGAGAATACAAATCAGGAATTAATATTGGAGAACAGGGAAATGGCAGATAGTTAAACCAATTTTTTACATTATTCTTCACAATGGATGCCATAAACATCGCAATGATAACAGATAGGTAAGGTGCTCCTCGAGGAAATGTTTTGTAACAGACTCTATCATGAGGAGCAAAGTATTTGAAAAATTAATGGGGCTAATTTCAGAAAAATTGCAAGGACCTGATGGCCTGCATCCAAGAGATTTACAGGAAATGGCTACTGAGATCGAAGAGGAATTGGTCAAAATATTCCAGAACTCAGTGAATTCTGGGAAGATTCCAGCTGATTAGAAATCCTTTTATTATGAAGCTTCTCTTCAAAAAGGGAAGGAGACCAAAAGCAGGAGGCTGCCAGGCTAATCTGTAACTGGGATAATGCTGCAATTCATTATTGGAGGGGGGTGGGTGCACAAGCAATGTAGGATATTTATTAAAGCTTAACATAATTAATTATAAGCAACACAATTTTGTGAAAGAGAAATTTCATGCCTGTCAAATTTGCTGCAGTTTTTTGAGGAAATAACAAACAGAATTGAGAAAGCGGAACTGGTAGATGTAATGTATTTGGATTTCCAGAAGGCATTTGATAAGATATTACATAAAAGGTTATTGCACTAGGTAGGCAGTCGAGGTATTGGGAGCAACAATTAGCATAGTTTGAGGATTGATTAATACAGAGTTGAGATTAAATCATTTTTTCAAGTTGGAAAGACATTACTAGTGGAGTACCAAAATGATCAGTCCTAGGGCTTCAATTATTCATTATCTACATTAGTAACTTAGCGTAGGCAGTATGCAAGGTATCCAAATTTGCTGACAATATAAAAGTACGTGGGGAGGACAAGTAGCAATGAGGACTTAAGGAACATGGTGTAGGTGAGGCTACACCTGGAATATCATGCCCAGATCTGGTCACATATTCGAGCATTAGGGACCATTCAAAAGAGATTCACGAAGATGGCTCCTGAAATGTAAAGGTTGAAGGAATTTCTTCCCTCAAAGTAGTAAATGTTTATAATGCTGTACCCTAGAGATTTGTGAATAGATCACTAAGCAGTTAAAGAGGAGATGGATGGATCATTGAAAATTTGGGGATTTAAGGATTGTGATGAGCTGATTGCAAAGAGGATTTAAGAATGGTAGTTGTCTTTCCCTAGGACAGGAGATTTCAAGACAGGGGGCACATTTTTAAGGTGAGACGAGAGAGGTTTAAAAACGAGAAGAGGGACAAATGTTTTACATGAGAATGGTTCGCGTATGGAATGAACTTCCTGAGGAACTGGTGGATGAGGGTACAATTACAACGTTTAAAAGACATTTCGATAGGTACATGAAAATGAAAGTTTTGGAGGGATATGGGTCACGAGCAGGCAGGTGGTCTTACTTTGGCATGGGCTGTTTGGACAGTGGGTCTGTTTCTGTGCTGCATGACTCTATGACTCTTTGAGACCTTTGCCAGAGCAGCCGTGATTTTGCTAAATGGCAGAGCCGGCTTTGGAAGTGCTGAATGGCCTAGTTCAATTTCTCGTGTTCCTATAATCCTGTTGCTGACCCAAATCTCCAATTGCCTTCAAGATCTGCTTTTAAACTCATAGTCTAATGTTCCTCAGATGACCTTTCATGTGTTTATAGTTGAAATCTAATCTGGTCAAATGATGTGTCACTTTCTAGGTAACATCCATTGCCATCACTATCTATTCAAACTGTTATTTTAGGCTGATAGCACCATGTTTGAGGTGAGAAGCTGACTGAATTCAACTAAGGGAGCAGAGACAGTTTCATGGAAAGTGGAAAGGGATGATGACTGGGTTTTCTCTAAAGCCATGTCTGAGTCCTGCATGTAATGCTTCAATAACTGTCGAAGGACGGTTGTTTACAAGAGGTGAAGTAGTATTGCAAAGTGAATGCAATAGCACTAGTGCTTGAGAATAGATGGGGCATAGAGAAGGGAAGTACGTCACCCAATGAGGTGTGAGGAGAGTGGTCGGGTGGGCTGGGGGGGGAAGCGTGGGGAATGTGGCCAAATGGAGTCTGGTATTGAAGGGCGAGTTAGTTGGAGGGTGTGGGGTCAAGTTTACAGGAGTGATGGGTGTTCAAACTTTTGGGTCAGGTGTTCAGGGCGGAGGAGGGTAAATTTGTGTAAATGATTGGCAATCCATCCAGTGGGCAGTTGTGGAATGGGAGTCTGTTTTACAGATTTCCAGGAGTTAGAGCAGGTTTAATCCCTCAAACGTCTCCTGGACAACTAACCCAGAACCCTCCAAAGTTTCTGACTCTAATTCAGATTTGGGGGCTTTTTTGAAGGGTTCCAAATGAAAGGTAATAGCCTTTTGGAAGATGAAAATTCCTGGGTAAATATCACATAGCCAGTGTGTCGGGACATCTGAGGATTCATATAATGCATCTGTTAGGGTACATCTGACCTCCAACTATCTGGAGATTGGAAAACTTGAGCCTGTGTCCAACTCTGTTTTATGAAGAACCAGAATTCGGAAAACAACAGCCACTCAACACCAATTGATTTGCTGGTTACCTAAAACCATTCTAAACAAAATCGGTTGGAAAGTCACAGTGAACAATGAAAACTGAATCTGCAACAGTACATGGTCATGATCACTTCATTTCACATCTTCAACTATTAATTCCCTGATCTTTGTGCTCTGATACCCATGGAGATATGAGTTTAAATCCCAGAGTTATGTGTTGTAACGTGGATCATATCTATGAACTATTACCCTTCAAACATGACCTCCCTCCTGGAAATTTGTGACCACTGTATTTCTTCATATTTAGTAGTTGCACCCTTTGGCTACAGTCTCTGACAATGTTTTCACAAACGATTGACTATGTCATTATAACCTGAGGAGAAACAGATTTTGGGTCGGAGGTGAGTCTGATTGAACAAAAACCTGTTGAGCATCAACTGAATGTTATTTTGCTGCAGGGAAAAGCAAATGCAAACCTAAGTGAAATAAAGTTATAAATAACACTGACAAGACTTAACTACACACATGTGAGCAAGTTCAAATTTCTGGCCTCAATCATTCTGGCGGAATGTTCTAAAATGATTTTTCTCGATTAAATAAGTGAAAGCTGAGCTTTTTTGTGAGGAGCTGGACAAAGTGCTGAGACAGTGGTTATTCTACCACTTACTGACCACCTGAGGGAGTTCAAGTAAGAACAGGGCAAAACCGGTTTGGGTATAACAGCAGAAAATGCTGGAAACATGCAGCAGAGCAAGCATTGTGCTGGGAAAGGGAACCAAGATATTTTGTTAGGTCAAAAACCATTCTGCTTTTTACCAGTGCCTGCATGCAGGCACGCATTTTCTGATGAAGGGTCTAGGCCCTATGATGCTGCTTGGCCTGCTGTGTTCATCCAGCTCCACACCTTGTTATCGCGGATTCTCCGGCATCTGCAGTACCTATTATCTCTGAAGCATTTACATGCATTCTAGTTAACATCAGAACCTGTTCATCCCTATGTGTGACTTGGCTGCCATTTTGGAAAACAATCCCATTACTTCCATTTTCATTTCAGTATTTTTCTCCCTCTTTCTAATTCTTACTCTATCTCTTCTTGACCTTTCTGTACTGACATTAAGATGTTTTAAAAATATTCCCCCTTGGGTTTGCTTTCCCGACCATCTACTCTAACCCTTACATTCTCCTCATCTTCCTACCTTCCTGTCACAATTGTAGGGTTAGCTTCTTCATAAATAAACCTCCCCCATGCCTTCCTTGGCACACTTTTAAGGGCTCATCAAAGAACCCATCAGTGCCTCCTCAATCTCAACTGTGCCCATTCTAATCTCTCAGCAATCATCCCAAATGTACAATAACTAGTCATTGATCAACCTCTTGACCAATTTATCCTTCCTTTTGAATCTGCCAACTGGTTCAGTTCTCCCCACCCCTCTCTTCATACTTGCAAAATGTCTGTTCAATTGTGTCAAAGGAGCCCTTGTAATTGATGAATGAATTAGAGATGATAAAAACAAATACCCCATCCTTGGTGGAAACCTGGTTAAGGAGTGATGGCACCTTCCCTTTAATAAAGCCTCCATCCTGGCTGTGGCTTTCATTACTTGCCTCACTCAGAATGTCACAATGGTGATACGGCACTTTGCTCTAAATCTTATCTTGGTCTGCCTTATTCTCAGACAGGTTTACCCATTTAAGCAATTCAACTTGTTCCACTTATATCAAATTGAGAAACATCATTCTCAATTGCTCATCCAAGTATTGTGCCAGGTTTTCCATTAAGGAAGTATTTGGATAGGTACAAGTTACTGCTTACCTCCCTCAATTTCTTGAGCACCTTCTCGTCCTTAATGACTTGGATATCCAATCTAGTTCATCATACTCTCTCTCCTCAGAGCTCTTCTATATTCCCTTAATCTTTCCCTCCAAACAAACTTCCAACTCATTCCTTCTTGCCATTTCATGTGGCCTCGCTACCTCCCCAGAACTGGTTTGAATTAATTAGCTCTCTTCTCTGTATTGTTTGCCCCACACTCCCCATTTCCCTTCAAACCTTACTTCACTTTGAAACAGCCCCTAGAAAACTCTCCTGCCAATTCACCCAGAAATGCAGTGTCAACATTCAACTTTCTAGCGTTTTTTTCTGTTCTCCATTCACCATAACATTTCTGCAGCTATCAATGTCAACCATACCCTCACAAACACTTGGAAGCTTTAGTTCTCATGAAAGCCTCATCCTAATCCCAGTTCAGCCTTCGTTTCCACTTCCTTATGTGAGACAGACATAAATTGGAATGGATGTGGTGGGACAATTGGTGTAATGATTGACTGCCAGATCTGAGTGGACTGAAGAAAACTCAATGAGGTCCTTGTTCTTATCTGCTAAAACCGTTTACTATTCTCGGATCATCCTGGAACAAGAGTAAACCCCAACTTTTTTTGTCAACTGTAGACTGTCTTCTTAAACTCCTACCCATGTCTCCTCCTCCTTCATCTCTAACAAATTGTGCAAAGTGGTCATCGATTTCTTTGAATTATCTCAATCGTGATGACCATCAGCTGCCTCTGTCATTTAATTTCTTTCAAAATTAATTTAAAACTAAAATGAATTAAAAATAATTTCAAAGGTCTGACCAAACTCTACTGAAGCCTTGCTTCCTCTGGCACTTTTGTTTTTGAAGCATTAGTCACGGACCTGGCAGGATGACCAAAGGATACAATCCCACAGCAATTGCCTGTTTGTTGTCTTCTGCCCAAATAGGGATGCACTAAGAGCTCAAATCCACTTCTGGTGGAATTTGGTGGCATTGATGAGTTGGAGGTCCAGTGACATTGGATCCTGGACCATTTTCTGCCCTTCATCCCAGATTGTGCTGCTGAAAGACACTTCAGGTGCTAGGAATTTCAGCATCCTGGTGTTCAGTCTAGTTTATAATTCTTCGCAATAAATACAACCTGAAGAAGGCCAGACAGGTACAAGATCAGTATAGTGTAAAATCTAGGGTTTTATGGGCTCTGATAAGTAGAAGGCAATGAGCAACTTTGATGAACAATTTGCTCTGATGTGGAAATGGCTGAGGCAGTGTAGACAGTTTAACCTAATGAACTTGAGCAAGTTCAGAGACAATGAAGCCTGGTGTAACAGCCTTCCGACATGGTGGGGCAGCCCCACAGCATGGTGTCCTCTCACCTCGGTCTGGCACAATCTCCCAGCCTTGTGATCCTCATGGTGAAGCCCAGCTCGGTCCAGAGCCAGGACCCAGTGAATACTGGAGGCTAGTGCCAGTGTGGTATGGGTTGGAAGACCACTGTTCTAGACTTTTATTTCTGCAATGGTGGACATTTTATTTCTGTATTTTCTAGGATCTTGTAACTAAGATACCCTTGTTCCTAAGATGGCACTGTAAGTGACGATGTATAAACTTTTCACTGTACTCATTGAATATATGTGAAAATAAAGCCAATTCAAAGCTGAAGCGAATCTAGATAATCACGCAGTATCACTCCTGCAGTAGCCCAGGGTACAGATAATAGATGGTGCAAACAGATAGCACAGGTGAGTGCACACAAATGTAGAAGTTTCGATAAATAGAAAGGATGGCAGCACAACCCATAAGGATTGTGACATCCAGGAGACAAAGGATACAAAACCACAGCTTGTTCTTGCATGAAATAGCTGACTTGAAGTTTTACTTTTAACCAATGTCACATGTAACCATGGTTAACTGAAAATGTATAAATACGTTATTTTGAACTGTAGCCGACCGAATGTATTAGATCTTGATTCCGAGGCCTCTCCTATGTTGCGTTGGTACAAGCTTGAATAAAGTTCGCCTTGTTACAATTTACTCTGACTGAAGACTTAATTTGTGCAATTCTTTCCAACACAACTGCTTAGTCACTTTCTGTTCTCTAAAGATGACTGTATCTATTAATTTCTTCATTAATTTAAGGCAAACAGATCACAAACAAATTTCCACTCCACATAAAAAGACCATCAATGGGTTAATCAATTCATTGATTAGGTTAATTTCTCCATCAATAACTCACAATTTATCTTGCTTGACTTAAAATGTAAGTCTAAATAAAATACATCCTGACGTAGCCATACTTAAAAAGCTCTAATTTGAGGTGAATATCCATAATACAACATCACAATAAAATCGCTATCCACTTATGTCTCCAAATAAAAAGAAAATAAGAAAAAAAGACAAAAGTTAAATCTGTAACCACCGAACATCAACAGTGTGTTGTAGACAATAGACAATAGACAATAGACAATAGGTGCAGGAGTAGGCCATTCGGCCCTTTGAGCCAGCACCACCATTCATTATGATCATGGCTGATCATCCACAATCAGTATCCTGTTCCTGCCTTATCCCCATAACCCTTGATTCCATTATCTGTAAGAGCTCTATCCATCTCTTTCTTGAAAGTATCCAGAGACTTGGCCTCCACTGCCTTCTGGGGCAGAGCATTCCATATATCCACCACTCTCTGGTTGAAGAAGTTTTTCCTCAACTCTGTTCTAAATGGCCTACCCCTTATTTTTAAACTGTGTCCTCTGGTTCTGGACTCACCCCTCAGCGGAAACATGCTCCCTGCCTCCAGAGTGTCCAATCCTTTAATAATCTTATACGTCTCAATCAGATCCCCTCTCATCCTTCTAAACTCAAGTGTATACAAGCCCAGTCGCTCCAATCTTTCAATATATGATAGTCCCGCCATTCCGGGAATTAACCTCATGAACCTACGCTGTACTCCCTCAATAGCAAGAGCGTCCTTCCTCAAATTTGGAGACCAAAACTGCACACAATACTCCAGGTGCGGTCTCACCAGGGCCCTGCACAGCTGCAGAAGGACCTCTTTGCTCCTATACTCAATTCCTCTTGTTATGAAGGCCAGCATGCCATTAGCTATCTTCACTGCCTGCTGTACCTGCATGCTTGCTTTCATTGACTGATGTACAAGAACACCTAGACTCGTTGTACTTCCCTTTTACCTAACTTGACTCCATTTAGATAGTAATCTGCCTTCCTGTTCTTGCCACCAAAGTGGATAACCTCACATTTGTCCACATTAAACTGCATCTGCCATGCATCTGCCCACTCACCTAGCCTGCCCAAGTCACCCTGTATTCTCATAACATCCTCCTCACATTTCACACTGCCACCCAGCTTTGTGTCATCAGCAAATTTGCTAATGTTACTTTTAATGCCTTCATCTATATCATTAATGTATATTGTAGCTTCTGTTGATGCATTGTTCACTGTCTAATGTATCTATTTGGCATTTAAGGTTACAGTTTAGAAGAGTACTTATTCTCTGAAGGTGAATAAATGGGGCTATTTATTACATCTGGCAGTCAAAATTCATTAACATTAGCTTCTGCTCAATTGTGAAGGAAGCATAAATTTCCTATTCAGCAGCTAGTATAAGTTTGGCAAGTCTGGTGAGTGGATGAAGACATTGAAAAGGAGAAAGATATCTAACACCAAAACTCTAATCAGTAATAGCACTAATTAGTAATGGCACTAATTAAAAGCAAAGTGTATCTGTTCTGCTGGGAACACATTTTGTCTTTGTTACTAGATCTAACCAAGTATGTCATTTTGTGCAGATGGAGACGTGATTTGACTTGCTCCAGACAGGGAAACAATGGCTCCAAGTAACTTCTAATTGAAATTGTGCTATTACTCATTTAAAAACATCAATAGGGTGTGTTAAAAATCATTTATCCACCGCATTCCGAAAAAGATTAATGCAGCAGTTTTATAGGATTTACTTAAAATTAATTCATGCTTAGGACACCCATGATGAATGGTACAATAGCATCGATCCATGGTCTGAGGTTTCATTATAGCTCTGGGCGAGAAACACCTCAGTAATGTTTGACTCTTAAAGGAATTAACATTTTTCCTTAATCCGTTGGTCAAACGTATTTCCATTTTATTTTATTGTGAAAATAGGCTTTATGAATTATGGCCTTTTTAAATCAACATGCCTTTATAATAAAAACCAAAAGAACTGCGGATGCTGTAAATCACGAACAGAAACAAAGTTGCTGGAGAAGCTCAGCAGGTCTGGCAGCATCTGTGAAGGAATAAACAGAGACGACGTTTCGGGTCTGGTGACCCTTCCTCAGAGCTGATGGTGGCTGGGAAAATGTCAGTTTATTTGTGGAAAATAGGGAGGTGGGTGGGGGAGGGAGTAAACGATAGGATAGAGCCCAAAGAGAGAGAAAGACAGTTGGACAGACAAAGGAGTTGCTAACGATCAGGCTGGGAGGGTGACTTTGGGGACCGCTTGGGGACCCTACAGCCCTCCGGACTCAATATTGTGTTCAATAGTTTTAGGACCTAAACTCTCCCATGTCCCAGCCCCCCACCCCACACACCAGGCCTTGTTACCACATGGCCTGCCACTACACACCCCCTGTTGTTAGTCACTAACAGTCCCCATTAACAACTATTCACCCTCCCAGCCTGATCGTTAGCAACTCCTTTGCCTGTTCAACTGTCTTTCTCTCTTTGGCCTCTATCCTATTTTCACTCCTTACCCCACCCACCTCCCTATTTTCTGCATATAAACTGATGTTTTCCCAGCCACCATCAGTTCTGAGGAAGGGTCACTGGACCCAAAACGTTAACTCTGTCTTTTTCCTTCACAGATGCTGCCAGGCCTGCTGAGCTTTTCCAGCAACTTTGTTTTTATGCCTTTATAATCTTTGGTTGAGTATGAAACAGGATAAACCAAGACAAAAACACACATTCACATATCAAGGGGTTCCACTCTCACTGCAATAGCTATTCGAATTATTTGCATTTAATTGATGGATAAATTAATTTCGGTGATAAAATCTGCAATTAAAAAAACTAATCCTAGTAAAGAAACTACAAAATTATCATAAACTATCTTTAAATAGAAATGTATCTGGTTCACTAATGTCCCTCCAGAAATGTGCTATTGTTACCTGGTCTGTCGTGTACTCCAAACTAGTAGCAATGTGATTGCCTCTTAACTGTTGACTGAAAAAGCCAAGTAACAAACTCAGTTAAAAGATATGTGGGTACACCACCACCTCCAAGACCCCTCCAACCCACTTGCTATTGGATATATACTACTGTTCCTTCAGTTTCACTGGGTCAAAATTCTGGAACTTCCTCGCTATTGGGTCTATCTAACTAAATGGATTGCGGCAGTTCAAGAAGGCAGCTCATACCCACCTTCTTAAATTTATCTAGGGCTAGGCAACAAATAGCCTTACAAATGTTGCTGTCATCACATTAAAAAAAATTGAAAAAATAATGTACACTTTTTTTATAGAATCCCTATAGCACAGAAGCAGGTCATTTGGCTCATCAAGTCACACCAACCCTCTAAAGAGCATCCTACCCAGACCCCACCCCCTATTAACCTGTATTCTCCATGGCTAACCCACCTAGCCTTCACATCCTTGGACACTATGGGCAATTTAGCATGGCAAATCCATCTAACCTGCACATCTTTGGACTGTGGGACGAAACTGGAGCACCGAAAGGAAATCCACCCAGATTGATTGATTTATTGTCAGGTGTACCAAAGTACAGTGAAAAGCTTTGTTTATGAGCAGCACAGGCAGATCATAAGTTGTATCAAGGTGCATCAAGGCTGTACAGATCTAAAAGACTTAGAGGCATACAGGTTACATTGCACAGGGCATGCATGAGGCGAGATCGACGTTAGCAAGATCAACATTATTTGAGGCTAGACAGTCTATTCATCAGTTTAATAATGGCTGGGAAGGAGCTGTTCCTGAAATTTCTCATGCCTGTGTTCAGGCTTCTGTATCTTCTGCCTGACGGAGGGGTGCGATGGGTCTTTGATGATGTTGACAGCCTTCTCCATGGCAGCGAGCCATGTAGATAGAGTCATGGATGGAAAGTTGGCTTCCATGATGGTCCGAGCTGTGCCCACCATCTTCTGTAGTTTCTTACGGTCCTGGGCAGAGCAGTTGCCATACCAGGCTGTTATGTACCTGGACAGTATGCTTTCAATGGTGCATCTGTAGAAGTTGGTGAGGGTCCTAATGGACATGCAAAGTTCTTGAGCTAGAAGAGGCATTGTTGTGCCTCCTTGACTGTGGCATCTACATGGGAAGTCCAGGATAGGTTGTCGATTACTGTCACTCCGAGGAAGTTGACATTCTCCACCCTCTCAACCTCAATGTAGATGGATCAGAGATAAAAGGTACTGCAGATGCTGGAGAATCCGAGATAACAAGCATGGGGCTGGATGAACACAGCAGGTCAAGCAGCATCATAGGAGCAGGAAAACTTGACGTTTCGGGCCTAAACCCTTCATCAGAA
>JAHRHZ010000271.1:21992169-22006778 GCA_024137785.1 Ginglymostoma cirratum | reverse complement strand
CTCACAATTTATCTTGCTTGACTTAAAATGTATGTCTAAATGAAATACACCCTGATGTAGCCAAAGTCCAAAAGCTCCAATCTGATGTGAATATCCATAATAGAACATCACAACAAAATCACTATGCTTGTTCCATTTATGTCTCCAAATAAAAAGAAAATAAGAAAGGTATGCATTTATACCATGTGTTTTACAACCCCTGAAAATCTTGAAGAACTTTACTGCCAAGTGCCTTTTTAAAATTTGACTTGATTGACTTTATGTTTTGGTTTTATTTAATGAGATGGTCTTTCAAACACAAACACGCAAACCTTTATGGAAAGGTCACAAGCTGAAGATTATTTTTAGAATCACCTGCAATTAATGAGCTTCAAAACAAGAAATTCAGACATTAAAATGCACAGGCCAGCTGTATTTCAGGAAGTTTTGTTTTGTCAGAGCAGTGAAGTGAATGTGTAAGTGGACCTAGAGTAAGCGGTACGGGTGGCTCAGTGGTTAGCACTGATGCATTACAGCGCCAGGGACCCGGGTTTGATTCCAGCCTCGGGCGTCTGTCTGTGTGGAGTTTGCACATTCTCCCCCGTGTCGGCGTGGGTTTCCTCCGGGTGCTCCAGTTTCCTCCCACAGTCCAAAGATGTGCAGGTTAGGTGGATTAGCCATGTTAAATTGCCCATAGTGTTTAGGGAGGTGTGGGTTGTGGGGGTGAGTCTGGGTGGGATGCTCTGAGGTTCGGTGTGGACTTGTTGGGCCGAAGGGCCTGTTTCCACACTGTAGGGATTCTATGAATAAGCAATGGCCAAGTGGTATTATCACCTGATTATAAATCCAGAGACTCAGGTAATATTCTGGAACCTGGGCTTGAATCCTGCCATGGCAGACAGTAGAATTTGGATTCAATAATAATTTGGAATTAAGAGTCTAATGGTGACTATGAAACCATTGTCAATTGTCTGGAAAACCCCATCTGGTTCACTAATGTCCTTTAGGGAAGGAAACCTGCCATCCTTACCTGGTCTGGCCTATATGTGAGTCCAGGCCCACAGCAATGTGGTTGACATTTAATTACCGTCTGGGCAATTATGTATAGGCAATAAATGCTGGTCCAGCCAGCAATGCCCACATCCTATGAATGACTTTTTTAAAAAAAGCTGGAGTAGTTTCTATCTCCATTATTGTATTATCTCAGCCTCTTGAAAGACAAAACACATCACGACGACACAAACTGGAGAGAAACTTCTGAATACTGAGGATGCAAAGATATCTGTAGTATTCAAGGCTGCTGGTGATCCAGGACACCCAGATCAACCGTGGTCTCAGGTTAAAATGTAATGCCTCAAGAACATCCTAGGAATTTAAACTTTTATCCTCCTTCTTTTCATACACATTATCCTCTTTCAAACTATGTGCCTATATCCGTGTGTGTTTAATGTCACATCTTTATCATGTTGACGTTAGCAAGTCATAGAATTGATCTTCCTTTCACTCAATAAAACCCTGTAATTGGTTCCTTTCTTGTTTTTAGTGAAATCATTGACTTTTCTTTTGTTAAACTGAGGTAAAGTTGTGTGCTGAAAAGATCATCAAGTTTCATAGAATCCCTACAGTGTGGAAACAGGCCCTTCAAGCCAACAAGCCCAGACCGACCCTTGGAGCATCCCACCCAGACCCATACTCCTATAACCCACCTAATCTACACATCCCTGAACACTACGGGGCAATTTAGCATGGCCAATCCACCTAGCCTGCACATCTTTGGACTATGGGCGGAAACCCACACAGACACGCGTAGAATGTGCAAGTTACACACAGACAGTCACCCGAGGGTGGAATCAAACCCGGGTTCATGGTACTCTGAGGCAACAGTGCTAACCACTGAGCCACCATGCCGCCCACGTTTGTTGTGGCCAAGTGAGGAGATCAAAAGGTGTCAGCTGATACAATCTCCTCACATATTCATAACCAAATATGCAATATTTCCAACCAATGAATCAAAGTGAGGCAAAACATATTTCTCGTATTCACTTTTGCACATCTTGAGGTGCATGAGGCAGACAAAGCCCATGCTTCAGGCTATTTACATTGCTCATTTTTCATGAAACAGATCGCTAAACTAAAACCTTGAGCTTGGGCGGGATCACTGACAATCAAGTATAGCTAACCAGGAGGTTCCAGTGCTTTTATCGCCTGTATTGAAAGATTTACAATGGTAATCAATCTGTTTGGCCTTATTATGAAATCATTTCTCACTGTCATCAGGTCTTGGTATTGGACATGAAATGACAATTTTGAGCTCAAAGGTAGGGATGTTTCCCACTGTGACACACCTCCTCCCCTTGTATTCCTGAATTCACGTTAAAATGTAAATAATTTTTGATTCTTTAATGTCTACGTGCTGTAACATAACACCGCTTTCCAAATTTTACAGTGCTACATGAATCAGCTCCTTTCCATAGCACCAGGCCCCTTTGTGGGTGCTTTCTAACCAACTTGTTCAGAGATGCTATTACACACCCCTGGAACAAGTAGGACCTGAACCCAGTCCTCCTGGCGCAGAACTTAGATTTTCAATAGGTACAGGAATGTACATAATTAGTCAACAACTATAAGGAGTTTAGTTTTATAAATAAAAATAACCTATTCAGAAGTTTTATAAAACATTACTGGAGTAGGTGGGCCTTGAACACAGATCTTCCAGCTCAGACGTTGAGACACCACCACTGCACCATAAGCACCGCTAAAATCCCAGATCCACAGTGAGATTCCATCAGTATGACATAACTTGAACACACAACTTGCTGATCTACTGTTAGATGTGCTACCATGGTATCACAGGCCTACCACTAACGCATTTGTATACTGAGAGATTGGGTGAAATGAATTCAAGGAGTTCAAGAAGCTGCAACTGAAGCTGACTCCTATGTAACTTCAGTAGCTTTATCTTTTTTGATCACACCTATCCCTTCGTGAACAGTATGAGAGTAAAACATGTGACGCTGCTGCAATATTATTTGCTTTAGAGTCAGATTGAAGTGTTTCATATCAGCTACATATTTGTCTTAGTTATCTCCACCCTGCCCATGGGTGTGTTTGGGGCTACAAGTCTGGAAATGTTTCATTCCTTGCAGTGCTCTCACCTGTGACAAGATGCTGATACATCACCATTAATCACTGAGGTATCACATTTTAAAGTTTTCCCTTGGGTCCTATGATTGTTTTGCTGCACTACATTCACTTGTCAATTAACAAAGGATACTTCCATTATTATCTTTGTTAAAGATACAGAAATAGAAAGAAATACACTGTCACCAAGAGATAGACATTTTCCCACTAAAAGCTGAGTTATTCTTGAGGACTTTCATGGGAGACAGGGGAGGGGAGTTTGCAATCATAGCTCACCACAACATTTGTCACACAATCTTTCATTATGGTACAGTTACAACATTAAGAAGGCATCTGGATAGGTATATGAATAGGATGGGTTTAGAGGGATATGGGATAAATACTGGCAAATGGGACTGGATTAATTTAGGATATCTGGTCAGCATGGACAAGTCGGACTGAAGGGTGTGTTTCCATGCTGTACAGCTCTGTGACTTTATTCACCTTATTAAATACAGACTCGGCGTATACAGTGCATTTTACATGAACCACAAGTCAACAGAGATAGAAATGCTTGCTGCTGCCGGGGTTTCACGTCATTTATGCCACTGGCACCATATTTAAACACAAGTTGCGCACTAATTTTAACACTACAAGCCAGGAACCTGATACTCATCTGCTGGACCAATTTGGGAAACAGCGTGTCTCAGAATAGGATGCTGGCTCCAGGCTTCAGCGAAAGGGACCTGTAGGTGCTGGTGGATGGAATGGTGGAGAGTAGGCCCATCATCTTTCCTGTCAACCAGTGAAGGAGGTCACAGCCTCAGAAGCAGCTAGCCTAGCCAGAGGTGGCAGCCCAGGTCAGTGCTGTTTCATGCATCAAAAGAAATATCCAACCATGGTGGAAGAAGGTCGATAATCATCTGAGATCCACAAGGGTAAGTGCCACAATCTTCTCTCTGCTCACTCATGCTCACTCTAATTCTGCCAATACACGGTAACATCAGCAATGCTAATGATCCACACCTCTCATTGTGGGTTTCTTCCTATCTATTCTATTGGCTACATCCTCAAATAAAACTCCAACAGCTTTATCAAACATAATTTCACTTTCATAAATCCAAGACGGCTGTGCCCAATCGTATCATTATTTGCTAAATGTTCTGTTAGCAAATGTTTAAGAATAATTTCTAGCACTTTTATTACTGTTTATTCCAGGCTGACGAATCTGGAGTTCCCCACTATCTCTCTCCTTCCTTTTTTGTAATAGTGAGGATACATTTATTGTCTTCCAAGCTGTGGGAACCATTCCAGAATGTATAGACGTTTTGAAGATATTGCCCTGATTTAAAAACACTTTGAGTTTGGGTTCGGAACTTATTTCATAAAATATTATTTTTGAAGTGTAAGCTGGAAGGAAGACTTGGTAAAAGTGCACTAGGTTTCTCCCTGAAGCAGTCAGTGTGACAATTTACAATCTTAGCTCTCGCATTTCACGGCAATGTTTTTATAGCTTACTTGTTATTGACTATCTTAGCTTTGACATCACATATCCTTTTCAATGAATAAGCTTGGCAGAGATCTCTTTCCTGCTTTCATTATATCATTTGATAGCACCTTTGAATCCTGAGACTGTTGATTCAAGGTGTGAAGGTCAGTTAGTTTTACAGCTTATTTCCTTAGCTAGGCTTCCACAGAATTGACTTCATTTCATGTCATGCTAACAGTATTGGCTACAGTTCTTATCATGCTTACAGAAAGGGCTCATAGCCACATTTGTCTATTCTAAGGCAAAAGGAGAGATGTACATTTAAGAAGCAATCTTAATCAGTGGTCTCAACTAAAATCCATTGCATCCACTATGGAAGTTGGAGGAATTGGTGATAAAAAAAAACATAAAATTAGATAATGGATTCCGGATGGACGCATGTTGTGTCCTGCTCCATTGAGGCACTGTTGGATGTTTGTGCATGGAAGCACAGAGATACCACCTCCCAACATGGGAAGAAGAAACCTAAAGAAAATGTGGCTAAAGGTTGCCAAAATGGGGAGCTTGATGAAGCGCAGGAAGTGCTTTTATGATCTAACCAAGTCAAGAATGGTAAGTACAATTGCACATTAACCTGCATCTTGTTTATTGAATTAACCCACTTTCATTTTGATTTGTCAAGTCCACATCAACACATAATTCCTCACATTCGCTTTTATGCACAGTCACCTTCTACACATTTCCTCAGATCCAAAGTTATCCATCCACAACTACCATGTGGGGGAGACGATGGCCTTTTGGTATTATCACTGGACTGTTAATCCAGAGACCCAAGTAATGTTCTGACAACCCAGGTTTGAATCCTGACATGACAGATGGTGGAAATTGAATTCTATAAAAATCTGGAATTAAAAGTCTAATGATGACCATGAATCCACTGCCAATTGTTGGAAAAGCCCATCTGGTTCACATTCCTTGAGGGAAGGAAACTGCCATCCTTACCTGCTCTGGCCTACATGTTACTCCAGAGTGTCAGCAATGTGGGTTGACTCTTAACAGTCCTCTGAGATTGTTAATAAATGCTGACCTAGCCAGTGGTGTCCTCATCCCGTGAATGAAGAATAAAAACTTACCTTCAACATTGTGCGACTAAATGCCTCCTCTCTGTCATAATTATGCTCATCAAATGTGCTCCAGGTCTTGGGTAAACACAGGCTCATAAGACTGTTCTTTCTTTATGAAAGACAAAGGAGAGAAACAGAGGTGGGTTTACACACCATTCTCAGTCAATGTGCAGAGAAAAAGCCTGGAGGTGAATAAAATTTCTGGCAGTCAGAGACGAGGAGACAAGAACCTATATCAACCTATGGCTGACATTAAAACTAGCAATCAATGTGTCATAAAGCATACAATCATGTTGATTTGATGTCAACACTAAGTGAAAAGTGATACACTGCTTTTTGCACCATTGTGTTCCCTGCACCATCCTTACTTCAGCAGAATACAATGTTACTTCCAAGTGACAAGCTGATTCTGAAGGCACAAAGTTACAGGACAAATCCTTGCCATGCACCAGCTGAATATGTTCATACTTTGATGGCACCTTGTAAACAATAGTAGAGGTTTCATAGTTAAACTTGACAAGTGAGGACTGTGGCAGGGAAACAGTGCAGTGCCTGCCTGGGAGGATGAAGTCCTCTTCATGATACGCTAAATGGACACAAACTCTGTGTATTAGATACCATCAATGAAAAGGAGAATCAAGCAGCAGAGTACATGTAATGAACTGACAGATCTTCGAAACACTGATCAGACATGAATCTCTCTCCTGCCAGAAATGGATCACTACATTAAGGGCGGTGATGATCTAGTGATATTATTGCCAGACTGTTAATCTAGAGACCCAGGTAAAGTTGTGGGGACCTGAGTTTGAATCCCACCATGGCAGATTATGGGATTTGAATTCAATAAAAATCTGTAATTGAGTCTAATGAAATTGCTGGTGAAACTTAGCAGGTTTGGCAGCATCTGTGGGGAGAAAGCAGAGTTACCAGTTTAAGTCTCGTGACTGTACATCAGAACTCAAGGATTTTGAAATCGGTGTAAAGAATCAAAAGAATTACGGATCTAAGTGGGGAGGGACTGGAAAAGGGGGAAAAGAATTAAATCAAGGTGGAACAGCAAAGTTCCATGGGGCAAGAACAGGAAGAAACAACGGGTCAGCCCAGGCATTCCTGTAGACAAGAATGGTGCTGTTGTTGGCTGGCAGACTGACCTCGACATTGCAGAAGCTGAGTGCCAGTTCTCAGATACCTCTTCCTATCTCTCCCTACACCATGACCACACCATGGAACATCAGGCCATTGTGTCCACAATAGTCACTAATATCATTTCATCTGGTGATCTCCCCACCAATGTCTCCAAACTGATAGTTTCCCAGCCCCACACAGCTCGCTTCTACCTCTTTCCCAAAATCAACAAACAGGACTGTTCGGGCAGACCCATTGTTTCTGTCTGCTCCTGCCCCACAGAACTCATCTCTTCCGGCCTAGACTTGTTTTTTCCTCCCTGGTCCATCCCTGCCCTCTTACATCTGGGATTCCTCTGATGTTTTACACCAGCTTTGGAATTTCCAGTTTACAGGCTCCAGCCGCCCACTCCTTACCATGGGCGAGCGATCCCTTTGTGCGTCTGTCCCCTACAAGGATGGTCTCAGGACTGTCCGCTTCTTCCTGGAACAAAGGCCTAAACTGTCCCCATCTATCACTACCTTCCTCCGACCGGCCAAGCTCATTGTCACCCTGAACAGCTTCTCTTTTAACTCCTCTCATTTTCTTCGGGTCAGAGGGATGCCCATAGGTATGCTCGTCTTTTTGTGGGGAACGTGGAACATTCCTTGGTTCCAGTCCTATTCCGGTCCCCACTCACAACTCTTTTTCAATATATCAATGATATCATCAGCGCTTCTTTCCTCTCTCATCTGGGGTTGGAAAAGTTTATCGATTTGGTTTTCATTTTCTACCCTACCCTCACTTTCACCTGGTCCATCTCTGACTCCACCTTCCCCTTTCTTGACATCGGTTACCATTTCTGGGGATAGGCTGGTCACCAACATCCACTATAAACCCACTGACTCCCACAGCTATCTTTACTATACATCCTCACACCCTGCTTCCTGTAAAGACTCTATCTCATTCTCCCAATTCCTTTGTTTCCGCTGCATGTGTTCTGATGATGCCGACTTCAACAAGGAAGTCTTTGAATTGTCCACCTTCTTCGTCAACCAAGGATTCCCTAACACTATTATTTAACAGGCCCTCAAACTGGTCCAACTCATCTCCCGTACTTCGGCCCTCACCCCCTGTCTTCCCTCCCATAACAGCAATAGGGACCCCCTTGCCCTTACCTACCAGCCCACCAGCATCCACACCCAAAGGACAATTGGCTGCTATTTCCACCACCTCCAGTGGGATGCCACCACCAGAGACATATTCACCTCCATTTCCTTGCTCGCTTTCCACAGAGCCGGTTCCCGTCGGGACACCCTGGTTCACTCTTCCTTCAGTCCAAACACCCCCAGACAACCCCCTCTACCTTCCCCTGCAACCGCAGAAGGTGCAATACTTGTTTGTTGACTTCATCCCTGCTCAGTATCCAAAGGCCCAAAAACAGCTTCCAAGTGAAGCAGCACTTTACCTGCACTTCACACAATCTAGTCTATTGTATTCGTTGCTCACTATGTGGTCTCCTCGACATTGGGGAAAACAAGCATAGACTGGGTGGCTGCTTCTCAGAACACTTACGTTCTGCCTGCAAAAAAGACCCTAAGCTTCAGTTGCTTGGCACTTCAATACATCACCCTCTTCGCTAGCCGACATCTCTGTCTCGGGCTTGCTTCAGCGCTCCAGTGAAGCTCAGTGCAAGCTGGAAGAACAGCACCTCATTTTCCACTTGGGGAGCCTGCATCCTTCTGGACTCAGTATCGAGTTCAATAACGTTAGGGCTTGACCTCTTCCAAGTCTTTGCCCCTCCCCCACACACCAGGCCTTGTTATCACCTGATCTGCTATTACACACAGCCCATTGTTAGCAACTAACAGTCCCCATTAATAGTTATTCACTTTCCTAGCCAGATTGTCATTCACTCCTTTGTCTGTCTAACTGTTCTTCTCCCTCTTTGGGCTCTACCCCACCCATCATTTACTACTTAACCCCTTCCCCCCACTACTTTCTGTATATAAACTGACATCTTCCTAGCTACCATCAGTTCTGAGGAAGGGTCATTGGACGCGAAACATTAACACTGATTTCTCTCCACAGATGCTGCCAGACCTGCGAGCTTTACCAGAATTTTTTTGTTTTTACTTCCATTTGTGGATTTTGGAGAGTAGGTCGAAGCAGGTTATATGGGGTTAGGGGCACTGTCAGATCAGAGGTTGTGAGTGAGAAGTTCCCAGATGAGATGAAGTTTGTAACAGTCATATGGTCTGATGTTCAATGGTGAGGTCATGGCCCAGGGAAAGATAGGAGGAGGTGGCACTCAACCTCTGCAATACAGAGTCAGTATGTCAGACAACAACAGCATCACCGTTGCTGGCAGGCTTGGCAAAGTCAGGATTGGATTGAGAGCAAAGAGCACAGTCAGTTCAGAGGAAGATAAGTTTGAATGAGTCGGGGAAACAGAGAACTTAAGGTGACCACTGCCACATCAACAGTTCTCACTCAACAGGCTGAGTGCAGGTAAAAGGCCAGAGGGAGGGTTCCAGGTGGAAGGAGAGTGTTGGAGATGGGTGAAAGAGTGTGTTGGACAGGGAGCAGACTCTTGCCCAGATAAGTGAGCATACAGGTCACCAAAGAAGATTCCAACATCATGTTGTGTCTGAAATTCATTGAGGCAGGGGCACAGAGGGATAAGGCTAAGACCTTTGCTGAGTACAGAATGTTCAATACCAGAGAGCAGAAAATCAAAAGGGATTGTAAATACATGACAAGAGATGGGGTTAGAAGAAAGGATGGATTCAGAAGGAAAGCAAAGGGAGGAAATGAAACTGTTGTTAATTTTAGAGAGGAAAAGGAGCCCATTTAGCTCACTAGTGTCCTTACGGGAAAGAAATCTCCCGACTTTGCCTGGTGTGATTGTAGACCCACACCAATGTGTTTCATTTTTAACTGCCCTCTGGGCAATTAAGGATGGGCAATAAATTCTGGTCTAGCCAGCAACACCCATATCATGTGAGTAAATTTTTAAAAGTTGTCACATGAATGCATGAAAGGCATGCCAAATGTACAGCAGCGGAGGAATCTTTTACAGCCATATGGTGTTCCACCTAGTTTGTAGCTGAAAATATCAAGGCCCATACTCAGTACATGGGGAAAATTACATCCTTGTGACACATTGCTTGACAGCTTAGCAACACAATGAGGTGTCACTATTGCAGACTTGATGACTGCTATGTTCAGTTTATTCAGTATACTGGAACAATAGTGTCTGGCAAAGGATTGCAATTCACTGGCAAACCATTTCAAAACATGCAGAGAGTAATGAGGGACCAATATCACACTGTTTCAGAGAACATAGTCGGGGGACAATCTAGTAGAATGAATAGCAAGCACTATCAAATCGCTAACTCTCTGACACTTCCTCCTACTGCCCCCCTCGATCATGACCCAAACCCTGACCACCAAACGATCATCCCTCAAACCATTCATAACCTCATCACCTCAGGTGACCTCACACCTCATCATTCCCCAGCCCCGCACTGTCCGTTTCTATCTCCTTCCCAACATCCGCAAACCCGACTGTCCCGGCCAACACATTGTCTCTGCCTGCTGCTGCCCGTCTGAACTTATCTCTGTTTACCTTGACTCTATTTACTCCCCACCCCGGTTCAGGAACTCTCCACCTACGTCCAGGATACCACCCACATCCTCCACCTCCTCCAAGACTTCCAATTCCCTGGCCCCCAGCATCTCATCTTCACTATGGACAGCCAATCCCTCTACACTTGCACTCCCCATATAGATAGCCTAAAAGCCCTTTGCTTCTTCCTCTCCCGCAGGCCCAACCAGTCCCCATCCACTGATAACATCATCTGCTTAACTGGACTCGTGCTTACCCTTAACAAATTCTCCATTAACTCCTCCCACTTTGTACAGACTAACAGGGTGACCATGGTCACCCACATGGGTCCAAGCTATGCCTGCCTCTTTGTAGGATATGTGAAACAGTCCCTCTTCCGTAGCTACACTGGCAATATCGCCCACCTCCTCCTCCGCTACATCGATGACTGTATCAGCACTGCCTCGTGCTCCCACGAGGAGCTTGAACAGTGCATTAACTTTACTAACACCTTTCACCCCAACCTCAAATTCACCTGGACCATCTTTGTTACCACCCTCTCCTTCCCAGAACTCTCCATCTCCATCTCTGGTGACCACCTCAAAACTGACATTTATTTCAAGCCCACCGACTCCCACAGCTATCCGGCTACACCTCCTCTCACCCACATTCCTGCAAGAATGCGATCCCCTCCTCCCATTTCCTCCACCTCCGCCGCATCTGGTCCCAAGATGGGGCATTCCACTCCCACACAAACCAGATGTCCTCGTATTTCAAGGACAGTAGCTTCACCCTTTCGGTGATCGAAAATGCCCTCAACCAGCATGTCTTGTGCTTCCCACACTTCTGCCCTCACATCCCCTCCCCCCAACAAAAATAAAGACAGAGTCCCCTTTGTCCTCACATACCACCTCACCAACCTCCGCATCCAAAGTATCATTTTCCACCACTTCCGCCACCTACAATCCGACCCCACAGTCAAAGAGATATTTCCCTCCCTGTCCCATCTGCCTTTTGTAGGGATCTCTCTCTCCATGACTCCCTCATCCGCTCCTGACTCGTGACTAGCCCCACCACCACAGCACCTTTCCCTGCAATCAGAGGAAGTGCTACACTTGCCCCTGCACATGCCCCGTCACCTCTATTCAAGGCACAAAACAAACGTTCTACATCAGCAGACGTTCACCTGCACATCCGTCAATGTGGTCTACTGTATCCGCCGCTCCCGATGTAGCCTCCTCGACATCGGTGAGACCAAACGTAGACTCGGAGACTATTTCGTAGAGCGTCTGCGCTCTGTACATGACAAACAATAACACCTTCCAGTCGCCAACGATTTCAACATCCCCTCCTATTCCCTGGGTGACGTGTCCATCCTAGGCCTCCTCCAGTGTCACAATGACACCACCCACAAACTGGAGGAGCAGCACCTCATATTTTACCTCAGTAGCCTACAGCCCAATGGCCTGAACATGGAATTCACCAGTTTTAAAATCTCCCCACCCCCGGCCTCATCCTATGACTAACCCACCCTCTCATCCCTGCCTCCTTGACCTGACACAATCCATCCAACTTTCTCCTACCTATCCGCTTCTCCCACCTCACTGACCAATCCACACCACTCCCTACCTGCACTCACCTATCACCATCCTACCTACCTTCCTCAGCCCCACCACTCCTCTCTATTTATTTCTGAGCTCCCTTCCCCCGTCCCATTTCTAAAGAGGAGTGACGACCTGAAATGTCAACCTTCCTGCTCCTCTAATGCTGCCTGGCCTGTTGTGTTTCTCCAGCTCCACACTGCGTTATCTCTGACTCCAGCATCTGCAGTTCTTGCTATCTCTCACTGCGGATTAATTGTTGTCCAACAAAACAAGATTTCAGCATTGCATCATTGCATACTGAAATACCAATGAATTATCATCCCCAGTGCAACTTCGGCTTGGAAGGTGAGGACGAATGAGCTCACCCAGCAAGCAGTTGTCTAACCATCTGAGACCTGCGACATTCTTCTTCAAAGACAGAGGAGAATGAAAGAGATACATGGCCAGGGGACTGGTAGAGAACTACTACAACTGTGCAGTGGGCAGAAAGTGAGAGTCAGAAATACAAATGCAGGCATTTGGACATCACCAAAACATTTTAGAATATGCAACCAGCCCAAATTGTATCAAGTCATTACTAATCATGGTGCAACATAGCTGAAGGAACAGAAGCTAAATCAAGCCCATGCCATTCACACACAATGCTCCGATGATGATGATTGTGCAGCAACTCGCAGCAAGACAACTAAGCTATTAACTCAGAGCAACTGACAATGACACATATCTCTTCAGAGGGGTATGTGATCACCAGACCAAGATGAGTTACCAAACCTCCAGGTTACTATTACTGATATTTGACTTGTTAATTCTGCAATTTCTGTTTTTTGCCTGTTTATACAATTATTGAATTGACAACACATACCTCTATACAACCACGTACATTTGTTTGAGACTTTTGTTTTCATCACTGGAAAACACGGTGTTGCATTCTGTCTCACAGCTAGCATGCCGTATGTTTTTAAGAGACATTCTCACAATATCATCACTGTATCTTGGGAAATGACCTGACAATATAAAGGGTCAAGTCTCTACCTTAATTGAATCCCCTTAAAACATGATACATTGATAAGAGCATGCTATTGTTTGTAAATAAGTAGCTTAGTACTAGGTCAGACACCAAAGTACTTGTGACTATAACAAATACGTTTATCAGAAGCTGTAATAAATATCTCTTGAATCTCTCAGTACCACATTACCCATATCCAATTCCTCAGTTGCTGGAGCTAACATAAACATTGCCTATTCAGGTCCAAATACCCACTGGAGGCAAAGCCCACAACATGGTGGCAACCAAAACTCAAAACAATGTTAAAGCTGAAACTTTGGGGAGCAATAACATGGTTGGTGAAGAAAAGGGTGATATTTTGAGTGAGACTTTGTACACAGCAGAGTTTTAGATGCCAAACAGAAGAGCAATTGATGAGTTGAGGCAGCTGGTAAAAGACGCATGACAAGATTTTAGTGACAGACGAGCTGAGGCAGGGTGGACATGTCTGATATTATGAACCTGGAAATAGGAGGTCTTTATGCTGGAGAGAATATTGTAGTAGGATCTTAGGCCAGGTCAACAAGAAGCCCAAGGTTGCATTGATTTCAGTTCAGCTTGAAAAATAACCTAGGAGGGTAAATTTACAAAGTTTGCAGAAGGGAATGAAAATGATGACTTCAGTCTTGCCAACTTTGAGTTGAATGAGACAGAAATTGGAAGTTGATTGACAACTAGAGTGTTGTTAATGTAAGTTATGAAAAGCAACTTGTCTGAGAATGGTGAAGAGAAGGAACTAAGGAGATATTATTATAGAATAGTAATATAAAGGTAGGGAGCGAATCAATCAATCAGGCTGAGGAGTTAAGGGTAGGTTTTATGTTCATGCCATTCACTCACCTGCCTGATCAACATGGGCCTGACTGACACTTACAGATCTAACTGAATTTCATGGTTTAACAGTCTTGAATGAAATTACGAGCTCTGTAATTTTTCTGCAGTTGTTGCTTTTGTATTTTAGTTCTTTTCCTGTCACAACAAGTGACAAATAGCTTGTAGCAGTCATAACATTTGTTAGCTCATTGACTGCCTGGCAGCCCATGATGTCTTTCTGCAGTCAAAGCAATCTGCATACAGTCAATAATTGCTGTTTGACTAATATGGTGGGAAGGTATAACAAGGTGTGGAGCTGGATGAACACAGCAGGCCAAGCAGCATCACAGGAGCAGGAAAGCTTGATGTTTTGGGCCTAGACCCTTCATCAGAAAATTTTTCATCCAGCATCTGCAGTACCTATTATCTCTGGTGGGAAGGTATTATCACTTCTCACAGCTCATACAATGTCTCCACTAATCAAAGGAGCACTTTATTTCCACTTGTAAGCACTTGTTCTAAGAAGTATAACTTACTTCATTGGAAGTTGTCAGGTCCCTGCCAGCTTCAAATTAACATGAGATTGTTTTGAATGAAAAAGGCTATCTAATCCATTTTAATTAATCCATTCAGAATTAACCAAATTCTCCTCATTGCAGCAGTAATTATTTACTAACCATTCCAGGGTGTTGCACTGCCTGGAAGTCCAGGGATTACTGCT
>JAHRHZ010000271.1:21964375-21982169 GCA_024137785.1 Ginglymostoma cirratum | reverse complement strand
ATTTATTTCGAACCCTCTTCCCCTCCCCCATTTCTGATGAAGGGTTTAGGCCCGAAACGTCAAGTTTTCCTGCTCCTATGATGCTGCTTGACCTGCTGTGTTCATCCAGCCCCATGCTTGTTATCTCGGATTCTCCAGCATCTGGAGTACCTTTTATCTCTCATGGAAATACTTCTTCTCAGCCTCACACTCATGAACTGGGAGCGCAGAAAGTGAAATTAGCATAAGCCATGGCATGATGGTTCAGTGTTAGCACTGCTGCCTCTCAGCTCCAGACTAAGCTTCGATTCCAAAGTCAGGCGACTTTCTGCGTGGAGTTTGCACATTCTCCCTGTGTCTGCGTGGGTTTTCACTGGGTGCTCTGGTTTCATCCCATAGTCCAAAGATGTGCAAGTTAGGTGGATTGGCCATGCAACATTGCCCGCAGTGTTCAGGGATGGCTAGGCTAGTGCATTAGCCACGGGAAATGCAGAGTTACAGGGATAAGGTAGGGGATCGAGTCTGGATCAGATGCTTTTTGGAGGTTCAGTGTGGAATTGTTGGGCCAAGTGGCCTGTTTCCACACTGTGGGGATTCTATTCTATGAACCAGTAGCCTGAGATTGGCTGATAGTAAAGCCATAAATGTCAAATTATGTAACTGGATAAGGTCAGTGTAAAGGAGGCTGCCAATTCTCTATAAGTCCATTTCATGTCACTATGTGGACTAATTTCATCACCATCAGAACTCTGTACATATTCCGTCTACAACTGTCAATCCATTCATTTTAA
Source organism: Ginglymostoma cirratum (assembly GCA_024137785.1). Lineage (NCBI taxonomy): Eukaryota > Metazoa > Chordata > Chondrichthyes > Orectolobiformes > Ginglymostomatidae > Ginglymostoma > Ginglymostoma cirratum. The sequence continues at coordinate 21,981,399 of JAHRHZ010000271.1, read as the reverse complement.
TATTAACACAGCTGTATTAAAATATTGTTAACCATTAACTCTGATATTTTTCATTTTGTCCCCTTGCTTTAGAAATCTGACAGAATAAAGTTTACTGAAGTAATCGTTCCATCAACACTGTGAAAGAACAACTCTCTTATGCAGCTCTGAACATATTTTGAATGAAAATCCATAATTCTTCATTGATGATGTATGATGCGAATTTAAATATTCTAAGATTTATTTAGATTTATAGTTGTGGCTGGTTGGAATTTGGGGTCTCCAGTTTAGTTGGAGGCAGCACTCAGGTAAAACCAGGGCAGGGAAGGGAAATTAGACAGCGGGACTTTAAGGTGAGATAGACACTGGGTAGGGCTGTTGTATTCCAACAATGTTCCACAGCAGCTCAGTGGACAAATCTTATTTAACCCTCTCCATGTCCAGTAGCACTATAAAAACTTACCCGTTCAATGATGGGTGGTGCTAAGTCCACAACAATCCCCCAAAACTCTGAGTGGAACTGTCTTGATGCCTGTTTTTGTGAGTAGCTAATTTCTCCATGGAGGTCCATTAAATTTCAGGAGCTGAGTGTATGTTTCAGGAAGCCTCTGAGCTTTGCAGTCAGATGAACGTAGAAAGAAATAGTGAAGAGATTTTATCATTTCCAACTTCATCATTGTTACATCCCTATTCATATCCATAATGTGGGTGTACAGGAAATCTCTGATTTACAAACATCCGAGTTACAAATACTCGTGCTTATGCATGCAATCCCATACAAGGAGTATCATTTTAATGCAATGTTTGCTGACACTGACTACTGCAAGCAACTATTCATAAATGCACATTTGAGAATGCACTGTTCCAAACATTGATATCAAAATGTCAACTTCCTGTTTGACAATATGGACAAATGCATTACTGCCTATAAACTGGGAAGCGTGTGTGGTTTTGACCTGAGCTTCAGTGATGGACAGAGGGTGCTTAGGAGAGGGAAACCCGAGAACTGAGAAGGGAAGAGAAAGACAGCCCGGGAGTGGAGATTGGGAGGGGTTGGAGGAGAGACAAGGACAATGCAGGAGCTGGGAGGCCCTCTCTCCATCTGCCTCCTTCTACACTACCCAGGCTGTCTCCCCACTCCGTTCCCCTCCAATTTTCTCCTGGATCCCATTCCCCTCAACTCAAAATGGCCAGACTTTCTGGGCCTTCATGATCTCTAAACCCCACCCCTACCCCAACACCGGTCTCGATCTCTTAGGCTCCGTCCCGATCTCTTAGCATAGAGCTTCATAAAATCATGACAGGCATAGATAAGGTGAATAGCAAAGGTCTTTTCCCTAGGCTAAGGGTGTTCAAAACTAAAGGGTATATTTTTAGGGTGAGAGGAAAAAGATTTAAAAGGTACCTGAGGGGCAATATTTCCACACAGAGGGTCATTAGTATGTGGAACAAACTGCCAGAGGAAGAGATAGGTGCAATTGCAACATTTAACAGACATTTGGAGAGGTACATGAATGGGAAAGGTTTGGAGAGATATTTGTCAAACGCAGGCACATGGAACTGATCTAGTTTGGAAAACGTGGTTGAAATAGATGAGTTTCACCAAAGGGTCTATTTCTTTGCTGTAAATCCCCTGTCAATCTTTTACCCTCCCCCTGCCGTGTCACCCAAAATCTGCACGTGCTCGATTCAAAGCGGTGCATAGCACATGTGCATCGGTGTCAGCAAATGCAGCCTAATTTTAAAGACCCAATGTATGAACATTTCCTGTACGTGTGGATAACTGCTTTCTGTTGTCCTGCATTGTGTTCCAACTTGTGTGCAAATCAACATTTGCAACCTGGGGACTGCTTGTAATTAATTCTGCCATGCTCAACCTTCAACGCAGTTTCTCATTGCTTGCAGCAAGCAAGGAAGCTTTGTTCAAATTTCCATTGAACTTCGTCTGACCCTCAAATAAAGGGTACTGAGACTCATTGATATGAACAAGTTTGGATCGTCTTTTGTTTTCCAACAGACTATAATGTTGTGCAAGACTATGAATCAACGTTTGGTATCTTGGTGTGAGCTAATGCTGTTGTATGTTATTATACATTTAAGTAACCATTAAAATTTGTTTTACACTATTACAATTGTTCTCATTTCTACTTCATTTCAGAGAAAGCATGTGTGCTGAGAAACCCAAGAGATCTCTAGTGTTCATTCTGACATATCTCTAAGTCAACCTGTTCAAAGATGTTCTTACACACCTCTGTAGCAGGTGGAACTCGAACCCTGGACTCTTAACTTAGAGGTAGAGAACTGTGACTTTGCCACACAAGCCATCAGCTGTTTCCAGAGGACTACCTGGGACAAAAAAATGGGCACCCAGCTATAAACATATGAACAAACCATAAGTAAGATTCATTAGGCACTCACACACCCTCTCTGAAACACTTAAACTTGTTTAACTTGTAGTCAAATTAACAACTTTCTCCATAATGGCCAAATATCAGTACACATCCTTTTCCAAAGATAATGGCAGGAGAATCAGGCAATAGATTTCTCAATAGCAACGATCTGTGTCCCACCTTGTAAAATTGGCAAGCTGTGCACATTGACTGAATTAGATCATTGTTTAAGAAGCCAAAAGCAGAGCATTCTTACTGATGCATGAAATAACATGCACTGATTCACCGTAAAGTAATAAACTAAGTGTGCAAAACAATGCCGCATAAATTATGAATACTTTGATGACCATGAACACCAAGATACATTAATTCCTCAACAGGAAGATGGAAGAATTTCAGTAGTCAACAATTTTGATTCTATTTATATTTTTTCTGTGCTTTTATTATCAATTTGTTCCAAAAGTATGTTTGAACCATGCTTTCACATTGTTTTCAGAACGTGGGTGGTAATACGAAGGTCACATGGTTCCATCACTCTAATTCTCATGAAAATCTGAAGTTTCCACAATTTAAAGACATGAGAAGTTGGAAAATATCAAGATAATTACTGTAGATAAGCTACGATGGAATTTGACTTCAGGTTTCAAAAATGCTTTGTTTATTTGACGTTTGAATACCGTATAACTTTTCAGAACGTAATGCATCCAGTTCCTCACCTCTTAGTAACTAAACACAGAAAACACAATATGACAGGAAATAAGCTCAATTGTGTAAGTGAATAATTATGCTAAGACCTTGTATTCAAAATGAGGCCCCACGTAAAAATCAATCAGTCACCAGAAAACTAATCAGAAATAAAGACTTAACATCTAATACGTCAAACAATTAAAATTAAATCTTGACAGAAAATAAGGATAAAATATCAGATTGAAAGCTAGTTTCTGCCGAACATGTTGTAAATTTTAAGCAAATTCCATAAAATGTTGCCTAGAAGAGGATTTGTATGGACAGATGAAGCAAGTTTTAAAATGAGCCATTGCACTGACTGGAAAGCTAAAACTACCCACAGCGAAGGGTGTGGACGCAGTATCATTGTTTAATATTCCTGTTCATTTACTGATTTTAAAACTAGCATGAATGAAAATCTGATTTCATTCCAAGGCAGTTTTCAACAATCAGACTTCTACGGTAAGTAGTAAAGGAATGAATTATCACGTGAATGGGAGCTCGGGAAAAAAACAAGTCTGATTTTAAGTACAACTAAAATTTCTCCAAACTGAGTATAACTAAACATTTTGCATATGGTCATAACTCATTAAAATTACATTTAAATCAAGTCAGACCAAATTAAATCTTTGTACACCCTGAATGCTTTTCATTAAATTACTTGTTTCACACCAAGTAGTGAGGTGAGGCAGGTTAAGAAAGGCCGTACAGGTTTGGGTGGTACTGATTTGGGTAAACTTGCAAAGTGAGAAGGTGGATATTTCTTGAAAAGAAATTATTAAGATCTAGTCCTTCTTATTGTTCTTACTCTTCTCTCCCAGTCTTTACTCTTCTCTCCCAATATTGTCAAGGACGAAGGAAGATTAAGACTAAAAACTTTCTTCTGCCTGATCTCTGGGTTCCATTAAGCTGTTCATGGCTTCTGATCAGGTTCCAGAGACAAAAACACTGCGATGTCCCCAGATGAAGCTGCTTTGTGGCAATGTGATAATGTATGCAGCATAACTTCAGAATTGTGTGAACTAATTAAATAAATTCTGCAGAATGTGCAGTTGCTCCTTAAATATTCTGTGGGTTTGTCACTCCTGTCTCTGCTCTTAAGAAAATTGGCACTTACAGATGCATCTGTAAGATGCACCTTGCATCTCAGGCACCAAGGGCTTGAATTTAACTTTAGACAGGATTAGTGCATTGGAGAGGCCAGGGTGAGTGACAAGCTTGCATGCTGAGAGCTGAAAATATTTTAGCTTCTCGGCATATACAAGATAATGATTCCCACCCATCCCAGCTACAGCCTCTGTCAGTTGGCTAACAGGATCAAGATGTCAAATAGTAGGAAGTTGCCACATGAAATATAGGCTTCTAGCAGAGGTACATTCAGCAGATAGCTTTGGGAGGGATATCAAGGGATTTTGGGAGGAATCCGATTGTGTGGAGGAGGGGTGTGGTGTATGTTAGCAATTTTTTTGGAGACAATCAGAGCTCTTCTACTCTGGGTCTACAGAGAAACAAAATATATATTTTAAAACATTCTTTGTTGGCCCTCTCTTGGAACTGGGTGCTGTTCCTGGTAAGCACGGTATTGCAGCACTAAAACAACTGGTAGATGTGCCAATATTTTTTTGTATGAACATTGCCTTTGGCTCTGTCTTCAAGTATTTAGGTCATAAGTTCTGGAATGTCCTCCCCTAAATTCTTCGCCCTTCCACATCTCTCTCTCCTCCATAAGCTCACTTAATTTTGAAAAAAGCAGCATTAGTCTGATTAATTTCCTTGGGACATTTTGCTATGTTAAAGGTGTCTTTTCTTGGCCTAGTAGGGGAAGTGATGATTCTTGCCACATATAGGATTAAGCCTAAAATGACAGATTGAACCTTAGTTGCCCCAGTGACTTTTTGAAAATTTGAAGACATCCCCAGTGGAACGAGAATGCTCAGCCCCTGAAATTAAAAATGACATTCCACCGAATCAGCAATGGAAAAGGGTAAGTAAATCTCCCGTTTAATTTCAATTTTATACCCCAACATAGGCATGAGGTGGCAGGGTTCTGTTAACTTTTCAAATTGGTACTTCTAAAGTTCTCTAATTCTGAACTCAGACAAATTTGTTACTGGAGGCCAGTTAAAATACACCTGTTCAGGTCACCCCTATCTTTATCCTGCCATAACCCTCAGCTGCTTTCATGATGCAGTGTTCATTATAGATTGAGGACAAGATCCTACTGCCATTCAGTTATGTGGAAGAAGCCCACTACTGCTAGGACCTCAAAATCAATAGTACTGCAACAAAAAGGATATGTTAGCTTCATTAAAGAAATGATGATTTTTGTTTTAAAAGTGTATGATCCTTCAGTCAGTATACATCCCCTTGGGAACAGATGGAGTGCAGAAAAGGGGATGGTAGACTCGCTATTATGCCTCCGTCTCCCTTCGACAGAGCCATGAGTAGGTTTTCTACTACTGAATGATCATTAGCTGCCAATCCAGGGTCTCGTGTACCATCTGCCATCTTTTAAATGGGGTAATGCATTTAAGGGATAGGCAGTTGAGTTATCTTTAAATTCATTCATGGTTTGTAAGTCTTGCCAACTGGGTCAGCATTTATTGCCTATCCTTAATTGTTCTCAAGATGGTGGTGGTGTCCTTTGGAAAAGTTACAGTCCATTTGGTGTAGGTAAGCCCACAATGCCATGCCAGACAGAGCTCCAGGAATATGATGGAGCAACACTGAATGAACATTGATATACTTCCAAGTCAGGATAGTGAGTCGTTTACAGGGGAACTTGCAGGTGGTTGTGTTCCTATTATCTGCTGCCATTGTCCTTTAAGTGGTCATAGGTTTGGAAGGTGCTGTCTAAGAAGCCATGATGAATTTCTGCAGTGCACTTTGTAGATGGTATGCACTACTGATGTTGAGCATCAGCGGTGGAGGGAGCAGATGTTATGAATATGGTGCCAATCAAATGAGCTGCTTTATCCTAGATGGTGTAAAGCTTTTCGCATGGTCTTGGAGCTGCATTTATCCAGGAAAGTAGGATGCATTCCATTATGCTCCTGACTTGTGCCTTGCAAACGGTGAATAGACTTTGAGAAATCAGGAGTCGGTTAATGCAAGAGTCTTAGTCGCTGATCTGCTTTTGTAGCCACGGTACTGAAATGGCTAACCCTGTTCAATTTCTCAATGGTAACTTCCACGACTTCAGTGATTGTAATGTCATTCAAAGTTGAGGGGTGATGGTTAGATAATCACTTGTTGGAGATGCTCATTGCTTGGCAGTTGTGAGTTGCCACTTATCAAGTCAAACCCAGATACTGCCAAAGTCTTGCAGCATTTGGACACAGACCGCTTCAGCACCTGAGGAGTTCCAGTGAAAGGAGGAGAAAGGGTGCAACCAGAAGTATGATAAGAACAGGCAATCTGTTGACAGGCCTTTCTGTTCCACTTCACTTCTTTCTGCCACCCAGTTCCTTGCTAAATTCCAAGCTTTGAACTCTGTGCTAGGCAGTTTTAGAAAGAAGGTGTCACCAGCGATGAAAGCACAATTTAACTGAAACATAATTGAATGAGTCATATAAATTCCATGGCTACAAGTGCGGGTCAAAAGTTGGGTTTTCTGTGGCAAGTTACCAACCTCCTGACCCCCACAGATTTTCCGACATCTATGAAAGCACAGCTGGAATACTCTCTGCTTGCTTGAATGTCTGTAACATGTAGGATGAAACAACCCATCTGAGTGACATTCCATCTACGATTTTAGATATTCACGCTTTCCGTCACCAGAATTCAGTGTTTGTAGAAAGTGATACACTGCAGCAACTCGCCAAGGCTTTGCCAATAAATCTCACAAATCCATGAATTCTACCAACTAGAAGGACAACAACAATAGGTGCATAGAAACACCACCATCTGCTTTTCCTCCAAATGAGCATAACTTTGAAATTTATCACTGCTCCTTCATTATCGCTTCACTAGGTTAAAATCCTAAAATACCCACCCAACAGCATAGCAAAGTATCTTCACAAGAGCTCGGTGATTCAAAAAAATTGTTTCACCATCACCTTCTCCAGGGCACTTAGGAATGCTAGATAGGTTCTTAATTAGTAAGGGGATCAAGAGTTATAAGGAAAAGGCAGGAGAACGAGGTTGGGAAACATATCAGTCATGACTAAATGGTGGAACAGACTTTATTGGCCAAATGGCCTAATTCTGCTCATTACTTGTTGTGTGTTAGGATCTGACTTTGCTAACAACACCCACGTCATTATTTTTATGAACAGTCTTGGCTCAAGTTACATATGGGGATTTTAACTCTTACAGAGGCAGAATTCGAAGAATTCATCTATAACTCACTAATCATCAGTGCTCCTTTAAATTTATAACCACAACATGAAGCATTCAGTTCCTACATACCATAGCTGTTATATTTGCACAACAGCATAAGTTAGCCATAAATATGAAAAAAAAACTTTTTGACATATTTCAATACACAAAAGAAACCTCTAATCATGCTTTCCCTGGATTGGTGATTTCACAGCTAAATCATAGAATGTTTGTCTCTAGCTCAGCCTCAAATAATTCATAGTATGTCTGATGCTTTGAGATATGATTAGATAAAAATGCAAATCTTTATGAAATAGGTTGTTCAATATTAAATTATACTATTTACTGTGTATATTACAATCACATCAATTATAATTTCCCCCACTATAGTAACACCAAACAGCCTGCAGTTTTAATCTGGAGTTTTCACATTAAGTTGCAAGTAATTCATTACCTTGGTTTTCCTGTTCTCGGCTAGGTGGGCATTTCTTTGTTAAATAGTTTGAAGCTGATTTCACTGTTTGCAGTCCCTCTCTCCACTTTCAGAATTGTTCTTTTATTTGCACTCCCTACCCCCCACCTCTGCCAGCTTGCAGACATATTTCTCCTTTGCTGGTGTTTAGCCACACACCTCCTCTCCACCTCCCTCCCTCCCCATTTCAGTCTCATTTCCCCACACAGCCACTGGCCTTCTATCTCGCAAGTCTTGCTCACTGTTCTTTCTTTCTTGTCCAGTTGCCTTGCTTCCTGCACTCCACTTTGCTGAATATTGCCAGTCAACTTGCTGCTTCAGTTACAAAGCTGGTTCTCTTCTGTATTTGCTGTTGATAGGTTGACAGAGTGTTAGCATGTGTGTGTGTGTGTGTGTACACACCCTCACACGTATACACTCCCTCCCAAGCGCGCCCACACGCACACACACACACACACACACACAATCTGTTGTACTATAACCTGGTGTCGTCTGACTTTTGAGCTTCAACTGGAGGACTGAATCCACTTTGGAGCACTGAATCCACTTTGGAGCACTGAATCCACTTTGGAGCACTATGAGGAAGGTATAGAAGGAAAGCAGTCGAGAGGATACAGGACAATTTTATAAGAATGGTTCCGGAGCTGAGGAACTCCAGTTGCATTTTGGAGAATTTGGGACTGTTCACTTTAGAGAGAAGTTGAGGGGAGATTTGATCCATGCATTCTTGACAGAGCTCTTGACAGACTAAATAAGAAATTATTTCCATTGGTGGGAAGATTGAGAACCAGAGAGTATAGATTTAAGGTAATTGGGCAAAGAAACAAAGGCATCAAAGGGATAATGAAACTTTACATTTACTCAGCAAGGAGTGCGGTGGATGCAAATCATTGAGGCATTCAAGAGGAAACTGACACAAATATAGTAGGAACTGCCGGTGCTGGAGTCTGAGATAACAAGGTGTGGAGCTGGATGAACACAGCAGGCCAGGCAGCATCAGAGGAGCAGGAAAGGTGATGTTTCGGATCTGGACCCGTCTTCAGAAGCGCATATTATGTCAGTCGAACTGATGAGGATCAGTCCCACACAGAGTCTACAGCTTGCTGACTGTACATTATGAGACCTGGCACTTTAAACAGATGACTACTACTGATAACAGGCTAGCCAGATACTGATGACATTTGCCTGAACTTTTATTTCACAATTGATTTTTAGCTCTGAATTGAAGTGACAAGCTAGAGTATAGATGGAAGTGAGCCAAACCAGTTTGAACAGATCCTGTAATACTGCTTCACCAGACTCTGTAGTCATATCTCTCGTACTGCACACACATACACAGAAAAACATCAACTTCAAATGAATAAAGTCAATTAACTTGTGACATTCTTTCACTTAAAATATTTTTATTCAGAACTTATTATATTTACTGTACAGAAATTTAAAATTTTGTGGTTATACAATCTTAGAAAAATCAAAAGACTTAATATATCACATTTTGACAATATCAGCACAAACTGCCTTATATTAGGTGTATTGAAGGCCTTCCTTTTAGCCACCTAAGCACTACTCTTTTATATTTTTCCTTAAATCCCTGTGGCGCCACCTGCTTTGGCTGTTTTAAAAGGTCTTCTCAAAATCCAACTTTTTCACACTTCCTAATATGTTCTCTTCAGCTCAGCATCCTTTGTGTTTTTTTTTAAGTTTAATTATGTTTGCGTGAAACATTTTGGAAATCTTTCTGTATTAAAAAGGCCAAGTAAGTGCAAGATGATGTTCTTGTACTGTAATATTCTAAATACAATGAACCAGCTCCCACCACTTTCACCTTTTTGCTCTGCTTCTATTTTATTAATTACCAGTTGTCCTCTAGCTTTCACATGATAGGAAGGAGACACAACAACAGGCTGGGCTGTCAGGTGTAGCCAGGTACTTCTCCGAAATCTCACACTGACTAGTTTCCACATCCTGTCTACTGCCCCTTGTTGAGCAGGAAAACTTTTTGATACCAATTAAGAGTGCATCCTGGTCAAATTTCCAATGGGCAGCAGCTTTGCAACACATCATCCCAAATCATCCTCTGATGGGAACAGTTTCATCCCACATGCTAATGATGGATGATAAGTCACTCTTCATTGGTTCCAAGACAAATGATTCAAGTTAACCTAAGTGCACTGATTTCAACAAATTAGTGGGATGTCTCCACATCGCTTAGTCTTGATAGAGAAGTTCAAGCAACAGATTCAATACAAATTAACATCAATCTCAATAAGGCTCAAACTTCGTTTCAATTCGTAAATATTCTGCATGGTACAAGATGACAGCTTTTAAACTGACTGCTAAATTGTTACCCCAAAGTCTGATTTTATTTTCCCTTATTAAATAAAACCAACATTCAGCATGCACAAATGTAGAAACAAAAAGAGAGAATTCCCATGCAATCTTATAAGAGCATTTTGAACTTTATTTGCCTCTGAACCATCAATGTAGTTCATGTACAAGCTTTATGAATATCTCCAATCATATAATTGGTAAAAGAAAATATATAATGCACAGTAAGATTGTGTGCATTGCAACATTGTACAACATTGAAGATAGTAGGTTATTATTTATTAAAAACTGAACATATTCAAATTTCACTGGCAGGAAAAAGTCTGTTTATGCTAACTATTGTACACATGTCTTGTCAGATGAGAAATTTGTCAAATAAGATGATGTAGAATACTTTTCTCTGGTCCTAAGGCATCTTGTGTAAAGTCTGTACTGAAGGCAACAAATGTTGGAGATCACAGCGGATCATGGAGAGACAGCAAGCTAATGTTTTCAGAATGAATGACTCTTCATCACAGGCTGTTCAGACAGTCTGGGTAAATCATATTGTATTCATGTAAAGAGGTGGCAGTAAATTTGGAATGCACATCCATTAAAGATTTCAATTACTAACAGTCTGAAAGGTTTGAATGTGATGTGCAATGTCTCAGCTAGATGAACCAAGTACTTTCATTCAACGGTGAAAATGATGGACAGGTACTTAATCAGAACCACAGTTTGGCTTTTTTTTATTCTGAATAAAATCAGAATGAATGTTTTTGAAAGGATAATAGACAATATCAGTGTTTTTTTTTTGTTCTGGTTGACTCCCAATAAACTTGGAAACTATTAGAAAGAAGTCTAACATCACTGACGGCTTATAAGATCAAACTAGAAGGTCATGATGCTAATAGTAACCCACTATATGGCTGCTAATGTTTGATCATGTTTAAACTCAGGTGGCACGAGATTAATCTACTGTGAAATTGATTTTAATATTTTCTAAGTTTCATTTATTATTGAACTTGTTTTGAGAGATGTGCTTACACAGCAATCCCACTGAATCAAAAAGATTATGCACAAGCAAGGCAAACGGACAGGTCTAACAGTTATAAATGCCCATTTAACAATAGTATTTTAAGCAGGATTTGACTACTGCTTTCTTTGGAATAGTTCAAAGAGAGTATTATAATGTACATTCATAAACAAAGATGTGTAAGCAGCAAGACGCACATGACATGTATGTTTAGATGTAAATAACAAATCAAATAGATGCTTAATCAAGTCGTGAAAATTTTTACCTTGTCATTTTGTGTTGCAATTAGATCCATTTATAGTAAGTCAAAGCTGTAATGTATTTGTCTTCTCTTAATTAGATTTGTTCTAGCGTTCTTAATTAATGTTTGCAGAGGCAAATATTAGATTTGACAAGCTGACAGCATTAGAGGAATACAAAAAAGCTTTTGCATTTATTGAAAGGATTTGAGATCTGAAATGTCATCTGTTTCATTGCTAAGATAACAGTTGTTCCAAAAGGTTTTCTACTGAAATAATGTAGCAAAATTACTTGAAACTATTTTACATAGATCTTTCCAACTGGCATCCAGTATACCCAAAGTCACCGTACAATGATCTATCAATCACCTTGCTGTTACCATCATTTTAAAAGAAGTGACTAATATGCACATTTGCCAGAATTTTATGTGCAGATGGTTGCCCTGTCCTTGGCTTAAACAAAAAAAATTAGGGCAAGCCCACTTTCACCTGGTCAGCTCACCACACAGCCATTTTACAGCTGGTTAGATTGTTAACTGGCTTGAAACAAATGTCTCCTCCATCTGGAGATCCCAACTCAAATCTACCTTCCAAAGAAATGGTAAAGCGCTGGCACTGCATCCAGTCCCTGAAGAACAGACGGCATTGACTTAGCAAGGGGCAACATGGGGTGGGGTCTATCTCTGGGGGCCTTCACAGGGTAAAGGCTTTCGAGGACTAAATCCGCACCCAGTGATTAATTGCTTACCTATCTGTCTACTGTTATGTATGTATGTGTGTGTGTACTATTTACAAGTGTGTCTGACAGAGAGAGAGAGATGCACATATGTATGCGTATATATATGTTTGTGTGTGTTGTGTGTACAGAATTGCAGCCTTGAAATTTCACAGCAAAGCTTGTTGCCTGATGAAAACTTTGTCACACTGACTTATGAACGTACATCGTGAACTGTAAGCTTGCAATATTCAACTTTGCGAGTTAAAGCAAAAGTTCAAAAACAAAATTGCTAACATTTTACTTTACCCCTCCCCACGCCCAATGCCCAAGATTCACTTGTGGCTTAGCATGCAAATTTTCTCCATAAATTCAGCATCATAGGAGTTCCATTGAAGTGATCTTTTGTCACCAAAAGAGAATCCACCTAGAAAATAAAGTGAATTTTTAAGTTTACAGAGGATTAATTTTCAGCGATCAGATTTGATCTTAACTATATGTAAAATAGGAATACTTGCATGAAAATGTATTGCAAATTGCTAAGTTCAGAAACGTATTTGTCAGATGGGAGCTTCCACACAGTTGCTCCATTTTTAAATATTAATGAAGTTATGAAAGGTAGACATATTTCCAGAAACTCAAATAAATCAAATTGACAGGAAACGCATCTTAGAAATCTTCCATAATATCAAAATTATATTCCCCAGGGAATATGAAAAAGGGCATAATAAAGTTACAAAAAGTATGAGCAAAATAATTTAGTGCATTTCTACTTTAGAATAAAGTTTCCCTTTTATAAAAAGACTTCATTTATAAACATTGTAATTTAATTAGGTTGCTAACTTTCAAGACCTTATCTGGCCAGGCATTTCATGGAGAAATACAAGTAAGTGAGGAATTCTTTGTTTCTTCTGTTGTACAGGAGAATTAGATCAGGTATGTATTACCTTGGAGGTAATAAAACGCATGACTCCTAGATGAGCCTATTGACAATAACATGTAAAAAGGCTGTTTTAAACATTATAAAGCTTGACTTTGATAATCAACTTCAGAATATTCTTGGAGAGGAATGCAAAGAGGAAGTCTTTGAGAGGGGATATGCTACTTGAGATATATGATTTGAATGTGTAGTGCTTGCCCAGGAGTATACTGAATGCTTATTCACTCGTTAATGGTTTATTAAGGAAGATCTTTGTACTTTAACATTTAATTCTCAAATGCCTTTTAGAACTATTAAATGAGTATACTTGGTCTCATAATAAGTTTATATCTAATTTGATTGTAGCCTCAAATCCACAATCACATCTACCTGTGATAATCCTTTCACCTTTTGTTAACCAAAAATCTATCTACCTCTGCTTTAAAAATATTCAAGCACTCTGTTTTTCACCATCTTTTTCAGAAAGGGAGTTTCAAAGAGCATCTAGAATCAGAGTCATAGAGTCATACAGGATGGAAAAAACCCTTCAGTCCAACTTGTTGTGCCAACCAGATACCCCAAATTAATCTAGTCCCATCTGCTAGCATTTGACATATATCCCTCTAAACCTTTACTGTTCATTTACCCATCCAGATGCCTTTTTAAATGTTGTAGTTGTACCAGCTTCCAGTTCTTCCTCTGAGAATTTGTTTCAAACACACATCACCCTCTGCAGGAAACGTTGCCCCTCAAGTCCCTGTTAAATATTTCCCTTCTCACCTTAAAACTATGCCCTCTAGTTTTGGACTGCCCTACCCTGGTGAAAAGACCTGGGCTGTTTACCCTATCTATGCCCCACATGATTTTATAGACCTCGACAAGGTTACCCCTCGGTGTCTGATGCTCCAGGGAAAAACGTGCCAACCTGTAACTCAAACCCTCCAGAGTGGAAGTAGGCTATTCAGCCCATCAAGTCCACACTGACCTTCTGAAAAGCCTTCCACCCAGACCCACCCATACCCTATCCCTGCATTTCCCACCCTAGACACCATGGGCAATTTAGCATGGCTAATCCATTTAATCTGCACATCTTTGGACTGTGGGAGGGAACCAGAGCACCCAGAGGAAACCCACACAGACACAAGGAGAATGTGTAAACTCCATGCACTTAGTCTCCTGAGGCTGGAATCAAACCCTTGCCCCTGGCGCTGTGAGGCAGGAGTGTTAGCGACTGAGCCACTGGGCTGCCCAGTCCTGGCAACATCCTTGTAAACGTTTTCAACTTTAACAACATCATTCCTATAGAAGGGTGACCAGAATTGTATGCAGCATTCTGAAAGTGGCCTCACCAGTGTCCTGTGTAGCTGCAACATGACTTCCCAACTCCTATACTCAATATTCTTACCAATAAAGGCAAGTGTACCAAATGCCTTCTTCATCACCCTGTCTACCTGCGACTCGCCTTTCAAGGAACTATGAACCTGCACCCCTAGGCCTCTTTGTTCAGTAACACTCCCAAGGGTCCTACTATCACCTCAACGTGTTAAATAGCCAACCCCTTATTTGAAACAGTGACCATTTGCAATAATCATGGACAGTGAATGCAGAATTCTGAAGTCTAGAGTGATCTTGTACCTGTGCCATAACGACTTAATAGGCAGGAACATCAAGTAAATAGGAAAGCTCATGGCATGTTATCCTTTTTAACAGAGGAATTGAATGTAAAAGTCAGGTTCCTGTACTTCAGTGGTCCAAGGCATCACTGAAACCATATTTCAAACACTGAGTGCAGCTGTGGTCTACTTATTTAAGGAAGGATCTCAGTATGATGGAGGTGGTTCACAGTACATTTATGAGATTGATATCTGGAACGAGCAGGTTGCCTTAAAAGAATAATTCAACAGGCTGCGCTTGTTTTCACTGAAGTTTAGAAGAACAAGGGAAAGTGCTCCAGTGGTAGTGATCCTACCTCTGAAACAGGAGACCTAGGCTCAAGTCCCAGCTGTTCCAGAGATGCGTAATAACATCTCTCAGCAGGTTTGTTTCAAAATACTTAGAAAAGCAAAGTGGGATTTCCTTGAAAATGTAGGATACTGGATGGTCTTGACAAGGCAGAAGTTGAAAGGAGAACGTTCTTGTGGGTAAGTCCTGGACAAGGAGACATTGCTTTTACAATAAGGGTTCACCTTTTTAGAACTGAGATGAAGGCAATATTTTTCTGAGGGTTTTGTGATGTTGGAGCTATCTGGCTGAGAAGGCAAGGGAGGCAGGGTCACTGAATATCTTTAAGGCACTGAGGTAGATGCTTTCTTGTTAGTCAGGGGAATCAAAGGGATTTAGAACAGCCATGATCTTATTGAACATCAGCTTGAAGGGCAGGATGGCCTACACTGCACCTAATTCATAGCTTGTATGTTTGTGTTCTTAGAAGCTTGAAGGCAGACAGTAAATCCATCTAACAGGTTTACCTAAGGAACCAAGTCTCAGGAGATAGGATGCTCCGTGGGAAGCTGATTTGTGCCACTGAGAAGGTGGTTCTGTGAAATATGTATCCAGGATAAATTGTAACACTGGACCTTTTGACTACTATTTTAACAGTGATTTAATGTGGGAAGTCACTGCAGCTCCCTGCTACATGAAGACAGTGAATAGGAGCTTCTTAAGCTTGTGGACAATCTGAAGCCAATGGATTTTAGGCCAATTAAGAGAGTGAAAGCCACAGGTTCACATTAATCACAGATCAAGGCAGTCAGGCTCTAACCAAAAAATGACTTAAGAAAATATATTTCACCAAATACAACATATTAGACCTACATCTGTAGCAAATCACACTCAAATCTAATTCAAAATCAGTGAAACTTAAGGAATCATTTCTCCAGTTACCTTGACAGTATTGAACATTTCAGTTAAAGGAATTTTTTACTTTGGAACCTCCCTGCATTCTGTTGAGCTAATTTGACAGCAGCGGTAGTCAGATGATTTACAAAGTCCTTCTTGCTGAAACCTTCCTGTTGAAACACAAATGTATACTGTCACTTCAGTGCATATTTGTTTAATGTGAGGGAAAAAAGAAATACTTCTCATCAAAGCTTTTTGATGCATCACATAAAGAAAAATTCAAATGCTTTTACGCAACAAAACCGTCCATCCGTTAGCACTGCACATAGACCAGACATGGCTCAATTCACAATCCAGGACCGCAGTGAAATAACTCCACAGAGGCCAGTATCCTGTCAATAATTCACCCTTTATTTACATGTGGGAAGCCCTTGACACTGGTCCAGCTCCCTCAGAGCCAGCTCTCAGAGTGTCAGAATGTCTGACACTCCTGTTTATATCTGTCTGCCAGGGGACCCTGTTTGGACCAGGTTAAAGCCCTATTAAGGGAAGTCATTCTATGAGGTTCACCTGGCTGATCTCATTACAGTCACTACACTCAGCATTATAAATTTTTGGATCCGATGCTTAAGTTGTCAGCGAGCTACCCAATTTCCTTTACGTGAGAATGCAGTCCCACCTGAGGTAATTAATTATTATTCTTTCAAATCATCCTTCATCAATTAAGCCATCACATTAGTGCCCAAACCCTAGCAGAGAACACGTTAAGTCTGACTCTCCAAAACAACTCCATTACCGACACAAGAAGTCAGGAGTGTAAAATTCTCCATTTGTTTGCATGTGTGGAATCACAACAACACTCAGGAAATGTCCAGATCAGACCGGTCCTCCTGATCAGCCCACTATCTTAGATTAACACTAACCTTCATCACTGGCACACAATGGATACAGCATATGCTATCAAAAGAATGCACTTTGAAAACTTGAGATAACAAGCATGGGGCTGGATGAACACAGCAGGTCAAGCAGCATCATAGGAGCAGGAAAACTTGGCGTTTCGGGCCTAAACCCTTCATCAGAAAG
>JAHRHZ010000271.1:21938942-21963975 GCA_024137785.1 Ginglymostoma cirratum | reverse complement strand
CTTTCTGATGAAGGGTTTAGGCCCGAAACGCCAAGTTTTCCTGCTCCTATGATGCTGCTTGACCTGCTGTGTTCATCCAGCCCCATGCTTGTTATCTCGGATTCTCCAGCATCTGCAGTACCTTTTATCTCTGATACACTTTGAAAACTTGTCTGGATTACTTTTGACAGCATTGAAACAGAGGAACAGATACTGGCTATTTAGCTCCTTGTGCCTGCCCCACAACTATAGCTGTTCAAAAGCTTAACTCTATGTACCTGCCTTTATTCCAATATTTCTCGATACCCTTACTTAACAAAAAGCCAGCAATCTCAGTCTTGACACATCCTCAATACTCTCAACATCCACCAATTAAAAGCAACATCCACCAATTAAAAGAACAAGGGCAAACACACGCTTAGAAACAGCATCACGTAAAATTTGCCCTCCAGGTCAGTGTAGCATCTTGATTTGGGGAAATGTAGCTACAGCTTAATTGGGTCAAAATCGTTAAACTATCAATCGAACAGTATCGTATGAACCTCTGCAGTTTGATAAGACTGATTCAAGAGGCCAGGCCATTTATTATGTTCTCAGATCGACTAGCAATACATTATGAATATCTTGTTAGTTAAACGCACAGAATGCAGTTGAAAGGAACATTCACCACTTTTTGTCTTAACATCTGGAAAAATTATCAAATCCACCATGCATTTGCATGTTACAGGATACATAAAGCAATTTTTCACATCTTAAATTTTAATGGATAAAAAAATTTCCATCTAATATATTTCAAGCAATATCCAAACACTTGGTACATACCCTTTTGAAGAAATTCTGCAAGTCTTTCTGCATCCACATTTCATACAGGAAGAGACAGGCAGCTTTGCCAGCTGAGGGGTAGGCACTATAAAAATGAAGCAATAAAATTTACAAATACAATGCAATTTAGTTCTAAGTAATTCTGATCAACACGTCACACTGATATATTGGTGTGAAGTTTCTCGTCATGTCTGATTAGATACCAGACTATTCTGAAAAGTAGTAGACAAACTATTACTAAAGCTCAGAATTTTACATTGGTTTAAATGTCTGGTTTAAAAGTCTACACATGTGAAGTTATCCCCTCCCCAAAACTGGTCACGCTCCAAAGACAGTGGCTAGCTTTAATTGAGTGCTAGTCATAATCTTATGTTTCAAAACATCAAAGAAATTGTCATTCAAAGCCAATTTAAAAATATTATCAAGAGATTAAATCCGTCAATTGAAGAATGATTCAATTCTTGCTGATCACTCTGTTGTGCTGCTGGAGAATGAATGTCCTTCTTCAAAGTACAAATTGACTACACTGCTTAATTACACTGATTGACAGGAGATATTATAAACAGGTTTGCATTAATGTGGTTGTGCAAAAATTTTAGTGGAATTCACCTTGCCAAAACTGGTGCATCATGCAGCTCACTGCCTACATTTTACTAATTGTGCTCCTAGCACACATTCCAGATTGAAACATGCATGGGAATTTTCTTTAGGAAGGTGTTTCCTGCTTGGCTACTGTAACCTTGGTTCCAAAACCCAGAGAAATGGGAATAAACTAGTCATAGCCCTTAGGTTCAAGATAGATAGCCAATGTGGAAAATTGCTGAATAAATTCCTGCCGTAAAAGTTTTGATTAGATATCCTCTTAAGATCCAACATGGTGCATGAACAGCTCATTGATAGTTGATTCTAAAGTAAAAGCACTAAGAGACAGTTTCACAGTGAAAACGTAGCAGGAAAAAATGTATACATTTAGCACAAAGATTTTTGGCTGGATTTGCATTTTCTGGTCAGTATCTAGCAGTAGGATGAACTACTGTGTGTCAATTCCATATTAGCAAGCTACCAATAAAAAGGGAAAACTCCTGGAGATAAAGGGCCAATAGGAGGCCCTCCAGCAAAGACATAATGGCAGGCTGAGCAGCCAAGTTGGGAATACCAATGTACATAGGAATGCAGAAGGCCTCAAGTGCTCTCTGAAGCTCTGAAGGTAATAATAAAACTAGCCACAGCTGCTGGACTGCCACTGAGGAGGTGAGACACTCCAGACAGTGGCTGTGAATATGGACATTGCGCGATTGCAGCCATACGGCTGGGGTGGGGAATTTGCCGAATAGCAAGTCCATGTGACATCTTTCCTACAGAATTCAACTCTAGAGGTAACTGTTCATTTATATTTCCAAATGAATTCAAGTGTCATTATTTAAATATGAAGAGATACAATGAGCCCTCGCCTTAAGTTGTGCCGTTATAAGTCAGTTCCATTTAATGTTATTTGGTTCGAGGGACAGAAAATTCCTTTTAGTGTTACGAATTGTGTTGCAACAACATTCTGCAACAGGTATGACATTGGGTCGTGGTAAACAATCAGCTCCAAATTGGAATAGCCTTTCCTGCTTGTTAATACAGTCTTTTGCGACTTTTTTTTGAAACAGGGACAAAAAGAAAATAGTTAAAGCAAGGAAAAAAGATGGAACAAATAGAGAAGAAAAAACAGTATTATAAGGGAACAGTGGACAAATTCTTCATAGCAACAATGATCTATTGTTCAAAACAAACTTGACCCTATTACTGACGTACTGACATGTTCAAATCACAATGGGGTGAAGAAGATTTAGAAAGCGGCTTGCTTGATATAATAGGTGAAGTACTTATGATAATATACCTGGATTTACTGAGGCTCATTAGATTATTCAACATCGAACCCTGTAGTACTGTTTTTGCTGTGGCAGTATTACTGGGCACCAGATTTCGCATAATATTACAGGCGGAAGCGATGGTGTCATCCGAAGTCTTGGAGCTACTACCTCCTCCAGGGAGAAATCGTGCTAAATCTGGCAATGTCTGAGATGCTGACAGAAGGTTTGAAAAATTGGTTAATTATTGACATCTTCTGACACCATTAAAATCTTAATGTTGGCTCTACCAACTTTGTCATATTCTCCCCATTTTGTTTTATTCCTGTGCACAACACTACCATGTGTTTTACAGCTGAGCGCTTTTTGCATGGACATAATGAGCATATTGCCCCAGAACATAATTAAACCATAGTGTGCTAACAATCAGGGTGTAAATGCTATGCTTGTGCAACGTTCCTTTTTACAACTATTCTGACAGGCGGCTGACCTGTTAGATCATTTTTTCAACTGTACACTAGCTGGGTCAAGTGATCCATTTGCTGATATTTCCATGGTCTCATTCAAGATTTATAGTCTAGAAACAACAAATCGTTTAGACGTTTTGCAGAGTTCTCCACTCTCCTGTTGTAACTTTTGTAGAGACCAGTGGAGGCCCCAGAGAAAAGGTGGTGTTTCTTCTCAACTTCTGCTTATGGAAATAAATGAGACTGACTGGTATCAGCTCTGGCTGAACAATACCAAGCAATGTCAGTCTTGTTTGGCACATTCTTTGCGAAAGGGCTAAAAACAGATGCCTCACCCAAATCTGGTTGCAGACTATTATGCCTTGACATGTTGTTCAGCAGCGAAACTGCAGTTTTCTGTATGTCTGGGTTGCTTGACTGGAGAAGGTTTGCAACCCGAGGAAGTGCCTTTTCCTTGTTTACTATGGCTGAACTCATCAGGTATGATGACTTGAAAAGAAAACCAAAAGCAATTAAATATCTCCAAAACTAGACAAATTCAATGACTGTTTCCATTAAACTCACCTCCATTTTGCCGATAATTTAAGTGAACATTAGAAGTAAGCTTTAAAAGTTGATATTAAAATAGGAAATGTGTTTCTTATCATACAGAAAGTACAGTTTTCATTTTTGTGTGAAAGAGTTTGACTAATTGACAAAGCCTTATTTTGCACAGGATTATTTCGGTTTCCAAAGAAAGGACATCCAGATCAGATAAGACCGTAAGATGTCGGAACAGGAGGAGGTCCCCAAGCCTGCTCTACCATTCAATAGGATCATGGATGATCTGATGTTCCTCACATTCAATCTCCTATGTTTTCTATACTTCCCTTTGTTACCTACTGATCAAGAATCTATCTATTTCAGCCTTAAATATACACAAGAACTCTGCTCCCACAGCTCCCCATAGCAAGGAATTTTAAAGACTCTCAACTTACTGAGAGAAGAAATTCATCTTCACCTCAGTCTTAAAACAGCACCCCTTCATCTGAGACTATGCTCTCTGGTCGTAGACTCTCCCATAAGGGGAAACATTCTCTCAGCATTTACCCTGTCAAGCCCCTAAGAATCTTATGTATTTCAAAGAGACCATCCCCTCATTCTCTTAAACTCCAACGAGCAGAGTTCCAACCTGTTTAGCCTTTGCTTATAGAACAATCCCTCCAGACTGGACATTATCCTAGAAAACCTTGTCTGAACTGCTTAATACCTTTTTTTAAATAAGGGGACCAAAACCGCTCACAATACATCAGATGTGGTCTCACCAATGTATTGTACAGTAGCAGTGAGACTACCCTACTCTTATACTCCAACTTCCTTGAAATAAGGGCCAACATTCCATTAACCTTGCTGATTACCTGCTGCACCTGTGTGCTAGCTTTCTGTGTTTCAGATACTAGTTCCCCCCAAGTCCCTTTGTGTTGCAGCTTTCTGCAGTTTTTCTCCATTTAAATAAGACTGTTCTTTTGTTCTCCTTTCCAAAGTGCATAACTTCACATTTTCCCACATCATACTTCATTAATCAACTTCTTGGCCATGCACTTAGCATATAATATCTCTTTGTAAATTGACTGTGTCCCTCTCACGACTAGTCTTTCTACTAATTCTGCAGATTTAATCACACACTACACTTGTGTCCTTCCTCCATGTCATTCATATCTATTGTAAACAGTCCCAGTCCCAACAGTGATCCCAATAACCTGATAAAAACCTGTTATCCACACTTGCTACTTCTTGCCCATCAGCTACTTCTTGATCCATATCAATACACTACCTCCAACTTACTTTATGACATAACACTTTGAGAGGTAGCTTGTTGAATGCCTTTTGGAAGTCCAAATACATCACATCTACTGGTTCCCCTCTATCCACTCTGATTGAGATTTCCTCAAAAAACTCTGGTAAATTAGTCAAATAAGATTTCCCTTTCATGAAGCTATGCTGACTCTGCTTGATTAGATTAATAATTTTCCAAATGTACAGCTATTATTTCCTTACTAATTGATTCGTAACAATAGATGTGAAAGTAATTGATCTATAGTTACCTATTTTTTCGCCTCCCTCCCTTTTTGAACAGGGGTGTCACATTGCCAGTTTTCCAAATACTGTGGTACTTCTCCACAATCCAAAGACATTTGGAAAATTACAACCAATGCATCCATTATCTATGTAGCTACATCTTTTCGGATCCTACGATTCTATCCATCTGGCCAGGGGACTTTTCTATGTTTAGCCCTATTAATTTGTCTAACACTACTTTTATATTTCCAGAAGTGCTTCCTAACATCACCCTAAGCAACTTAACTCCAATTCAAAGGCTGTGTCCTTTTGTGCTGGGCTCCTTTTCTGGAAGAAAAGGTCTTACTCCATTCCTGTTAGCAATTCCTTAATAGATTCACCACTTCCCTGTCTCTGTGACCACCTCCAGCTGTACAGCCGTAACCGTTCAGTACACTTCTAACTCGGGCTTGTTTTCTAGTTGACGAGTATGCCCTCAGAAACTAAGATAATAAGGTCTTGAATTTCATCTCTAAACCTCCTTCCTCCTCCAAGATGCAACTTACAGCAATCCTCCTTATGAAAGTTTTGTCCATCTGTCCAAATGGCTCACGTTCAAATTTTGTCTGATATTGTAAATGTCTTGGAATATTTTGCCTTGATAAAGTTGCTACTTAAATGAAAAATTGGCATTTTAAAGATGCAGAAAGAGGCCAAATGGATTTAACCAGGGTTTCAGAGATTACTGACAAATGCTTATGACATAGCTGCTGAGATGGAGGAGGAGAGAACAGTCGGGCATCAAAGTCTGGAGAGGTCTATGAGGAGAGGGTGAGGCAAGGCGTTGGAAAGGTTTAACTGTGAGTCACATGTGTTGGGAGCATGGAAAACTGTCCTAGGGCTAGGGGGGGCATATGGAATGGGAAAATGCAACTTTGCCTGATAAGTGCTTTTTGGAAACATTAAAGTTTCTGAAGGGCAGAGGCTTGGAAGGAGAGGTATTGGTGGGTTAATGTCAAGATAGAAAGAACTTGGGCCAAGGTCTAGAGGCTGGGAGGAAAACTGGATGAATGTTGGTAAGGAATTTGTTAAATATGTTCGAGAAAATTTTCTTTATCAAATATGTAGATGTACCTACGAGACAAGGAGCAAAACTTGACCTTCTCTTGGGAAATAAGGCAGGGTAAGTGACTGAAGTGTTAGTGGGGAGTGCTTTGGGACCAGTGGTCATAATTCTATTAGTTTTAAAATAGTTATGTAAAAGAATAGGCCTTGTATAAAAGTTAAAATTCTTAATTGCAGTAAGGCAAACTTTGAAGATATGAGAGAGGAAATTTCAAAAGTTGATTACAGTGGACTGCTCACAGGTAAATGAATGACTGGCAAATGGGAGGCTGTCAAAAGTGAGATAATGAGAATTCAGAGACAGTATGTTACTGTTAGGGTGAAGGGTAAGGCTGGTAAGAATTAGGAACAATCAATGAATAAAAATATTGAGGTTCTGGTCAGGAATAAAAAGGAGGCATATGTTAGGTATAGACAACTGGGATCAAGTGAATCTCTTGAAGAGTATGAGGAGTGTGGGGGCATTCTTATGAGGGAAATCAGGAGTACAAGAAGGGGATACGAGACAGCCTTGGCAGATAAGATTATGTATAATACAAAGAGATTCTACAAGTACATTAAGAGCAAAAGAGCAACTAGGGAAAGAATAGGACCCCTTAAAGGTCAGTAAGGTCATCTATACGTGGAACCACAGGAGATGGGAGAGTTACTAAACAAATATTTTGCATCAGTTTTTACCGTGGAGAAAAACATGGAGGCTAGGGAACTCTGGAAATAAATACTGAAGTCTTGAAAACAGTTCACATTGTATAAGAGGAGGTGCTGGAAGTTTTGAATAAAACATAAAGGTGGTAAATCTACAGGACCTCATCAAGTGTATCCCAGGATGTTGTGGGAAGTTAAAGAAAGAATTGCGGGGCCCCTAGCAGAAACACTTGTATCATCTACAGTCACAAGTTAGGTGCCAAAGTACCAGACGGTGGCTAATGTTGTCCCTTTATATAAGAAAGGCTGTAAGGAGAAGCCTGGGAACTACAGACCAAAGAGTCTGACATCATTGGTGGTTAAGTTGTTGGAGGGGATTCTGAGAGATAGGACTTACATGCATTTGGCGAGGCAGGACCGATTAGAGGTAGTCAGCATGGCTTTCTGAGTGGGAAATCATGTCTCACAAATTTGTTTGAACTTTTCCAGGACATAACCAAAAAGATTGAAGACAGAGTGGTAGACATTCTTTACATGGACTTTAGTAAAGCCTTTGACAAGGTTCCACATGGAAGACTAAGGCAGATCATATGGGATTCAGGGAGAGCTTGCCAACTGGATGCAAAAATGTCTTGACAGTAAGAGACAGAGGTTGATGGTGGAGAGTTGTTTTTTTGGACTGATGACCTGTGACCAGCAGTGCTCTGCAGGGATTGGTGCAGGGTCCACTGTTTGTCATTTATATAAATGGTTTGGATAAGAATTTAGGAGGCATGGTTAGTAAGTTTGCGGACGACACCAAAATTGATGGTATAATTGACAGTGAAGGTTATCTAAGATTACAAAGGGATCATTGATCAATTGGGCCAATGGGCTGACGAGAAGCAGATGGACTTTAATTTGGAAAAATGTGAGGTATTGTATTTTGGTAAAATGAACAAGGGCAGTACTTATACTGTTAGTAATGGCCTTGGGTAGTGCTGTCGAATAGAGAGACCTAGGGGTTCAGGTACAAAGTTCTTTGAAAGTTGTGCCACAGGTAGTCAGGGTGGTTAAGAAGGTGTCTAGATTGCTTGCCTTCATTGCACAGATCTTTGAGTATAAGGGTTGAGATATCATGTTGAGGTACAGGATATTGGTGAGGCCACTTCTGGAGTACTGTGTACAATTCTGGTCGCCCTGCTATAAGATGGATGTTATTAAATTAGAGATGGTTCAGAATAGATTTACCAGGATGTTGCCAGGACTGGAGGGTTTGAGTTCTAAGGAGAGGCTGGATTGGCTGAGACCTTTTTCACTGGAATGTAGGAGTTTGATGGGTGACCTCATAGTGGTGTATAAAATCATCAGGGGCACAGATAAGGTGAATAGCACAGGTCTTTTTCCTAGGGTGGGGGAGTTCAAAACTAAGGGGCATATTTTTTAAGGTGAGAGGGGAAAAATTTATAAGGGTCCTGAGGGGCAACCTTTTCATACAGTGGATGGTTCACATGTGGGATGAACTGCCAGCAGAAGTAATAGATGCAGGTGCAGTTACAACATTTAAAAGATACTTGGACAGGTACATGAATAGCAAAAGTTTGAAGGACATGGATCAAACGCAGGCAGGTGGGGCTAGTTCAGTATAGAGTGTGTTTCTGAGCTTTATGACTATCATGTTACAATTACTACTTGCTAGGAGATCATTTATTCTGGAAGTCATTTATTAAAACTGCACCATTATCCATTACCAGATCTGTGATAGCCTGTCCCCTAGCTGGCTCCATGACATATTGCTCTAGGAAACTCTCTAATACACTCAATGAATTCATTGTCATAATTATCTTTTCCAACTTGACTGATCCAATCAACATGAAGTTCTGATTTCAGGGATGAACAGACAGAATTAATAGCCTGACTTCTCATTTTTTGTATGTCAAAGAATACTGTCTTGTTAGTCCATTTTAAAAAAATCCTTGCTCATCCCACCATCAAACATTTTTGTACCATTTTGTTGCTGGCAGTAAGGTTCTGCAGAGCTCCCGCACAAGCTTCGAGTGTGGCATCAGACTTGGATTTACCCAAAAGGGATGTGTACATTTTGATTGCTTTTGAGTGTGAAAGATTGTTGACACCTTTCGGATTGTCATCCTCTTTCAGGAAAGGCATATTATCTAAATCAGGCTGTTGAAGGGAGGAAAAACAAGACAAAATTACAGAAAGGTCAATATAAACATTTAAAAGAATGGCTTTTCATTCTTTTTTTGCAGTGACAGCATACTGCTGCTTGTGGATTGAAAAATCAAATGGGGTATATAACTGGAAGCAAATCCAAAAACTACAATTAACTGCCCACTCTGGAAATCCACACACCATCAAGATGCCGAGGCTAGGTTGATTAGAAGTTTCAAAATAAAAACTGATGATTTTTATATGCAAGGATGTGAAGAATTCCAGAATTAAAGGGGACAGTTGGAGTCAAGATACAAACATGGCATGATCTAACTAAACATCAGAACACCGCTGAGGGCCTGAATAATTTAGCTCTAGTTCAGAGGTGACTTTTCAGAAAGAAAAATAAAATGCATTCTATGTATTAATTCTGCTGACAGTATTATTTATTGTCGTGAAAGGATTGGTGAAATTCAAAACATGGCAAGCTAGACTTATGATCTGAGGCCTGAAAACAGATCAGAGTTTATTGAAAAATTGTGAAAGCAACACTAACAGCATTTCTCGGAATAGATGTCACAGTTACCTCATCAAACTGATCATTTCCAGGGCTGAAACAGCCCACAGAGGACTTCTTTGTCATTCTGTTTTGGCTCTGTACACTTCCTTTCCCATTAATGTGGCTGAACACAGCTGGCACTTCCGTATCCAAGTGGTATGTGAGGTTATGTAGGATGCAAACACAGTTTTCAACCGACTGTCAGAAATTAAAAATGTATTATAGAATTAATAAACAAAACATTTATGCTATCAATATGTTTATTATAACAAAGACTTGTAAGATCATACAGTGCAACACTGTCAACATAAAAGTAACAAAAGCCTAGCTCAGATTTTAACTGATTACATTGGAATATAAAGTATTACACCACTGTGTTCACCAGCTTTTATGGCACCAGAGGACAGATACCAGGACCCAAACTCTTAATTTAGTTCCATTAAGTGAAACTTTGAGGCATAATGCATAGTTAAAATAAATCTACTCTGTCCTGTTGAAGTTAGGAGATTGTAGGGTGATCTAATTGAGATTTTTAAAAATGACAAAACTCTTCAATGCAGTAAATACAAAGAGGTTACTTTTTTTTGCTGGGAAATTCAAAACAATGGGTGCAATCTTAAAATCAGAGCTAGTCCATTTAGAACAGAATCTAAACTATTCCTCTCCAAGAATACTTCCATGGATGCTATGACCATTGACATTGTCGGGGCTTGAAATGGACTGATTTGTATTCATTGAAGGTATAAAAGGATATGGATCAAATGGAGTTGAGACATAGATCTACCATGATTTTACTGAATGAAGGAATGGACTCAACATTTCTCGACAGGCTCAAATAATGTGGAAGCTTTGGTTTAGTATGTTTTCTTTAAATTACTTTGCTAACAGAGTCAACAGTCTAACTTGGAACAGAAAGGAATTAGAACCAAGTGTTACCTATAGGATTACTGCAGGAAATGGTGTTCTACTGCATTTTAAATAATATTTGGACTATTGTTACAGTGAGGGTTGAAAAATGAGTGGAGAGGCTCTCCCTTTGTGAATGAAATAAAATTTATACTTTATTTTTAAAAATGGTCTACACAGCCAGGTCACTGTTGTGGGGGGGGGGGGGGGGGGGGGGGCGCGGTGAACAACAGGAAGCTATTGCTTCCAGGATTACTTGCAATGCTGGCCCCCAAGTTTGCCACTTCCAGCCAGATAAACTAGCCCCTGTTAACCTCCCTATTCCTGGAAGTGACAAGAAAATGCCAGTGAGAATCTATTCATGGGCTTCAGCTTGATCAATTAGCTGGCAACTACTTGCAGGCAGGTAGCTCTTCTATTTCCTCCTGCAATTCCTGTATCCAAGAGGAAAACAAACCATGTTAAGACACAAACTGTCAAGATGGCTGGTGTCCAACCAAGGTTCATGCTTTTCCCATTCTCCCAAATGCTTGGAAAGTTTTCCCTCACTTGCTATCACCTGCTCAAACCCTGCATGCCCTCTGTGCTGCCTACTCACTCACTCACTCAGGACAACTCCCCACCAGCACCAAAAGTAACCTCTGTGCCATCCACTTTCACCACCCTTAATACCTGCCTCTCTCACATTTCATGAGGGAGGCCTATTGTTGTCAAGCCACTAGACGGGTATCAGAGGTTGACTTAATGTGCCAGGATTCTCTGAGTTAAGGCTATACCCCATCACTTGATTGAGACCTGCTGACAACCACTGGGTGGATGCTCTTTGAAAGGTTGGTTCACACTCAATGGGCCAAATGGCCTCTTCCTGCACTATAGGGATTCTATAATTCTATAAAACGGTACAGTAAAATGCTCCTGACAGAGATATCAGTATCACCAGACTTCTTCGCTGTTTCTACCACAAATTTTACCATAGCTCATGTCAGTCAGACCCTTATAATATTCCACCTGAACTTTAATGCCAGTTTTTTTTTGACTGAATTCAAATATCACCATCTGTCATGATGAGATTTAAACACATGTCCATAGAACATTAACCTGGACTGTGGATTTCTAGCCTGGTGACTGTACCACTATGCTACTTCCACACTCTCTCTCTCTCTATTAAAACATACCCTAGTGACTGAATGGTAACAAAATAAACAAAAGTCTTTTTGTTAGCGTTACTCACATCAAAAATGTTGGCATATATGCATGAAGTTAATGATCAATTTTTGTACAATCATGGAGGAGGTAACACATTAACTTGGTTTTCCTTTGTCTGATTCTAGTCTTAAGACTGCTTTATACATTAATTACGTGGAGAGTTGGCAAACATGTAGGTTCTTCATTATAAGAAAGCCACATGTCATGTTTTTTCACCTTGTTCTCTGAAAAATGGGATGACAACCACAGAAACCCAGAAAACAAAATTAGAATTTAGATATTTCATCCTAACTTTTCTAGCTCAAGGAACACAGCTGGATGGTTAAATTACTAGGTTCTCCTATATTTTCAACCTGGAGTGATTAAATATACATGCGCATCTTTATCATAATTAACATGTTACATGATTATGATTTTACCTTTGCATCAGCTTGGTTTGCATTGATACATGCTTGAGTATAAGTCATAAGAGAATCAATCAATCCATTGCAGTTGCGCATCATCTGCCGGCCTTCTTGACCAGCAGAGCTCAGGTTCCTACAGAACATGATTTACAAAATGTTATATATTTTTTTAAAATGAAGTCCATGGTGCAGAACGCCAAGAAGGTGAGAGAGAACAAGAAAGAATAAATAAAGCTGAAAGTAATAATTATGATGATAAGATGTTTTAAAAATAACAGTCTTCAGACTGCAGAAGAAAGAAACATGTATCTACTGAAGACTTAAAAGGTTTAGGCGTAAGAATCCAGAATTTTAGTGTCTCAAAGAAATATAGAACAATAGAACAATAGACTCTTACAACATGGATACAGATCCTTCAGTCCAACTCATCCATTCCAATCAAGTTTCCCAAACTAAACTAATCCCATTTGCCTGCATTTGGCCCATATCTCTCTAAACGTTTCCTATCCAGGTACCTGTCAAAATGTCTTTTAAATGTTGTAACAATAGCTGCATCTATCAGCTCTTCTGGCAGTTTATTCAACATATGAATCAGCCTCTGTGTGGAAAAAGTTGCCCCTCAGATTTCTTTTAAATCTTTCTCCATTCACCTGAAAATTCAGGTTTTGAACTCCCCAATCCTAGGGAAACGACCTTTGCTATTCATCTTATCAGCACCCCTCATGATTTTACAAACCTCTATGAGGTCACCCCTTGACCTTCCACAATCCAGTGAAAAACGTCCCAACCTGCCCCATAACTCAAAGCCTCTCGTAACAATAATACCCCAATAAATCTCCTTTGTACACCCTCTGATCCCATAATATCCCTCCTATAGCAGGGCAATCAGAACTTCACAGCACTTCAGTACAAGGTGCTGGTGAGACCACATCTGGAGTGCTGTGTGAAGTTCTGGTCTCCCTATTTAAGGAGAGATATCTCCCTATTAGAGGCAGTTCCGAAAAGGTTCATTCGGATGACCCCTAGTATTCAGGGACCGTCTTATGGGCAAAGGCTAAACACCACTCTTTGAATTTTGGAAAAATGAGAAACATGTAGGATTCTTAAGGAGCACGATAGGGTAA
The DNA here is from genome assembly GCA_024137785.1 of Ginglymostoma cirratum. Classification (NCBI taxonomy): domain Eukaryota; kingdom Metazoa; phylum Chordata; class Chondrichthyes; order Orectolobiformes; family Ginglymostomatidae; genus Ginglymostoma; species Ginglymostoma cirratum. The sequence continues at coordinate 21,950,697 of JAHRHZ010000271.1, read as the reverse complement.
ATGCTGAGAGGATGTTTCCCCTGATGGCAGAGTCTCGGACTGGAGGGAGCCAATTTAAGACTGAGATGAGGAGGAATTTCTTCTCTGAGAGGATTGAGCGTCTTTGAAAGTCATTGATACAAATGTGTCAATGAACCGCACAAATGCTCACTTTGCTGTTTTAACTGCTTACTAAGGCTTTACTTCCTGAGGTTTTAGGTTCAGGAATAAAGGATGCTCATCTCAGCCCACTGAAGTATGCAGTTGATATCAAAATGAATTTAATTTCTAAACCCTGAATTAATTGTTCATTAGTGAATTAATTGTAACCAAATCAAGAAAGATGGCACACTACAAGTTGTGCAATAAGCATTATTGAATCATTAACAAACCACAGTTAAACACTGGGCACATGAACAATGAAGTGTCATGCATATGTGTTATGAGTTACTCAGCAGTTGCATACCAAATTATTAATAGACAGAGTGTTTACCATTATAAAATGTACATTGGCAATTCAATAGATAACTGTAAATCAGCACCAATATAACCAGCTCCAGAAGAGTGTGACAACATCTCTGAACAGGTTGATTAGAAAATAAAAATTTTAAACCAGACAAGCTCACCCTGATTCATCGGGGCATTGCCTCAAGAAATTGCACCAGAAAAATACTGTCACCTATTTTATTGAATTGAGTAGCAACACAAGTGGCGTTTGCCATTAACAGGATGCTGGCTTTAAACACAGAAGACATTCAGCCTCTCACACAAATGGGTAATGTACAAAATCATATAGATCATCTGTGTTTGACATTAGTATATAAATTTCTGTCTTGGTATGATGCTAGGCAATTAGGCTGCACACATCCCGAAAACTGATGGATCACGCAAAGCAGTATGCCTCTTTGACAACAAACCAGGTACCGACTGTCCCTAACCAGTCTTGAGCTTGCAAAACTTACAACAATGTCTGACATTGGGTGTAATTCTTCAACTGAACAATATTTACATTATCCTAAATGTGTAAAGAATGATCAATATAGGAATATTAGTCGGGCTCATAGTGTGGCACACTTGCACATACTGGAAGCTACAAATAATAACACAAACGGCCCTGTCCTTTGCAGACAGTAAGAACATTTCTGTGCATATTTCAACCTTTTCCTCAGCCCTGACATTTTTGAGTTTCCTAAACAGACAGTATCTGCACTAATTGCCCACCGTCCTAGCTGGTTCTGACTATGAGACACTGGGCTCATGTCATGAGGGAACAGATTGTTTTTTTCACTTTCCTACTTCTGTTTCTAATACATTGAAGTATTCACCACAAGGATTTAAAACTTTGCTTAAATTCACATGAACAAACCTTTAGAGGGCCAGGATCTACTTGCAGAACTTAAAAATGAAGTTGCATCCTTCCGTTATTAATGCACAATATAGAAATAGAGATCAGACTTAAAGCATCATTAAAGTCATAATTTTTCTATTTTAGAACAAGCTGCCAAACAGTAATATGTTATGATCCTTCATCTACATAGATGTTTGGCTCCCTAGCCTTCACCATCTTCCCTCACATCTAATCCCCATTCCTCCACATAGTGGCTAGTTTCAGAAAAGCACTGAAGTTGTGAGGGCATGCAGTTACCCCAATTCTTAATTTGTCAGAGGTTTGAAATGCCTGACTTTGGGGAAGGAGCCAAATTTTCTTTTAAAAAAAGTTACTGTCATCAACAGATGAATCTAATATCCCTCCAATGGAGCCATGAGTACCATACCTTAGACATCCTGTGGCATTGTAGAAAACATCGGAATTGTTGATTCTTGGATTTCCATATTCCTCAGAAGTATGTGGAATAATCACAGACTCAGTCAGGGCTGGCAGGGCATCTTTAATTAGGACTTCCTTGAGGTCATCACATGATGAAAGGTTCCACAAGAGTCCTAATAACATTAAAAAATAATTTGCAAACTTAACACAACATGTACAGCTTGAGGCAGTGGTTTGGAAAGTGACTTTTGTTTTCGTATCTTCATATTACCTCCCATGTTTAATTCCTAAAACTTAACTTGTTTCAGGTCACTTTGAAAAAACAGAGATCTCGGCAAAAGACTTCTGCTAGCCTGTGCAGTCTCAAATTTCAATCTTATTGAGAAAATCAATTAACAGCATCCTTTAAACAGATGATTCACAGCTGCAAACTGCTATAATGGACTGCAGCCACCATTTCTGGAAAACCTTTGAATGGGAATGAACGTATTTAAGGCTCATACAAGTGAAATGAATTAAACTACCTGTGGCCTGGCAATGAACACAAGCAGAACATTTAGGTACAAGGTGTCTATTACATATTTCCTTAATACCAATCATATTGATCTACTAAATTGGCATAATAGGCTCTCATTATTTCTTCATGGAATAATGTGTCTTTTACCAGCTTTCCATAACATGCGGAAAACTAAGAAACTCAACAGTATTAGGCAATATTTGACTGCTCCTATTTGAAGTTCTAAAAGCTTAGCCAATTAATAACATCCAGGTGGTAAGCTAGAAATGCCAATTATTCCTAGATCTATTTAACTACTGGAAATAACTGATGTGTGTCAATAAAACAATACATCCCAGCATCATTATACATCTCTAATAATCAAATCCCTTGTGACTATGTATTATAAATTGCACTATAGATGATGGCACAACATATAAACTATCCCATTGTTTACCATACCAAAATACATGTTTAGGTCTATACTTGGCACATAATTCAACCTCTCATTTCTCATTTAATAAATGCATGCATAGGGCTGCACGAAGAACATGGCAGCCACCATTTCTGGAAAATCTTTGAATGAAAATGTATTTAAGGCACAGCTCCTCCTATGTTCTAAGGCCATAACGAAGTGAAATATACAAAGCAGGAGATCAAAGGCGATACCATTGTTACAACACCGTGTTACATTTTCTGGAGTTACCTATTGGGTATATTAGGCATGAGCATAAATCAAAGATATTCAGATGGTTTATAGCAATGATCACAGAGAAAACTGAAAGGTAGACACTGAAATTTTAATGACCAAATTAATTTCTTTCCAAAACTAGCATGACCTATTGATACTCCAAAATTTGTATTTATCATTAAGCTTATCAATCCAGTCTTTTCATTTTTCTTCAAAACCCATAATGCCCTTACTTCTCGGTGTGAATAACTTTGATACTTCATTATCTGTTTTGTATATTCAGAATGTATTGATCCTGTATATTCCACAGCACATTCCACATTTTTAAAACACTTTTGTGACAACATCTCATCCAAATTCAGTTCAGGTCAATTTATAAAAATAGATGAGCCAATTCCACATTTGTAAATTATCATCTTTTTGAATTTTTCATTGCCCCACTCTGAGTCACATTTATTTTCTCAAGCACTCAAGAATAGTCAGAGAAATCTCCAAGGAAAGGTCAGCTAAAATAGTTGTATAAGCCAACTGTGCAAGTTTCTGTGTGGAGAAAAAAAACAAAAGTTGGCCTCTCAACGCTGCATCACCTCATGGACACAGGAGTGCAGATTAATTGACTTTCAGGATAGGAATCTTGGTGCCAGTTGGTTGAGGTCATACTGCCCCATTTTCTTAATGCCACTTAAAAATGGGCAGTAAAACTGAAGAAAATCCAGAAAATGTATCCGCTTGTGATCTACTCCTTTGTATCTTTCTCTTCATTCTGGTAGGAGGAGCTACGCCTTAAATGTAGTCTGAGTATTATTTATCCACTTAACAAAGCACCCTTCACAATATTTTCAAAAATGTATTCTAAAAATATTTCTAGCTTGGAGACAAGTGACAATTCTGGTAAACACCTCTGGGATCAGTGGAACATAATATACCTATCTCTGAGGGGCTCAACTCCTGACTCCTCAAAGTTGTTCCAAAGTTTATAAGTCTTAAATTAGGAGTACAGATGTAGTAATATATCTCTGACCTGTACAAGCAAGCCCCAAGGTGTGCCAAGCCACATCAGCTAATTAGATCTGTTCCCTTTTCAATAGGCACAATATCCATACTCTCCAGCAGTGGAAATATGTAATTATTAATAAGAGACGTCTGCAAGGTCACCCATAGTTCATCCGTTACATTCCAAAATTGTGAATCATTTCAAACATTGGCTATTGACAGCCTGGAACATTATTGAGGGAGTGAGGGTAGAAGTGGTCATGCCAGGTCTGGTTATACTTGCCTCAATCCAATTGTGTTCTATGAGAGTTCAAAAGTTAGAACTGTTAAACTTAAGGTACTGAAGATTTTGACAGTCCTGGAAGAACAACACATGAGGCAGGCAGTGTGAAAAATGGTGGGACAAGTCACAAGTGAGAACAGTGTTGGGAGTTGACACTGCAGGTTGGTTAAGAGAGTTTGGGAAGGGAGGCATTGAATAATGACAGGACTCAGAAGTTGGAGAAAGGTGGTGTACATGAGCATAGAAGTTTGCTGAAATCACAGAGAATGAGAAATTACAGACCGAGTTACCTGGGAGGTACCTCGGTGTGAAAGGCGACATCGCGCTTGGAAATGCATGACAGGAAGGATGGATAAAGAAACAAAAAAGGAATTGCTTAAATGGAGAAGGAGGAACAGGAGATCAGAGCTTTTCCAAGAAGTCTTCCAATTAAGCAATTTTTACCAGTTATTTGCTTTCGTGTTTCCAGATCATTTGTTTCTCTCAGGATCTGAAGGATTGGTTTGATCCCACCATTTTTCTTTACTTCAAGCTTGTTGTTGACGTTCTTGTAGACTGCATTTCGAAGAGCTCCACAGACAGACTGCTGAACGTTGTTATTTTTAATTCCCAAGAGGTTGATCAGTTGAGGAATTGCATTCATTTCAGAAATCTGGAAAACAATATTTATTTAATCTAGCTGGATATGTCATATGATGTTACAAATTACATGTAATGACAATTACAAAGATCAAGTGTCTAACGATTAAACAGTGAGGAGTGACTGGATTCAAAGTGCTAACACTGTTTTCTCCTCACAGATGCTGCCAGACCTGCTGAGTTTCTGCAGCAATTTCTGTTTCAGTTTCTATCACTGAACAAGCTGTCAAACAAGGAAGCAACTAGTCTCACATGTTTAGAATCTTGTATTTAGATCAAGCTCTCAGTTAGGAATGTATTTTTAAGACTTCTTTTCAAAAGTGTTGTGAATGATCAAGTCAAAAAAAGGTAAAAAGTCAATCATCTTACTGAACCATAAGGCTGTTGTCTTATTAGAAAGATGACTAGTGATGATTTAACCTGCGCATCATGACACCTCAGGTGCAGGAAGAGATTGAAAAGGTGGGACCTTCATGCTAACCTCAGCCAGTACAGGAATTGAACCCACGCTGTTGGCAAAACTCTGCATTGCAAATTAGCCATCCAACCAACTGAGGTAACTGGCCCCTAAAGCAGAAAGTTAAAGAGTTTGGAGGTAGGTTCATTGAGCTCTGATTAAAGCTTAATAGCCTGAAATATTTCCACAGGTCTCTTCTACCCCTGACACTGCCAAACTTGCTGAGTATTTCCAGTATCTTCCGTTTTTAATCCAGATTCCTAGTAAAACTTCATGCTAAAGACTGAGGTAGGAAGGCAAATACTTTTAGAAAAGGGTCCACCGCAGAAGGCCATGAGTGAAAGACTGATCTCCTATGACAAAATGTAATATTCTAGAATCAGAGGGAAGACATATTTGGGCTAGAATGAACAGCTGAAGATTTCCTAAACAAAGGCACGACCTACTTACTGCAGCGGCTCAGGGGAAGGAGCTCTCAGTGGGAAATTGGAAAGAAGAGTAACATTAGAAAGAGGGCATCCTTCACTCAGTTAAATGGCAGCACTCATCTCTCTGCTAGAAAGTTGTGGATTCAAGCTTAATGCCAAATAGATGAACACACAGTCGAGACCGACACTTCAGTGACATGACTGAAGAATGTTTCACTATCAGAGTTTGATGTCTTTTATCATAGAAGACTTGGAGAGAAACTGCAGAAAACTCCAGCACAAAGGGGCCATGGGGGTTCTTGCGTATGAAACACAGAAAGCTAGCTCACAGGTGCAACAGGTAATCCAGAAGGCTCATAAAACACTGACCCTTATTTCAATGTGGTTGGAATATAACACTAGGGAAGTCTTATTGTAACTGTACAAGTGTTGATGAGACAATATCTGGAGTACTGCAACCAGTTTTGGTCTGCTTATTAAAGCAAAGGTATTATTTCATTGGAGGCAGGTCAGAGAAGGTTCACGAGAATGATCCCTGGTATGAAAGGATTGTCTTGTGAGCAAAGGCAAAACAGCTCAGGATTCTATTCACTGGAGTTTAGAATAATAAGTGATCTCATTGAAACATATTAGGATTCTTAAGGGACCAGACCAGGTAAATGATGGGAGGGAGTTTGAGGACCAGAGGGCATCGTCTCCAAATAAAGGGGTGCCAATTTAAGATTGAGATGAGGAGGAATCTCTTCTCTTAGAGGATTAAGAGTGTTTGGAATTCCTTGCTACAGAGACCTGTGGGGCAGAGTCCTTATGTATATTAAAGGCTGAGATTGATTCTTGAGCAGGAGGGGAATCAAAGGTATGGGAAAGGGTAGGGAAGTGGATACGAGGATTGTGCAATCAGCCACGATCCTCTTCAATGATGGAGCAGGCTCAAAGAGCCAAACAGCCTGCTCCTGTTCCTATTTTCTATGGCCTTATTAAGACCAAGCTCCTGTCTGCACTCTCAGGTGGCCAAGTGAAACTCCACAGTACAAGTGAACGTAGAGGGAAATTTTTAGATCTCCAGTTCAACATCAAACCCTTAATCAACATCACTGCTAAAGACGATTTTTTTTTCACTTTGTGCATGGAATGTGGGTATTAATGACAAGGCTAGCAAATCATGTTGAACTGAGTGACTTAGCAAGGCCACTCTAGAGGCCAATTAAGATTCAACCATATTGCCACGGAGATGGAGTCACAAGTAGGCAAGATCCCCAAAGGACATTAGTGAACCAAACGGGTTTTTAAGATAATCATAGTGTCAAGGTCACCATTACTGAGTCTAGCTTTCAAGATTTTATTAATTAGATTTAAATTTCCCCATCTGCGATGTTGGGATTTGGACCCATATCTCCTGAGCGTTCTTCTGGACAATTGCTTAACTAGTCCAGTGATAATGCCACCATCTCAGTAGTGTACATAGGGCTTTGCTGTAAGTCACCTTACTGCCATGTTTCTCTCAACACACCAATAAACATTTCTTCAGCATCAATTCATAGCAATTGATTAAAAGAGGCTTGTGTAGTGCTCAAAAAGAATGAAAACATTGGGCTGAACAGCCTGTTTAAAATCCTGTGCTTAGCACTTTAGGAGATCTTGGGATCAGAAAAGAAGCAGTTCAAGTTTGCTCAAATTCCTGCAGGAAAATTCTGCAAGAAGTACATTCTGTAAACTACAAATGACTAGGGAAATGATACATAACACTATTTCGCAAAGCATGCAATCATATACTGAAAGAAGATTCATATCACCCCACCACCATTTAAAATGTGAAAACTTGGCATATATGTATTATTTATGAACTAAGCTATTCTAGAATAGCTTGGATTGCAATTATATCCCTCAGTGACAACTGATACATGTACACATCTTCAGAGAGGATTACAAATCTATAATTTATGTACAGACTTTACCAACTAATTTTAACAAGCCTGCGGATCAAAAACACTAGTGGGGAGACTCCCTTTACTTTTCATTTTAGATAAGCTACTTTTGCTTAATGTTTTCTGTTTCAACAGATATGTCTGTGATATTTTACATTACCACTGTTTTAGCCATGTCCTCCTTGAAGCACTCATGCTGAATGTAAGAGGCAGCGTAGGCCAGAACACTGGGATCCTGATCGGATAAAAGCATCACTGCTTTTTTTAGATTCATATTGCTGTCAAAGTCTCTGTGAAAGGGCAAGAAGATTAACATGACAATGAAAACATTAACATGTGCGGCTATCCATTTACACAGATGAACAATGCACCTTTTTTGACAACCGAGTAACACGTCAAAAAAATAAATACAGGGCCCAAACATGTGGTATTTATGTGATGGTTTCAAAATATTAAGTCCAACAAACAAAAAAAAATGTCCAAGTGTAGTTAATTTTACAGCAATTACAATTACAACTAGTAGTTACACGTCCTATGAATACCGCCGAATAAACAAAAAACAAAAAACAAAAAACAAAAAAAAAATTAAATCCAAGAAAATTAATGACAAATAGGAACTGAACCTGTAGGGTTTTTTGTTTGCATTTTGTCCCCCTTTGATACTCCAGGCTATATTCTGTACCACTACAGTGCAGTTTACATCACTTATAGCAGGTACATTTATGCCCACTAGCAGCTTGTAACAATACTCATGATGTTCAGAATAAAGAGTGAAATTTCACAGAAACAGATTCACTATAAAATACTGCAAAAATATGTTTCTTTTTTAGATTCAGCTATTCTTTTGTAGACGTAATGATTGAATATTTTAAAACCTTTTAGAGCAGTTTAAATGATAGCATATGATACAATTGTAAGCATAGGCAGTGACATTCATACTTCACAAATTAGTTATTTGTCAGCTATTTCAGATTTTGGAATTTAACTGTTGCCGAGGAGAGCTAGCTGTAACCCGACAGATAGGGGCTGCAAAAGCATAGTACTGCAGATGCCAGAAATTTGAAAGAAACGCGAAAAATGTTTGAAATACGCAACAGGTCCGGAAGCATCTGTGAAGACAGAAACAGAGCTAAAAGGCTGAATAAGTGCCAATTCTGGTGAGTTTCACTGGGGGTTCCTCTCCTGGAAACTGAGCGAGATTGTTCATGCCAATCACTGAAATGTATCCCATTACCTCTGCCTCATGTCTCTGGTGCTTGAGTAATCCTATCTTCCCTCTTGCCAAAAATGGAAGTATTTGCCATTCTAGAACGTTCCAGGATTTCCAGAACCATTTCTAAAGCCCAGTTGTCGATACTGCCAGGTGAATGCCAGCCAGGAGTTTCCAAGTGCACATTCATAAACGTATTTGCATTAAAGAATCAAGATACACAGGTTACATGTGCTTAGCACCATGCCATCTTAGAACTCTGTCTAAGGGACTAATACTTTTTCTCCTAAGCTCAGTATCGCATAACATCATCTAATTGTTCTATGTTCCCAAGTACTGTGAAGCCTTGAAATGGTTCAAACATTAACTTTTATCAGGCAAAGGCAAAAGCAAATGCAAAGAAAAAACAATAAAACATGCATTTGCTCCAGGAACAGGAAGTGAATGCGTGTGTCCTCAAGCACCAACACATTTATAGTCAACGACTGGTAACTGCACCCAGCACACCTCTATTGGAGATAGTAAGGACTGCCGATGCTGGAGTCAGAGATAACACAGTGTGGAGCTGGAAGAACACAGCAGGTCAGGCAGCAGCAGAGGAGCAGGAAAGTTGACGTTTCGGGTCGGGACCCTTCTTTAGAAAATACAGTTCCTCTACTGGAACTGTACGTCAGTTAAGATCTATCTGGCTTATTGCGTTTCACACTTTAGCACCCTATTGTGCAGAAGGTGATGTTCCATGTGCTCAATACCCTCACTTTCATCGTTGGAAGATGCTGCTGCTCTTTCAGCTTTTTAGCATCCATCACATCCTGTTGTGCAAAACGCAGCATGCTAGAAGCAGCTCCCAACATGACTCAATAATTTCTAGTTCTGCAGTATCTTTATGCCAACCATCATGCTGTATTATTGCCCGATCAAGGCCAGGTGGTTGTGACCGATGACCCCCTCCCCTACAATACATCCTCCAATGCACTATCAACTCATCCCTTATATGTTGAGATTCCCTCTTTCAGAGTTATTGCTCTCTCTGTATTCCAACATGCTCTTCCCAGTCTCTGGAACTGACTTCCCCAACTTTCCTATCACAGGTCTGTGCCAATCCATTCAACTTTCACTGAATTTCTTTTCCCTGGGACTGACAGCAGCCTACTCACTGGGCTATAATGATATAGACCACTGACCTTGACCATCCCAAGCAGCTAAGTGCTTTCTAGCCCCAGGCCTGATAGTGGACCACTCCCTTACTTGCTAATACTGCTGACTGAAGGCTCTCATCTTTGGCTTGGCTGGGGACTATGCCCCTTATACTTTGATACATGGGTACTTGGTTGAAGCACATGCAGTGCATTTACCATGTGTGCTGCTGGCACATGGTGTAGGTATGAGGTTGTCATAGCTCAGCGCCATATTGCCACATGTCCACTCTCTTTACTGTTCATTGCTGACAGCCCTGTTAAGTTGCATGGTTTTGTGTCTGTGCTAAAAGATGAGTCTAGATAGATGTACTGTGAGCATTTAAGCCCTGGATGAGAGGGAAGTGTGCAGAAAGGCAGGGTGATGCAGGGGTGCTGACAGCATCCAAATACCACAAAGTGAGTGAGCACTAAGAGAGCAAACAAGAAGCACTGAGGGACACTCCAGTTGAATCCATGAAATGTGAGCAAAATGTCCTGGCAGCAGCATTCTAAATGCAGGGCAAAATGCAGCACGTGCATACAGAACTGTATTGTAAGTGGGTCAGGGATGGGCCATGAGCATGCACTGAGGCTAGTACATGTCCAATGCCAACCTCTGTGGGCACTGGAGGCAGGCAGGCACCGCCCATGGTGTGTGACCTGAGATGTTGGTGACTGTTGTCCAAGATGTAGTCATCAGGTGCCCTTTCAGGGAATTGTCACAGTCCAGTCTCTATCCAGCAGGAAACTTAAAATCAATGAGGTGAGATTAGGTATGCTAATGCATGCAAATAGATGCACAAATAATTCTCTCGCCAACAGTAAGATTCACATCTTGCAGCTCAAAACATCGTTGGAGAATCTCTCCTCTTTTCCTTTGTGCTGAGAATCTCATTTTTCTCCATCTCACCCTTGAAATAACTCCACAGAGGCTGTTATCCCATCACCAAGTCACCCTTTATTTACACGTGGAGAGCCCTTGACATCAATCCAGCTCCTTCAGAGCCAGCTGGCAGAGTGAACAGGATGTCTGACACTCCTGTTCTTATCTGTCAGCCAGGGCTCTCTGATTGACTAGATTAACAGCCTCAATCAGGAAACTCATATTCCTTGAGGTCCACCTAGCTAAGCTTGTTACAATTACTACAACCCTATTTTCCCAAATGAGTCACCAATACCAGCATTACGCAGGGGATGGGATGGTTGTGCCCATTTTTTCAGATCAACAAACTACTCAGTCTCCAAAATATTCAGCATTCTTTGAACCTCTGCTCTCAGGGCATCCCAAGATCACATTAAATGCCATGCACTATTACATGCTAGCCCTTAACCCTCTCTTCAGTAGAGCCAGGCAGATATAATTGCATCTAAATGTTTGTAAGATAGAATGTGTTATTTATTAATTATTAACATGATTTTCTCAGTGAACACCTGCTTCTTCCTGAAATACCTAGCAGGGTGTAACTTTCTAGTTACTGTGGCAGAAATAGTTGGTGTATTTTGACTGATTAAACAATAATCAATCTAAACTCAGACTGTTTTATCAGGAAGGTCACAGTTGGAAAACACTACATGATCGATACTCCCATTTGCAGTGTCTGGACTTAATCTTGCAAGATAACAAGGTGTGGGGCTGGATGAACACAGCAGGTCAAGCAGCATCATAGGAGCAGGAAAACTTGACGTTTCGGGCCTAAACCCTTCAATC
>JAHRHZ010000271.1:21906025-21938542 GCA_024137785.1 Ginglymostoma cirratum | reverse complement strand
GATTGAAGGGTTTAGGCCCGAAACGTCAAGTTTTCCTGCTCCTATGATGCTGCTTGATCTGCTGTGTTCATCCAGCCCCACACCTTGTTATCTCGGATTCTCCAGCATCTGCAGTACCTTTTATCTCTTAATCTTGCAAGGTTTTCTGAGCAGAATTCAGTTAGCAATTAACAAAAAAAAAATGCAAAGACTTAAAAGTAATGGCATTCAAAAAAAGTGCCCATCCCAAAGAATTTATGACCGGAACCTGTTCCACAATCCTGTATTTTCAGCTCCCTCCCTATCCCAGAGAGACTCCAAAGCCATAATACTTACCTGCGGAACTGAGAATACGTTTAATTTTAGTGCTGACAGATATAGCCTGTAAAAGTTTGCTTATATTTGTGCAGATAAAGAGAACATTGGGAATGATAGATAATTTAAAATAAGCTATCACAACATGTAACAACACCATTTTGAATTGAAATCTAAAAAAAGAGAAATAGTTGAAACTATACTTCGCTACGTAAAAGAGTGAAAATAAATCTGCCTAATTATCTCATACCATGAAAAGGGCCCACCATTCTGATATCTCTTGTCTTGTCTACTGCAATAATGGTGCCAGTTTTATAAGAAACAAGCCAGAATTCGAAGTCAAGTAGGATATACCAGGTACAGCTCTTCTCAAATTCTGATGATAAAATGGCTGAGTGCTTGCTTTCTGAAAAGGCTTCCCTTCCATTATTGTCTCACAAAACCCCCTCCATATTGCAAACACCCTTGGACAGGACAAGGTTCAAAGCTGTCTCCTATTAATGACGCTATTTACACTGAAGTCACAGTCAGTTTAAGTTACACTAATGAAACGACATGGCAAGTTACCCAGATGACATGTCAAATGAGGACACAAACTTTGTCTGAGGCACTATGGAAACAGTTAGAAAAAGTAGTTATACAATAAATAAATGCAATTAAAGCTTTTTTTCAATAGTTTCTAGTGAAAAACCTTTTCTTGTCACAAATCTGTCATAAGCCTTTACCCTGTGGTTCATTGTGGGCATTTGTACATTTGTCTTTATGTTGGAGCCAGAAGAACAAGTGACAGAAACAGACTGAAGAAGTTTGTACCCAACTTCTAGCACTATACACTCAAAAGTCTACACACCTGAGGCAGAAAGTAGCAGTCATGATGTGAGTTCAGTGGTACCTTAAATACAAAGACTGGGGAAGAATATAACACGGTTCTTGCTGCCTGATGTGGGAGAACAAACATTTCTGTCCATCCACCCACGTGTCCCTGTCACCGTTGCTTACCTGCAGAACCTCGAGATTGGTTAGTACATTTAAAATATGTACTTTGGCAGATTATGCTCTTCCCAAGACTGCAAGAAACTACAAAGTCAGGAACACAGCCCAGTCCATCACACAAACCAGCCTTCCATCCACTGACTCCATCTATGTTTCCCGCTGCCTCGGGAAAGCAAACAATATAATCAAATACCCCTCCCATCCCAGTTATACTCTCTTCCACCCTCTTCTGTCAAGCAGAAGATAAAGAAATTTGAATACACATAGAAACAGATTCGAGAACAGCTTCTTCCCCACTGTTATCAGACTTTTGAATAGACATCAAATTAATGTTGATCTCTCTCTCATCACCTACCCTGTGGTTGTAACATTGTATTCTGCACTCTGTTCTGTTACTGTGATGCATTCTGTATGGTACAATATGCCTGCATAGCACGACAAACACCAATTTTCACTGTATCTCGGTACATGTGTCAACAATAAATCAATCAATGATTTTGATTAAAACAATGGAAAATGACTTTTGCAACAGTTGCACAGCCTGGCCCTGTCTCTCCTGAGTCACAAACAGGAACTGAAGGAGCTGGTTAATGAAACTATAACAGAATGACAACGCAAAGCTATATCTGGCTATGTCACTTATTTACTGTCCTCGATTTGAATGTTCAACAATTGATGCAAGGAAGACCTATTAGTATCAATTAGATAATTTCACACCCTTAGCATCAGTGGTCTAAATGTTCAAAAGTCCCATTCCATTGTTTTAATCAAAATCATTGATTTATTTATTGTTGACACATGAACCAAGATACAGTGAAAAGTGTTTTGTGTGCTGTGCCGGCATATTGTACCACACAGAATGCATCACAGTAACAGAACAGAGTGCAGAATACAGCGTTACGGCCACAGAGTAGGTGCTAAGAGAGAGGTCAACATTAACATTTGAGGTCCATTCAAAAGTCTGGTAACAGTGGGGAAGAAGCTGTTCTAGAATCTGTTTGTATGTGTATTCAAACTTTTATATCTTCTACCTGACAGGTGGAAGACAGTAGAATTGGGATGTGAGGGGTCTTTGATTATGTTGTTTGCTTTCCCGAGGCAGCGGGAAGTATAGATGGAGTCAGATGGAAGGCTGGTTTGGATGATTAACTGGGCTGTATTCACGACTGTAGTTTCTTGTGGTCTTGGGAAGAGCATGATTTGTCAAAGTACATATTTTAAATGTACTGACCAATCTACACGTTCTGCAAATGGGCAGCGGTGACAGGGACATGTGGTTGGATGGACAGAAAGGTAGCAAGCACCATGTTATATTCTTCCCCTGTCTTTGTATTTAAGGTACCACTGAACTCACATCATGACAGCTACTTTCTGTCTCAGGTTCTCTGAGATGGCCCTCAGTGCCTGTGCAAAAATGTGGTGATGTAGATCCAAAAACATCTTTCTTTTACAGCAAGTCATCTGGCTCAAGTGTCAGAGACTGTCTGACTGCAGTGTCTTCACTCTCCACTATCCGCTCATACTTGCACTCCCAACTCTTGTCACTGAGCTAATGCACGAAAGGGCGTCACACATACAAAGACACCGCAAAACGTCTCAGCAAAGCGAGTATTTCCCTTGGCTACTCTGGCGAGGAAGTGAAATTACTACCATAATGGAGTCCTCAGGATCAAGGTACTCACTGTCATGTTCTTTACAGAGCTTCAGCAGCTGACCCGAAACAGCCACCCTGACCTGTCCAACATAATCAGTTTGAGACAGCAAGGTTCTTTGCCTCTCAATTTCTTTTTGCTGGTTTCCTTCATGTGGTTGTTTACCTAACTGCACAAATATTATATTATATTGCTGCAGCAAATAATACTGTTCCAAGTGTTTTCCAGTTACACCGCCTACCATTCCTCCAACCTTCTACAACCTTCCCCTGCCAGCCCTGCCCCAACCCCATACACCGTCCTCCTTCAATTTCGTCCCTTTCTTCCATTCTGATATTTTCTGACTTTGCTTTCTTCAATGGTCCAATTTTTACATGTGTTACATCTAACTGGATGATGTTGGAGACAGCTCAGGCAATAAGTCAATATGTCAATAGAAATAGCCAGTAGGTTCCAGTAAGCCAGCAATGCTACCTGAAGACAGGGAGACATTCTGCTCCATCTTGATTCTAACTGTGCAAAACCACAGTATATTGTATGATATCAAACGCGTGGCATTTATATTCTTTAAGTTCTTTTACAGTGTTTACTAAAATTAAAAGAAAAGTATTATAGGAAGAGATATGACTCATGCAATATGACACATGCATTTTATTGATCATAATCACTGTGCTACATTGGGCAATATTATGTGTTAGAAAATCAGCTGATGGTGAGATTTTATATTTTATATGTTAACTCTAATGTTGGGACAGAAACTAGTGAATCCCCATTAAAACTAATGCTGCCATTTTCTTCCATCACTATTACTTTCAGTGACTATGATGAGGAACACACAGCACCATAAGCAATAATCTCTTCTCAGTTGTACGACTGAAAAATATATACCGTTAAAGTTTAACTCAAAAAAAACCCTCTAGTTCTGTTCCTGACTTAATCAGTAACTTTTGAGTGAAAGAATGGATGTGGACTTTCTGCCATTACTGATGTAGCAATGTTGCATGGAAGGAACACCAGCATAACGGTGGTGTCCAGCTTACCAGGCAGAATGGATTTTAATATTTAGCTGCACTCCAAACAGTCTCATTACAATCAGTGATCACTAAGCAAAACTGTGGGTAAATTTAGAGGTTCAAGAAATGCTATCTATTAACTTTTATGAAGAGAAACAGGTAAGCCTTTTTAGTTGTCTATAGTTGCCGAAAAAATTCACACCTCAGCATGGCTTGTTTCCATATGCAAGCAAAACCATCACTGGATACCTATCAAAAAATGTTCTAATTAAGCAGGCTATTTGGTACCTCCAGGAGCTAGGTTCATGTTCATCAGGTGGGGCAGAAATTATGGTCACCCACACCTCTGGCAGCATTATTACCTATGAGGAAAATCGGTCACAATATCTAACTACATTAAGATTAGACTTACCGTATTTCATTTGCAGTTCTATGAATAGTGCTTCCTCTTTTGATACTTCGAATCCCTGAAGTCGATAAATTTAACCGACCTTTTTCATGACTTTTAGTATCTGGGAGCATTGAGAAATGGTGGACAATGCTTCGCCTTGCATGAAGGCTCTTGGTCCGATCTACAGGTCGGGACTTGCTTCTCAGCCTTCTTAAAGTCTGTGTGTTTTGTATATTTAGGAGATCTGGTTCACTTCGACTGCTTGCCATGCCTCTGTAGAAGACTTCGTTCTCACCCAATGGACTTTGTGGGCCAGAATTTTTTCGATAGTATGATGGCATGCTGATTGTTCGGTTCCCCTTCACGCTGATGGAGCTGAAATGGTTCTTTTGCAAGTATTCTCTTGGGATTCCTGTTGCATACATTTCTGTGCTAGAAAATTCTTTCATGGTACCATCATACTGTGAACCCTTCAAGAAGGAGAATATATGAATGTAACATTTTAGTTTTTAATGAGCAGTTTAAAAAATTCACAAATATATTTACTGTAGAGTTAAAGCTAAAACCTAGAATTGCAAGGAAAACAAAATAGCATTCTTAGTACAAAATACAGTTACGATCCATAGGGCTTTTGTGGTACAGTGGTAATGTTCCTACCTCTGGACCAAGAGACCTAGTTTTAAGTCCCATCTGCTCTAGAGTTGTGTAATAATATCTCTGGACAGGTTGATTAGAAAATATAATTAAGAGAGAGATATAGATCTATCTACCTAGAGATCTAAATTTCAACTTGTTGCACCCATCTTGTCGGCCTAAAATTGCAACAATTATCAATTTTGTGGCAGAGACCCACACTTAATCTACTTGAGAGTTATGTCCACTTAGTGCTCCTTCTTTAAAGGGGCTTCACAAATGAATAAATATCAATCAAATTACAAAAGTCCTCAGCTTATTTCAAAAGAACAAAAGAAAAGTACCGCACAGGAACAGGCCCTCCAAGCCTGTGCTGATCATCATGCCCTAACTAATCTAACAAACAAATCTTCTGCCCTTATTTGTTCCATATCTCTCTATTTCCTTCCAATTCCTGTAACCGTCCAGATGCCTCTTAAATGTCACCAATGTGCCTGCTTCCACCACCTCTTCTGGCAGTGCGTTCCAGGCTCCTACCATTCTCTGTTTGAAAAACTTCCCTCGCACATCTCCCTTAAACTTTCCCCCTCTCATCTTGAACCTGTGCCCCCTTGTAATTGAAATTTCAATTCTGGGAAAAAGCGTCTGATTATCCACCCTGTCCATGTCTGTCATAATCTTGTAGACCTCTATCAGGTCTCCTGTCAGCTGCCGCCTTTCCAGTGAAAACAATCCTAGTTCCTGTAACCTTTCCTCACAACCAACACCCTTGAGACCAGGCAACACCCTGGTGAATCTTCTCTGCACTCTTTCCAAAGCTTCCATTTCCTTCTGGTAGAATGGTGACCAAAACTGCACACTCCAAGTGTTGCCTAACAAGGGTTTTATATAGCTGCAACATGGTTTGCCAACTCTTGTAATCCATGCCCCGGCTGATGAAGGCAAGCATGCCACATATCTTCTTAATCACCTGCGTTGTCACTTTCAGGGAACTGTGGACCTACACACCCAGATCCATCTGTATGTTAATGTTCCTAAGGGTTCTGCCATTTACAGTATAATTCACACCTAAATTTGATCCTCTAAAATGCATTACCTCGCATTTGTTTGGATTAAACTCCATCTGCCATTTCTGTGCCCAAGTCACCAATCTATCTATATCCTGTTGCATTCTTTCACGATCGTTGGCACTATCAGCAATTCCACCAATCTTTGAGTCACCTGCAAACTTACTAACCAGGCTGCCCACATTTTCCTCCACCTCTTCAAAAAATTCAATCGGGTTGGTGAGACACGACCTTCCCTGTACAAAACCATGCTGCCTGTCACTAACTCGTCCATTTTCTTCCAAATTTTCATATATCTTGTCCCTCGGGATCTTCTCTAACAGCTTCCCCACCACAGACATCAGGCTCACCGGCCTATAATTTCCTGGATTATCCCTGCTTCCTTTCTTAAACATTAGATAATCTCCAGTACTCTGGATCTTTGCCTGCGGTCAAAGAGAATGTGAAGATATCTGATGATGCCCTAACTATTTCTTCCCTTGCTTCTCACAGTAGCCTGGGATAGATCCCATCTCATCCAGGGAACCTGCCTACCTTAATGCAATTTAGGTTACCCAAAACTTCCTCCTTCAAGATATTGACATTTTCTAGAGTATTTACACATTCATTCCTGATCTCAACATTGGTCATGTCCTTCTCCTTGGTGAATACCGATACAAAGTACTCATTAAGGATCTCCCCCATTTCCTGTGGCTCCACAGATAACTTCTCTCCTTTGTCCTCGAGTGGGTCTACTCTTTCCCTTGCTCCCCTCTTCCTTCTAATATATGCATAAAAAGCCTTGGGAATCTCCTTGACCTTGTTTGCTAAAGACGTATCATGCCCCCTCTTAGCCTTCCTAATTCCGCATTTAAATTCCTTCCTACTTCCTACATACTCCTCAATGGCTTCATCAGTTTGTAGCTGCCTAGACCTATCATATACTCCCTTTTTCCTTTTGACTTAGCTTACAGTTTCCCTTGTCATCCATGGTTCCTGAATCCTGCCATTCCTATTCTTCAGTTTTGCAGGGACATGCATGTCCTGCACTTTAATCAACTGGTCTTTAAAAGCCTCCCACACACCAGACTTGGATGTGCTCCCAAATAACTGCTCCCAATCCACATTCCCCAGTTCCTGTCTAATGTGGATGTAATTGGCCCTTGCCCTGTTAAGCACCCTTCCTCGAGGGCCATTTTTATCCTTGTCCACAACATGTCCATGGAGTTATGGTCACTAAGCCCAAAATGCTCTCCTACTGAAGCATCAATCACCTGTCCTGGCTCATTCCCTAATACCAAGTCTAGTATGGCCTCCTCTGTGGTTGGATTGTCCACGTACTGTCTCAAAAAGCCCTCCTGGACACATCTAACAAATTGCTCTCCATCCAAACCCCAAGCTCTAAGGGAGTCCCAGTCAACTGGAGAAAAGTTGAAGTCACCCACCACAACTACTCTGTTTTTTTCACAGCTTTCCAGTATCTGACTACATATCTGCTCCTCTGTCTCCCACAGGCTATTGGGAGGTCTATGGAAAACTGCCAACATTGTGATTTCACCCTTCCTATTCCTGAGCTCCACCTATGACGCCTCACTGCAAGATCCCTTCGATGCATCCTCTACTCAACACAGCTGTGATGTGATCCCAAATCAGCAATGCAACCCCCCCACCCCTTTTTGTTTCCCTTTCTGTCCCTGTTATCCTGGAATGTTAAGCTGCCAGTCCTGTCCCTCTTTTAACCATGTGTCCGTAATGACAATAACATCATAATTCCACGCAGTAATCCATGTTCTTAGTTCATCTGTCTTACCTGTTACATTTCTTGCATTGGAGTAAAAGCACTCCAGACCTCCAGTCCCTCTGAGCCCTGCGACTTTCCTCTGCCTGCTATGACTCTGCATTAAGCATATCTCAGTCTCTCTTTGTCCCCAGTCCCTGCACGTACTGGCCTGTTGTTCCGGTTCTCAAACCCCTGCCACACTAGGTTAAACCCTCCCGAAGACCTCTGGCAAACCTCCCACCCAGGATATTGGTGACCATCCAGTTCACGTGCAACCCATCCTTCTTGTACAGGTCCCATCTTCTCCAGGGACATCCCAATGAGCCATATATCTAAAGCCCTCCCTCCTACACCAGCTCTGCAGCCATATGTTCAACTGTACTCTCTCTCTGTTCCTAGCCTCACTAGCCCGTGACACGTCTTCATCAGACGATAGTGTACTTTGCCCCTTTAACGCCTGTGACATACCTTCTACATTGTGGCACACTGAACTGACCAAAACACTCAGGCTGAGATAAAACCAGTCTTTTTTTTAAATCAGGAGGTTTGCAAAACTACCTTGAGTAAAGTTTTGCGGAAGGGAGTTGGGAGAATGATATTTTGATATAGATTCTGTATTGTGTGAATAATCACAATTCAAGGAATAAGAACTCTTAGTTTAACCCACCGGGATAGGCCAGAAATGTCCAAAATCAGCGCTTGCTGAATTGCTTAAAATGATCAATGCAAAAATTCTAAGTCAGTTACTGATCGCTAGAGAAGGACTCCAGGCTGAATCAACAGCTTGCCTTGGATCCTTCACTCTGTCTCCAAATTGCTGGCTGGAAAGAAGCTACACTTTAACAGTCAGAAGGAAAACTGCTGGGCTCAACTCACTGAGAACACTATTGTTGAATGTTGACCTCTGGGAAATATCTGCTCATTTGAATTAATTTTTAATACCTCGGTGTATAAAAACCTATTATTTATAATGTCTCCCTTTGCCTGACCCATGATCTTTAGTTTCCCCAAGTGCTTGTGTATAGTGAATGAAGTAAAAACACAGCTCCACTGTTTTTAATGTTTGGTTAATAAACTCTATTTTTTATTTTAAATTAAGCTGTGGTGTTTATTTCAAAAATTATTTCAAAATCCAAAAACCAAGTTTTGGGTAACGCCCTTCAGCCCACCTCAGTAAGGAATGGGAGTGACCAGTGAAAGGAGTACATTAGACAATAATTTGCTGACACAGGTTTAGGAGGGAAAAAGCAAACATAATTAAAATTCACTCCTTTGTGTCACAGATAAAGATTTACTTATGGCTACACATTCTATATTACAGCAATTTCTAGCTGTCATACATATAGGACAAAAAGTTGAATGCTCTTTAAGGTTTGAGGAATTTGTTAAAAATCTACTTGAGTAATAGCATTTTAAATTTAATGAAGATACATCATCACAGAATTTTTACAACTCAGAAGGAGGTGATTTGATCCATTGTGCCAGCAACAGCAGCACGATTGAAAGTGATTTCAAGTTCAATTAGGAACATCTATATACATCTAAGATTCTCCATCAGCCAAACAGAATTTAAATTAGAAACAGAAATATTCTAAATATCAAGACTGCCCTGGTTTTCCCTCTAACAGCACTTGTGTGTAAAAGATCTCCAAGATAGAGAAAAGAAGCATATATCTGGCAATGCCACACCCACAGAGTCTGTCAAATGTTAATTAAATATTTAATTAATAGGTGAAATTTTGGGCAGGTTCCAATTTGGGGTATGTGAGTGTTTCTGCCTCTAATGTTTTTCGAAAGTGTGCATCATTCAGGTGATCCCTTAAGCCCAGGCGTCTAAAGGAAGATCTTCCCTATTTAATTTGATTGCTCATCTGAAGGGCGGGGCATTGAAATATTAACACACCTTATATAAAAGCAATCAGAATATCTACAGCTAATATATAAAGTCCTGTCATAAAGGAAGTGCTCAAGATTTAAAACTGCTGTTTTCTGGCTGCCCAAACCCATCACTTTTATTTCCACTTTCCTTCTCCCCATTTTAAGGGAAAAAAAGCCTAAATGATTCTTTCTCATCATCCTCCATTCCTTCACTTCTCCCCTTCAGGTACAGTTCTCTTTCAAATCCTAATCCCAACTCTACAGTACTCTTCAACTTCTCTACACGCCTTGTTCCTGGACGAGGCTTGACTTCATGATGGATAAACATACAGCTCTTTGCTCCTCCCAACATCATCCAAAATGTATTGGATGCTGCTTCATACAAAATGTGACACAAACACCTAGCCAAACAAAGCTTTCCAGTTCTGATTTTGTGGGCTCTGCCAGTGGATCAGCAGTCATTGTTTTTTACCGAATCTCCTTCTACTATGTCTGCTTAAATGTAAACAAGGTACTTGCTGTCAATAAGCTTATTCTACGACAGGAAAGGTGTTACATGTAGATGCAAATTTATTACATTGCACATATTTTATGAAATAAATATTTCATCTGTTGTAAAGGCTAGATGTGTCCAAAGTTGATTATCACTAGAACTCAAACTCACATCATGACTGCTGGGGTAATTGCAGCAATATTGCAGGCTAAACATTAACCAAGGGTTGATGATGCCTTGCCCCTCACTTGAAGCTTCCCTGCCCATACCTTCCACCATCTGTAGGTTGCAGCACCAATCCACACTTTGTAGTTAAACTGTACTTTCAATCATCTAGGCTTGGACTGACCATTCGGGAAACAATTCTGCAGCTAAAATTCTCAAAGACACCCTCACTCCACCCTTGGCCAACTGAAATGACAGACTGAATCTCTTTTTCTTTGGCTAAGTCCGAATTGTATTGTGCTTTTTGGAAGGATTCCTGCCACGAGGCCTAGTACATTAGAAACATAAAACAATACAGCGCAGAACAGGCCCTTCGGCCTTCGATGTTGCGCCGACCTGTGAACTAATCTAAGCCCACCTCCTACACTATCCCATCATCATCCATATGCTTATCCAAGGACTGTTTAAATGCCGCTAATGTGGCTGAGTTAACGACATTGGCAGGCAGGGCATTCCACGCCCTTACCACTCTCTGAGTAAAGAACCTGCCTCTGACATCTGTCTTAAATCTATCACCCCTCAATTTGCAGCTATGCCCCCTCGTACTAGCTGACGTCATCATCCTAGGAAAAAGACTCTCACTGTCCACCCTATCTAATCCTCTGATCATTTTGTAGGTCTCTATTAAAACTCCTCTTAGCCTTCTCCTCTCCAATGAGAACAGACCCAAGTCCCTCAGCCTTTCCTCATAAGACCTTCGCTCCAGACCAGGCAACATCCTGGTAAATCTCCTCTACACCTTTTCCAATGCTTCCACATCCTCCCTGTAATGGGGCGACCAGAACTGTACGCAATATTCCAAGTGAGGCCGCACTAGCGTTTTGTACAGTTGCAGCATGACATCACGGCTCCGGAACTCAATCCCTCTACCAATGAAACCTAACACACCGTATGCCTTCTTAACAGCACTATCAACCTGGGTGGCAACTTTCAGGGATCTATGTACCTGGACACCAAGATCCTTCTGCACATCCACACTACCAAGAATCTTTCCATTGACTCAGTATTCTGCCTTCCTATTATTCTTCCCAAAGTGCACCACCTCACATTTATCTGCATTGAACTCCATTTGCCACCTTTCAGCCCCATTCTGCAGTTTATCCAAGTCTTCCTGCAACCTGCAACATTCTTCCACACTGTCCACCACTCCACCGACTTTAGTGTCATCTGCAAACTTACTAACCCATCCACCTATGCCTGTGTCCAAGTCATTTATAAAAATGACAAACAGCAGTGGTCCCAAAACAGATCCTTGTGGCACACCACTAGGAACCGGACTCCAGGCTGAATATTTTCCATCAACCACCACTCTTTGCCTTCTTTCAGAAAGCCAGTTTCTAATCCAAACTGCTAAATTTCCCTCAATCCCATGCCCCAGCATTTTCTCCAATAGCCTACCATGTGGAACCTTATCAAAGGCTTTACTGAAGTCCATGTACACCACGTCAACTGCCCTACCCTCATCCACATGCTTGGTCACCTTCTCAAAAAACTCAATGAGGTCTGTGAGACACGACCTGCCCTTGACGAATCCATGTTGACTATCTCCAATCAAAGTGTTGCTTGCTAGATGATTATAAATCCTATCTCTTATAATCCTTTCCAAAACTTTTCCTACAACAGATGTAAGGCTCACTGGTCTATAATTACCTGGTCATCTCTACTGCTCTTCTTGAGCAAGGGCACAACATTTGCAATCCTCCAGTCCTCTGGTACTAAACCTGTAGCCAATGACGACTCAAAGATCAAGGCCAAAGGCTCCGCCATCTCCTCCCTAGCTTCCCAGAGAATCCTCGGAAAAATCCCATCTGGCCCAGGGTATTTATCTACCTTCACACCTTCTAGGATTGATAACACCTCCTCCTTACTAACCTCAATCCTTTCAAGTCTAATAGCCCGTATCTCAGTCTTCTCCTCTACAATATTCTCCTTTTCCTGAGTGAAAACAGATGAGAAATATTTGTTTAGCACCTCTCCGATCTCCACAGGGTCCACACACAACTTCCCACTTCTGTCTTTGACTGGCCCTATTCTTACCCTAGCTATTTTCTCACTGTATCTTACCAACCTTACCTCATTGACTATCAACCCTATTCTCCCACACATCTGATCTGGCCCCAGCTCACCATGCACCATTCCTGAGACAACTTACCAGTCAGCAGATATCCCAGAATTCACTGGCATCTCTTATGGTCACGCCATCTTTAAAAGCCTGTTTGTGCACCCAAACAAGAACTGTCAGTCAGAGCTGCACTGCACGGGTTCCTGACATATGTCCCAGAGATAGCACAGCTGGAAATCCATGCCCCATAGTATGGGCAAGGATCTGAAGGCCTTTCTAGATGAAAACAAGAGGTGGGATGACCTCTTCCCCCAGGACGATCAGTAGAGGTCACAACACTAGAAGATGTCATCTGAATCAGTGAAGTCTCAGCCATCTACAGAAGTGCAGAGCACTGATGGAATGACCATCTCCACTCCAACAGCATAAGTGCAATTATCTTCATGACATGTTCCCACTTGCTCCAAAAATAACAGCTGTGCCACCCAAATTCACTGCCCTTAGTATCTGGCTCTCTCTCATTCCAGGAGGAAATAAGCTCCCATTACATCATAAAGAATCAAGACAAGTGGTGGGCTGCCAGTCATTTGGCTCCTCACTCCTTATGCAGACAGCTTCCTGATTCTGGCCATCCCAAGTGGCTAACTGACTGTTTCCAAGCCCCTGGACTGGTATCAGATACTGCCCTTCACTGACTGTGCCAGGAACACCTAGTAAAGGCTACCATCCAGGACTTGACTGACAACCATTACAACATCCTTCCTTTGTGATGCACTAAACAGAAGGCAAAAAAGAAATGGTATGAGCCCCATCTCTCTGATTGAGGGGTCAAAGTGTAAACAGGCGATTCAGGGTTAGAAATGCTGTAAGCATCCAAGTAGGCTCAGAATGGGTGAGTGCCACGTGACTGAGTATCAAATTTTCCTATGTCATGCTCCTTTGAAGTGCCTTGTAATATTCTACAACAGTAAAGGTGTTACATGTAGATGAACATTTATTACTTTGTACATGTTTTATGAAATAAGTACTTTATCTGTTGTTGATTCAAATGTAAAGACTAGACGTGTCCAAAGTTGGTTATCATTGGAATTCAAACTCACCTCATGACTGCCTGGTTAATAATCAAGTGTGGGTTCCGGAACAACAGAACACCAAAAATGGGCAACATTACTTCTATGGAATGTTATGCATGTCATGCAGAAAAGAGCATGGGGGTTGCTGGACTGTTAATCCAGACAATAAGGTAACATTCTGGGTTCAAGTTCTGCCACGGCAGATGGCGGAATTGGAATTTAATAAAAACAATCTGGAATTGGGAATCTAGTGATAACCATGAATCCACTGATGATTGTCAGAAAAACCCCTCTGGTTCACTAATGTCCTTTGGAGAAGGAAACTGCCATTGTTACCCGGTCTGGCCTACATGTGAGTCCAGAGCAATGTGGTTGACTCTGAACTGCCCCCAGGCAACTGGGATGGGCAATAAATGCGGTCTAAAAATGATGCCCTCATCCCGTGAATGAATAAAGGAAAACAAAATGTATCAATGTCAATCACCTAGTTTCAACTATTCTGGTAACTGGTCTGAGATTTGATCAAAAGGTACAGAACTTCAAAAGAGGCAATGATACAGTGCAAAATTTGGCAAAGCAGAGCAGAAAAAGGAAGTGTTGTCACCCACTATCAACAATGAAACTTGGTAAAAACAAAAGGCCATGGCAATTCTCCACTTTTTGTTACAACCCTCACATTTTTGCACTTTGGAAAATTATGACTGCTTCGATTAGAAAGTGAGTGTATTGGTGCATTATTTGACTGTAGCTAAAATTCCAATTTTTGCACTTTCAAAAGGATCTTCCTTTAGCGATCAAAGCATGAAATTTTTTGGTTGAAACTATCTTTGTTTCCTTAGTCAATTGCCTTAAACTACTGTCCTAACTGGAAACTGATGAAGAAAACCTTCTTTGGGAATTTCTTCAAGTGTTCTACCACACACCTTCAAAATTTGGCAGACAAATCAGCAGGAACCCTACTTATGCTTGCACGTATGATTTTCAGTAACCATTCAAACTGTTAGTGGTTGATCAAAAGACCAGAGAATAAACTCCAGAAGTGTGACAATTTTCAAAATGGAGCTGATTATATATTGGAAGGAGAAAGATCCATAGGGCTCTTTGGAAAGTGAAAAAGTGGGACAAACTGCACTGTACTTTGAAAAAATTGGTGCAGACTTATTGAGCAGAATTGCTTCCTTCCATACTGAATACCATGTGTTCTGTGGTTCTATGAAAAAGTCTTTTGAAAGGCTGCAAACTCCTTTTATCTTCAGGCAACAGTAGAGGTTTAAAAGTTATGGCAAGAAACAAGCAATTCTACTCAGACACCTTGTTGCAAAACTAGTTTCTTAACAATAGAAGCCTGATCACATTTGCAGTGTTACACCCAAAAACTGGGTGGAGAATGGGTGTGGCATAATTAAAAAGAACACCCTTTTGTCTTGCAGGTTTGAGAGTATCCCATCCGCAAATCTAAAGATGTCAATCAATAGCAAAACTGCTTTCAGTTATATTCGAGGAGTTAAGTGCAAGTATGTGCAGTGTGCCAATATTACAGAAGCAAAGCAGCCCATGTCTTGTTATTTTTATAATAACAGGCTTAAACCAGAACAGTAAGCAGAAAAAAAGTTCAAAGCTCATCAGAACATAATCAAAAAAAGCAAGCATATTCATGTTCTTTTAAATCCTGTTCCTTCTAATATTCAATAACAGTCTAATGCTTGCTAGTATTTTAACTGAGGGAAATAAGATATTGATGCAAAACTATGAAGTTAATTATTCATATCCAGACTTTTACTTTCTAAATGCAAGGTTGTATCATGACCATAACCTATAAAAAGGAGATATTTCCAAAAGTGCAGGTCAAGCGGTAGGTACGTCTGCTGGAAATGTAGTCAAGTCGATGTTTCTGGCTGCATAGTAATTACAAGTCAACAATAACTAATATCACTACCACCCTTTGACAGAGTAAGACCTGCCGATGCTGGAGTCAGAGATAACACAGTGTGGAGCTGGAGGAACACAGCAGGCCAGGCAGCATCAGAGGAGCAAGAAAGCTGACATTTCAAGTCGGGACCCTTCTTCAGAAATGGGGGAGGGGGAAGGGAGCTCTGAAATAAATAGAGAGGAGGGGTGTTGCTGGGGAAGACAGGTCAAATGATGGTAGGTGAGTGCAGGTAGACAGTGGTGGGGATTGGTCAGTGAGGTGGGAAAGAAGACGGACAGGTCAAGGAGGTGGGGATAAGTGGGGGTTGGTCATGGGATGAGGTCGGGGGTGGGGTGATTTTGAAACTAGTAAAGTCCACATTGAGACCACTGGGTTGTAGGCTTCCAAGGCGGAATATGAGGTGTTGCTCCTTCAGTTTCCAGGTGGCGTCGTTGTGACAATGGAGGAGGCCCAAAATGGACATGTTGTCCAGGGAGTGGGAGGGGGAGTTGAAGTAGTTCGCGACTGGAAGGTGTTGTCGTTTGTCACGAACAGAGCGCAGATGCTCTACAAAACAGTCTCCGAGCCTCCGCTTGGCCTCGCTGATGCAGAGGAGGCCACATCGGGAGCAGCAGATGCGGTGGACCACATTAGCGGATGTGCAGGTGAATATCTGTAGATCACTATCCCACCTACCTTCCCCGGCCCCACCCCTCCTCTCTCTATTTATGCTGTATGGCCTGCTGTGTTCCTCTAGCTCCACACTGTGTTACCACTACCACCCTTTAATTCTTTCAATGTCTTCAGGTACATCATTAAACAAAATTTGATATTGAGCCACATAAGAAGCTATTAGCACAGACGACTGAAAACTTGGTTGGAAAGAGGCTAAGTTTTAAAATGACCTTTTGACATGAGCATGGAGATGCAGACAGAAAGGGAATTCCATAGTTTAGCACCTTGACTGCTGAAGGTATAACTATCAATTGTGGTGAGATTAAAATCTCTAAAACCAGGCTTGAAATCACTGAATTTCATGGAAATTATCAAACAACTCTTGAATACAGTTATTACACAACTCCTAAATATAGATTCTGATCAGAATGATACTATTCTTAAGTATAGTATGGCTGAGAGTCACTGTGCACTAGAAAAAAATTTCTTCTTCCCCAAATGGGAAAAGTAACACTGCGAAAGGTCTTTTTCCCCATTGGCAAAACTGGAAATATCTCCTTAAGAGAATGAAAAATTGCTCCACTTTGAAATACCAGATTGGTGGTTATCATTAAAAAAGTCAATTCTCTTTCTCTGCAAAAGATGTTTTTTAAAAAAGGCAGAGGTGTTGTATTTCATCTGCATTCAGTAGTTTCTGCTGGAGATGCATATACATGGTTGCTCGATGTGAGAAAGACCTGATTCTACTGTAATGTGGTCACAGTTGAATAACCCACCTGATACTCACTGCTAGGCACTAGAAGATCTTTCTGCTCTTTGAATATTCTTGCCAAACTTCCCTCAATCAACTATTTGTATATTTCATTGCTATTTATGAACTTACTGTGAGAAAAATATGGTTGCCATGATTCTAATACAGTTCACTACACCATATACCTTTTCCTTTATGGGATGAGGGCGTTGTTGGCTAGGCAGCATTTATTGCCCACCCCTAATTGCCCAGAGGGCAGTTTTAGAGTCAACCACTTTGCTGTGGGTCGGGAGTCTCACGTAGGCCAGACCAGGTCAGGATGACAATTTCCTTCCCTAAAGGACATTAGTGAACCAGCTGAGTTTTTCCACCAACGGTCAACAACGCATTCACAGTCATTAGTAGACTCTAAACTCCAGGTATTTATTGAATTCAAATCCCACCATCTGCCGTACCAGGATTCAAAGCCAGGTCCCCATAACGTTACCTGAGTCTCTGGATTCACAGTCCAGTGATATTACCACTAGGCCATTGCCTCCCTATTTTAACAGTTTTCTTAAAAAAAACCTTGTTAAGATCAACTTATGTTTCATTTACAAAAATGTATGATTTAATTGTGTCGGACGGTATCCAAACATAATCGAAGCATTGCTTTTTCAATTGTAACTATTTTGCGACAGATTTGATTACAAATAATGTACAACATACTTACAGTTTTAAATATCAGCATATTTTAGGATTGTTAATTTTTAATGTTACATATGAGTTTAAAAAAAATAAAATTGTTCATTGATCGACTGTAGGTTAGAAGTATCTTCCAAAAGTGGAAAACAAACATTTTTTTGAATATTGAATTCTGTGACTACCAAAACTTAGAAATGTACATAAGTTGTACAAATCATAATTTACATGGAAAATCCATGTAAAACTGTTCTTTGAAACTGCCAGATACAAGTTTAGTCCAAATTTTAAATTGAATTTTGAATTTAGTGCCACTAATAAATTCTCAAAACAGACTACACTGGTGCTCCCTAAAGCTGAGGCTGAGACACTAAGCGAGGCCCCAAGCTCCAAAACAGAAATAGCTGCTATAGAACTCCCCCTTTACCCACTCAATCCCCCAACTACTCCAGACAGACTGTCTCTTCTCCAGTCTTCTCAAACCACCCACTGCTCTCAGCAAGAGAAGTTGCAACACATTTTCTGGGTCACAATGGGAAAGTCTTTGCAAAGCACTGGTCTATTCTTATCAATAGAAAACATTTTTTTCACAAATGCTTTATTTTATATAGGTCTATTCTGTTCGTCATGGCAATATGTCTGATAGTTAGTGCTTTGAAATATTATCCTTTGGAGGTTGTACTAATTTGAAGTGAAGGCTGATATGACAGCAGAGAATAGTTACAGATCCACGGTGAATCATGTAATAAGTACATTTCAATTTTCTCTATTTTGCAGAAGCACTAGGGGTGACTTTGAAAGATTTTGTATGTGGTGAGTACAGAGATTACACATAGAGGTTCTTCATTAACCATTCATAGAATCATAATACAATCACTACAGTGTGGAAACAGGCCCTTCAGCCCATCAAGTCCATACCAACCCTTCAAATAGCATCCCACCCAGATCCATCCCCCTACCCTTTCCCTTCCCACGGCTAACACACCTGAATCTACACATCCCTGCACACTACAGACAATTTAGCATGCCTAATCCACCTAGCCTGTACATCTTTGGACTGTGGGAGGAAATTGGAGCACCCAGAGGAAACCTAGGCAGACACAGAGAGAATGGGCAAACTCCACACAGACAGTCACCCGAGGGTGGGGTCAAACTCAGGTCCTTGGTGTTGTAAGGCAGCAGTGCTAGCCACTGAGCCAACGTGCCTCCCCACATGTGAGGAAGCCCTTTGTCTCTGGGTGGTTACGAACCACCAACTTTCTGGTTAATAGCTGAACTGATCTGAAAGATTATTGGTTATGACCTTGTTGCCATTTCCATCGCCAACCAGACGTCAGGTAAAACACTAGGCAAATTTGCAGGGATAGAGAGAGTGGAATGGGAAATCTAAGCAAACAAGCTCAAATTACTTTTACTTTACACAATAAGTTATAGCCATAACACAGATATTAAACATTTAGGCACCCATTTGAATCCAACAGATTATTTACTTGAACGGTACATTTTAAGTTACAGTAACTATATTGCACCATTTCTAAACATGGGGAATATTAGGTACTTGGTGATGACACAAAAAAATGTGCAGCTGCTATTCTTTTACTGCAGATTCCCATTCATTACCAGGCAGATATTTAAATATTTTAAAAGACTAAGTTATATTTAATTTGTCTGAATCAATGATTCTGGATAAGGAAAATCTTTTAAATACTAATAACTGAAATCAATGAACAAAAAGAAAGCTAGCCATCTTCAAAATCCTCAAGATACGAGTGAGATTATGATTTAAAACATGGTAATAGCTGAAAAATCAATTAAGGGTCGCAAAGACTGTGGTCGTAATACTAATAATGTGCCTTTCCATTCTAATGAAAAAAAGATGGCTTATAGCTTCAGTTAAGGCGATAGATTTCAGGTGATGGAACGAGAAATGCCCGCTACACATTATTATATATTTGTAAGCAGTATAAATCAAATATTTGAAAACAGTAAACTGCTTTATTTTCCCAGTTTAGTAGGTTAGTAGTCTATTTAATTCCAAGGTAAAGATGACTTTTAGAAAAGTTAGTCAAAGGATCCTGTTCAAACTTTGATTTGCATTTTGAAAGCATTGTATCTGATAAACAGGTTGACATATCAGTTCACCACTGCAAGATTTCAATGTTTTCATATTTGTAAAAAGCTGTAAAGTTGCAGAAAATAATCATCTATGTGTCCATTCCCTAGGCTTGTGGAGACTAAACTATTCCACTGCTCTTTTGGAATTGTTGCTGGGAAATATCTCTGTGCCCCGACTAATATTCCTCTCACATCAAAACCAAAACTAAATCTCATGATTATTTCAGACATCTGGCATTGTCTAGATTAGCTGTGTTCTTTATACACTAAATGTTAATCTTCTGTTCTCAGCAGTGGTGCACAATTTAATCAACTAAGGCTGGTTGCGTTGTGAATACATTAAATTCAAAGTTATTTTTTGTGATAATGACTCAACTTAAATATTTTCAACAAAATAGCACAGAAAAAGCTTTTTACAATAACTCCACCGATTTCTGACCATGAAATGTTTACATTACACATTTTTTCCTCCAGCTAAATTTCCTGTGTCTGAGATGTGTAATCAAAAAATGGTGAAAAAGGGAGACAACAGGAAGGGTAACTGAAAACTTGGTCAAGGCCATTAAGGGATGTCCTAAAAGAGAAGACTAAGAAGTGGAGGGGTTTATAGGGTTGACATTGCTATAAATGGGGAGGTAATGCGAGAAAGAAAGGGAAGACAGACAAGATACGTTTGTGAATGGGATTTCTGTTGTACTGCAAAGTTATAGAAGTGGCAAAAGAACACTGTGAGAAATTTCTGGGATCAAGTGTTGGGTAACAGTCAGTTGGTAACATTGTCATCTTGAAGTCAGGAGTTTGTGGATTTCAGCACTCCTTGCTGAAATTTTATGCATGATTAGTTAATACTGGTACATTGCAGGACTGTTGAAGCTTTGTCAACAGTTCCATCTTTCTAAAATAAAAATTGCTACACCATTCCTCCATTTGTCTTTTCCCTGGTGGATA
Source organism: Ginglymostoma cirratum (assembly GCA_024137785.1). NCBI lineage: Eukaryota > Metazoa > Chordata > Chondrichthyes > Orectolobiformes > Ginglymostomatidae > Ginglymostoma > Ginglymostoma cirratum. The sequence continues at coordinate 21,917,930 of JAHRHZ010000271.1, read as the reverse complement.
TTAGATGTGCCACTGCACTATTGGAGCAGGCTGGGAAAATGTCTCTGTTTGATGGTCAGCATTCCTCCCATAAACTCTACTGACAAATTCGCTAATTATTCATCTCATGGTTGTTTGAGAAATCCTGCTTTGTGCAAACTGGATGCTGCCTATGTCTATAAAGAACAGTAATGTTTGATAAGTTACTGGGAAATTTCAAATGATTTTCCCAGAACTATCACAAGGTTTGCAGTTGCTAAAGAAGATCCATCATTACATTTTTTGGCACAGGGAAGTGTGCCACACCTCATGAAATCATACAACATTGTTTTTCAGGTATTTTCATTACTGTCTCAATGGTTCTGCATTTAACACTGTTTGGACTAATAATTTGCATTATTAAACTGGATGAAATTAATCTGAATGATTTTGGAATTAGATTCCATATCAAATTTTGTCATACTGAATTTTAATGCACAGCACAAATGAAAATTTATTGTCAAGAATAATTATATCTTATTCTCATTCTTATTACCTTTTTTAGCAACATTGTTGGAAATTAAAGTTTTTTAAATGGTTTATTATCTCCTTATCTGAAAAACATACACGGGCTGCATTAGACTACATTGCAAAACCTGACAAGTGAATTGCAATGGAATATTCTACATCTCCTTAAGGATTCAAAAGCTGATTTGCTGCCCATCACATATCAAAGAAATTTGTTTTTAAAATTACCTTACGCCGCTGCGTTCCTTGACTCTTGATGGTCATACTTCGAAATGAATTTCCAACATCAAAAATCTCTCTTTGGTTCATGTTCCACTGACCATTTGACAATTCTAAACAAGCAGAAGTAGGTGGAAAACATTATAAAGCAATTTTAAAAAGAACTCATGCTGCCATTTTACACTGAGCGTTCCATCACTTAAAACATCACCAAAGTTGTCAATTCTAGCAGCATTCCCCACACCAGAACTGTGGAATAATTAATACATCAGATGCTGATGTAATGATTGCACTGCACTTTCTTTTGGCTAAATTAAGGTAAGAACCAAAACAATTATAATGAATCAACGGTAATACTGCATAATGCACACATACACAATTTTATTAAAATGTGATAAAAATCAAAAAGGTGTGTCATTTTGACTCAACTGTGTGCGCTGAATCCAGGAAATCATGGCTCCAAAAATATTTAGCTCAACGAAACTTCCATAGATGTAGTGAGCTTCTCAATATGCCAAAATTTAATTACGAGACAAAATAAACACATATCAAGGGAAAGTGTTCATTATAAAAATGTTTTTGTTTTGATCTGGAACAAAGCACATGTATACTTGGGAAAACAATGTACTATCATCGCCATATTAATATAGTGATGAGTTTATGTCATAATGCATTGAGTCAATGATGCTAAAGTCAATGCGGCACCATTGGTAAAGAAATTCTGAAGATTAAACGCTACGACCATAATTACAAGATGTAAGATTGTGATAAACGCAATAATTCTGAATTGTTTCTTCAACTTCTACAGAAAACAGAGATGTTGTGTCAAAGTGAGCGGGAGGAAAGGTGAGCGTCCTGTACCTTTTTTAACAGACTTTTGCTGATTTCGTTTATTCTCCATCATCATCCGCACTTGGCTGCCGACTCTCTTCTCACTGTCCATTCGGGCCAAGGTGCTCAGCTTGTCGGCCGGCGGCAGAGCCAACGTGGAATTAGACTGATTGCTAAAACATTCCCCGGCTGTTACTGTCTTCACATAAGCCATGTTCATGTTATAGTTTTCCCTTCCTCGCTGGTAGCTGGAACCAGTCTGTAACTGCACGCTGAATGAATCTACTTGTTTGTCCGCTTTCCGCAGACTTTGAATACTCCTCCCTGGCCTCACCCAGTACTTTGCACCTGAGGAGTAAACGTCTCGGCGGACACATCTGTTTGGCTAGTTCTACTGTCAATCAAGCCAGTGCATTTAAAGGGCTTGTTTGCGCGTCTGCTGTAAAGAGAAACTGCTGTAATTGTGTGTGGTATTGAGTCACACAGCCAGCAGGCTAATAAATTTCTACCCTTTTTCTCTCCCTCTTTGCCTCATTTAGCCTATATTTCTACAGCTCACTCCAGTTCTGCTACTCACTAGTGCTTACTGATATTTATCTTTGCATTGTATCTTTAGACTGTCCTCAGTCTAAAACATAAGGCCAGAAATGTAGTGTACGTCCATGTGCATTGAAAGCACTGGTATAACATGTATAGTTCAAATATGTTAAAGGGAGTATTTGCGGTTCATTTTGTGCAAGTTTATACAGCCCTGTTAAAACGGATGATTACCATATGAACATTTACGTCCTCAAACGTCATAAATATTTTTAAAGTTGTAGTTACTTCCTCAAATTAGCAGCAATAGTAATTAACAGCTTGAATTATTATTTCATCAAATGGAGTGCCAAAATCGGAAAAGGTACATCACAGCATAGGAAGTAGGAGTAGAAACAGGCTCTACAGGACTTCGAGAGATAAAAGGTACTGCAGATGCTGGAGAATCCGAGATAACAAGCATGGGGCTGGATGAACACAGGGTTTAGGCCCGAAACGTCAAGTTTTCCTGCTCCTATGATGCTGCTTGACCTGCTGTGTTCATTCAGCCCCATGCTTGTTATCTACAGGACTTCAAGACTGCTCCAACATTCAACTAAGTCATGGAATCCCTACAGTGCAGAAGAAGACATTTGGCCCATCAAGTTCACCACCCTCCAAAAAGCATCCCATTCAAACTCTGCCCACCCTATTCCTGTAACTCTATATTTACTGTAACCCTACATTTACCACAGCTAATCCACCTAGCTGCACCTACATGGAGACTACAGGAAAATTAGTATGGCCAGTCCATATAACCTGCACATCTTTGGACTGTGGGAGGAAACAGGAGCACCTGGAGGAAACCCACAGACATGGGGAGAACGTACAAACTCCACAGAAACTAGACCCAAGGCTGCTGTCAAACATGGGTCCTTGGTGCTGTGAGGCAGTCTCCCACGTTATCCCCATATCCTTAATATCATTAATATCTGAAAATCTTCCTCTTGAACATAATGACGGAGCCTCCGTAGTTCTCAGGGGTAGAGAATTCTAGAGATTCTCCATTTTTGAATGAAAATTTTGCTCCTCATCTCAATTCTAAATTACTTTTCTCTTGTTCTGATTCTGTCTCTCAGTTCTAGATCTCTATTACCATCTGTCCCGACTTACCAGCCAGGTGAAATATCTTGCATTAACCCCATGGAACTTTGTAAGATTTTTGTGAGCTTTCGTGAGACCCCCTTTCGTTCTTCTAGACTTCAGATAATCTTAAAATTCACATTTAGTAAAAAGTAAAATTCATATTTGGCCACTTTACCAAAGGTTGTGAGCAATATTAAAATAAAGTCTAGTCATTATTCCTTTACCAATCCAGTCTGCGCACCTTCCAGTTTTCTGCTTGATTAACAGTTTTGTTTTAATATTTGTTATAAGATCAGATTGTTGACTCATTTGGCATGACTCACTTTATCAGAAATCTTTGAAGTTCGGAATTACCCAGCCAACACAGCCAGGTGCATTTTGAAACATATAATGCGAAGCATGTAAAATAAGTACATATCAAAAGCAAGCAAGTCAAGATTAAACAAAACTTGATCCAATGTGTGTGCTAAACAACTTAAAAGAGAAAAATAACTTTTAGAAATGACATATAGAGAAAAGAGGAGGGTCTTAAAAATGTAAAAGTATGTTAATCAAAAAGTCATATCTTCACTTGTTCAACATCCTATAATGGCTGTGAGCAAATCAACACACTCTCTTTTTTATATATTTTTACTAATTATACTGTGAGCTGCTGACTCATATTAGGTGTTTAACACCATTGCACAATATTGGGATCTAAACCAGAGATCTGGGAGATAAAAAAATAGCATTGCAGCTGAGGTAAAGAGCTCAGTAAAAAAACACGACTGGAGTAATAAGACATTCAAAGAGGTGAAAATTACAAAATGTTCATGTGTGCGTGCAAGAGTAGATGAGCATCAAACATTACAATTTTCAATTATCACTTACTTCAAAAGTCATAGAATTATACTACAGAAGGAGGTCACTCATCTCAAGTTTGCAAAGTCACTTTCAAAGACAGATCTAAATAGTCTCGGGATCAAAATAGTGTAATGCATTCACCTACTTTTTTCAACATCCCTCCAATGAAAAACGTCACTTTTCAGGACTCTTCTTCAAGCTGTGTGCAGAACTACATGAATAATTGCATTGTAACTTTTAACCACTCATTGTATCAAGACATTTCCCTCATGTCATCACTGTTTTTTTTGCCAGTCATCTTAAATCTGTGCCCCTGCTTATTCTTCATCGAAGGAAACTGTTATTGTTACCTTCATGGAATTCAAAGGAGCTGTGGAGGTGAGCACAGTAAGAGCAGTAGAGGCCTGAGACACAGATAGAGCAACAGAGACCTGAGAACCCAATAGATGTGGGTCACAAGGCCTAAGCACACAGCAGGATTTGCAAAGGCATGAGAACATGGTGGAAGCTGTCCAGGCCAAAGAGACTTGAGAGAACAAGGCAGATTCAGCTAACTATAAATTCAAGAGCGGTAAGAGCCATGTCATGGATATAGAACTGAGTTGCAATTTGGATAAAAATAATGGAAAAAAAATGATGGAACAGGAAGAAAAAGGCAGCTTTGCAAAGAACAACAGGGCATTTGAGCCGTGACTACAAGTAGTACTGAAAAAAAATGATTAAGCTAGAGACCTTTGAAAAAACAAAACACCCATAGAATCATAGAGATGTACAGCATGGAAACAGACCTATCAATCCAACTCATCCGTGCCAACCAGATATCCTAAATTAATCTCGTCCCATTTGCAAGCATTTGGCCCATATCCCTCTAAACCCCTCCTATTCATGTACCCATCCGGGTGCCTTTTAAATGTTGTAATTCTACCAGCCTCCACCACTTCCTCTGGCAGCTCATTCCATCCACGCACCGCCCTCTGCGCCAAAACAGTGCCCCTTAGACCCCTTTTAAATCTTTCCTCTCTCACCTTAAACCTATGCCCTCTAGTTTTAGACTCCCCTACCCAAGGAAAAACACCTTGGCTATTCACCCTATCCATGCCCGTCATGATTTTATAAGTTTCTATAAGGTCACCCCTCAGCCTCTGACTCGCCAGAGAAAATATCCCCAGCCTATTTATCTTCCCTGTATATCTCAAATCTTCCAACCCTGGCAACATCCTTGAAATTCTTTTCTGAACTCTTTCAAGTTCCACAACATTCTTGCTATAGCAGGGAAACCAGAACTGAACATTTTATTCCCAATCTTATGCTCAATGCATTGAATAATAAAGGCAAGCATACCAAACACCTTCTTCACTATTCTGTATAACTGTGACTCCATTTTCAAGGAACTCTGAACCTGCACTCCAAGATCTCTTTGTTCAGCAATATTCCCCAGGACCTTACCATTAAGAGTATAAGTCATGCCTTGATTTGTCTTTCCGAAATGCAACACTTCACATTTATCTAAAGTAAACTCCATCTGCCACTCTTCGGCCCTTCCGCCGATCTGATCAAGGTCCCATTGCACTCTGAGTTAAACTTCTTCATTGTCTGCTACACCATCAATTTTGGTGTCATCTGCAAACTTCCTAAGTATACCTCCTATATCCACATCCAAATCATTTATATAAATGACAAAAAGCAGTGGACCTAGCTCCGATCCTTCAGGCACATTGGTGGTCACAGGCCTCCAGTCTGAAAAGCAACCCTCACCACCACCCTCTGTGTCCTACCTTCAAGCCAGATCTGTATCCAAATGGCTAGTTCTCTCCGTGTTCCATGTGATCTAACCTTGTCAAGCCACAACAAATCAGATGAATAAATGAACTTATACCATAGTAATAATAAAAAGGTTATTTCCAAGGCTGATTATGGTAGCATGTTTACAGCATGACAGGGAACCAGGGAGATGGGCATAGTCCAGGAAGGTGGAGTTGAAATTGAAAATCAGCTATGATTTCAGTGAATGATGGAGGCAGCTTAAATGGACAAATTATCAATTCCAGCTCCAATTTCTTATATTTTTATCACTTTAAGTATGGCCTACTAGGTTACTACAGGACTTCTATGATCTCTGAAAACTGTATAATATTTCCCTGACTTCACTCTTCATTTAATAAAATCAGTTCAATTAAGCCAGCCTTTCTTTAAGACATCTGGTAGTGTCCCCACTTTAAGTTAGGGATTCCTTTTTTTTATTGCATCACATTTTCTTTGGTTTACATTTGCAACAGTTTACAATAATTCAACGGTGCTGTTTCACAGGATCAGGAATCATCTGACTGACAATGCAATTTTGGCTTGAATTTCCACCAAATCAATAATATATTGAAGGTGTTATTGTTAGGACGCAATTTGAATGAGGCACACACTCTTGAATTTTAATAGTTGTCATTCCCTTTAACAGGAGCTGCTTGCTTATATTTTCACTATCCTATTCAAAGAGAATAAATAATTAAAGTCTGCAAGAACATAAGAACTGCAAGCAGGAGTACTCAATTCAGCCCCTCAAGTCCCACCCTGTAATAGAATTACAGCTGATCTCACTAGGTGTTACCTCTTTTTTTCCTGCCTATTCCCCATAACCCTTAAATTTTTTATAAATTACAAATCTGTCTATTTCCTCCTTTAAATGTATTCAGTGTCCTTTGGTCCAGTGCAATCTGGTGTAGTGAATTTCACAGATTCATGATCCTTTGAGAGAAGTAATACCTTCTCATCTGTTTGAAATCCATCACCCCTTAGCTTAAAGCTGTAGAGTCATACAGTCATACAGCATGGAAACAGATCCTTCGCTCCAAGCAGTCCATGCCGAACATAATCCCAAACTAAACTAGTCCCTTGCCTGCGCTTGGCCTATATCTCTCCAAACATTTCTTATTCATGTGCTTATCTAAATGTCTTTTAAATATCTATGACCTCTCAGTCTAGATTGCCTGATAATGGGAAACATACACTTAACGTTTACTTTGTCAATCTCCTTTAGCATCTTATGTGCCTCAATCAGATTTCTCTCATTTTCCAAAACTCTATTGAGAATTTACCTAAAGTTCAAGCTCCGTTTATATAGCAAGCCTTTCATCTCTGGAATTAATCTCGTGAACCTTCTTTGAAGTGCCTCCAATGCAATTGCATCCTTCCTCATGAAAGATACCAAAACTATATGTAATACTCCAGATGCAATCTCACTAATGCTTTGTACAGTTGCAACAACACTTACCTATCATTATACTCAACCTGAAATAAGAATATAAAACATTGGAAGTAAAGCGCAGATCTGTCAAGAGAAAAGATATCAACTTGTGTCTGGCCTAAATATTAATATTTCCTCTCTCTCTCTCTCTAGGAGCATTAACTCACTGGCATTCCCAACATTTTTGTATATTTAAACAGGACCCCAAATTTTAGGTTTATTAAAGTGATCAACAACCCCAACATCAGAAACATTACCTTGAAGAAATGATTGCCTTTAGAAGAGAATTGTAGTTTAAACAAATATTATTTTCAAAGAAAACTCTGAGACAATTAATTTCACTATCCTGAATTATTAATCTTGCCATTGTCTTAACAATGCAAATCTCGAACCTGTAGTCTCCACACCTGCTGTGCAATGCTCTCTGTTCCTAACTCCAGTCTCTTTCATGTCCTTGGCTACCACCTACTGTCGGCTATGCGTTAATCAGTTGAGCCATATTAGTTGGAATTCTTTCAGCAAAATACCACAATAATTTTAGTTATGATCCCAAAAAAGAAGGAAAATAAGATGAACTTCCATAACTGATTACCAAGAAAGGTTTGTAACATGGAAAATCAACCATTGCGTGTTGTTGGCTTATACAATGCAATGCGTTATTTTTGGAAGCAGTAAGAGAGAGAATTCAAAACTGAGCAGCATCTAGAATATCTTAACTTAAAGACAGTCTGCCTGACAACAATCCTGTGATTAAGCTGTAAAGTATTGAAATATACGTGACACAAGCAGCAGAGTGAAAGTACCATCCAGGTCCTGCAGCCTTTCTCTTACTCTTTTGTGGGAAAATACAGAAAAATCGAGAGAGCTTGAAAGAAAGAATTTGTAGTAAAAACAATCTAAGTTCACCTGATCAACCATTGAATCAAGGGATGACCATCAGTCTGCAGGTCGTCTACAATGAACAACACAGTAAAAGGCAGCGAAAAGCTTCAACTGTCACCACAATGCAGAACCATTTGAGTATTTTAAGAATAAAGAGATAAAACTGAAAGAAAGTCCATCTTTGTTGTGCTGCCTCCACAATGAGGCTGAGCCAGCCGACCAGCTACTCCTGTGCTGCTGTCTGCATTGGACCCACTACCATCGGAGTTGCCACTCTCAGGTGCCACCTCTTCATCAGTCAGGCCACTGATGCTGGGTCCCGTGCTGGACACACACTCGCCCAGCAACCAGGAGCATCTAACTCTGCTGCTGCATCGCCAACCACCAGGAGACCCCCAGCTCCAGGCCTACAACAACCGAGAGCTGCTGCCCCCGCCACGCATTGATAACCAGGAGGAACCTGGCTGTGCTGCCAGGTCAGGCTGCCACCTTTATTAAGAGTCCCGTTCCACCCACTTTCCTCGGCAATGGCACCTCCTCTACTGCCACCGCTAACAGGAAGAAAGTGAAGATTAAAAAATAAGGGTGAAGACAAAAAGGGTAAGGAAAGAAGGGAGAGAGAAAGCGGCTGCCTGAAGCAAACAGGCCAAGGAGCCTGAACACTGTCTACCTTGTTGCCAGTGGATATGTAATTGGAGTTTTGAAGAAATATATTTTAAGTTGCATAATTTAGAAAACCTTCATTTTTAAAGTTATGTGTGTTACAAAAATAGAGTTTTTTGTTAAACTGTTACTGAAGTAATGTGGTGTGAATTGCTTTTGTCCTGAGTAACAATCAGGCAAATCAGTCATCAGAGGAAGAGTGATATTGGTCTTGAAATATGCACATTGTTTCTAACTCCACGGCTGCTACCAGACCTAATGAATTTCTCCAGAATATTCTGTTTTGATTTATCATTTATGGTCATTTTAGTGTTGTCCCCCACCTGCCCACTGCTTCTAAGCTGATAGCCCCTCAGCCCAACACAGCACGTTTCTACCTCCTTCCAAAAATCCACAAACAGGACTGTTTGGGCAGACCTATTGTTTCAGCCTGCTCCTGCCCCACAGAACTCTGCCTTCTCTCCCCTGGTCCAATCCCTCCCCACGTACATCCATGATTCCTCTGACGCTTTATGCTGGCTTCAAAACTTACAATTTGCAGGTTCCAGCCGTTTCCTCTTTACTATGGATGTGCAATTCCTTCACATATTCATTCCCCACCAGGTGGGTCTTAGGGGTCTGCACTTCTTCCTGGAGCAAAGAACTGAACCATCCCCACCCACCACCACCCTCCTCCGCTTGGCCGAACTTGTCCTCACCCTCAACAACTTCTCTTTCAACTGCTCTCATTTTCTTCAGGTAAGAGGGTTGGCCATGGATACCCACATAGGCCCTAGTTATGCCTGTCTCTTGGTGGGGTACACGGAACATTCCTTGTTCCAGTCCTATTCCAGCCGCCACCCACAACTCTTACTCCAAAATATTTGTGATATCATTAGTGCTGCTTCCCTCTCTAGTCCGGAATTGGAAAAGTTCAACAACTTTGCTTCCAATTTCCACCCTACCCTCATTTTCACTTGGTCTATCTCTGACTCCTCCTTTCACTTCCTTGACGTCTCTGTTTCTGGGGATAGACTGACCACTAATATCCAATATAAACCCACTGATTCCCACAGCTACTTGGACTATACATCCTCACACCCTGCTTCCTGTTTCCTGACCAACATCTCTGTCTCTGGCTTGTTGCAGCGTTCCAGTGAAGCTCAACGCAAGCTGGAAGAACAACATTTTCCACTTGGGGACCCTGCAGCTCTATGGACTGAATATCGAGTTCAATAATTTTAGGGCCTGGACTCTCCCATGTCCTAGCCCCCTATCCCACACACCAAGCCTTGTAATCACATAGCCTGCCATTACACACTACCTATTGTTAGTCACTAACAGTCCCCATTAACAACTATTCACCTCCTAGCCAGATCGCTATCAACTCCTTCATCTATCCAACTGCTCTTCTCTCTCTTCAGGCTCTATCCTAAAACAAAACAGTTCTGAGGAAGGGTCACTGGGCCCAAAATGTTACCTCTGAACTTTTCGTCACAGATGCTATCAGACCTGCGGAGCTTTTCCAGTAACTTCTGTTTTTGTTCTTGATGTTTATTGCTCTGTACTGCCTTTTGTGGGTTGGGGAGGCTGGTATGGTTGGGGTAATGGTGGAATGGGGTTGGAGATCATCGGGGAATGTGTTGGAGATCTGGTGAAGGGAGGTGGAAGACAGCAAGAGTGAGATTTAAAACTCAGCAGCATGGCATTTCTTGACTTAATGCTGCACGCCCAAACTGCACCATTTTAAATACACACAATGGGCAATGTATAAGGCATTCACCCAAGATCTTCATTAAATTTTAAAATTTAAGATCTAACAGCATAATTTAAATTGGCACTAGGGATGTCAACAAATACTTCCTGTGGATATGGCATTGAAGACAGCAAACCCAGAAGAAGACCAACAAAGTGTTATTTTGTCAGTAAAAGCATGACAAGGAATATGACACTGAGTTTAATCAGTATGATCTGGTACAAGATACTAAACTCTGAATTACATACTTTCATTAACGGGAAAAACAAAATGCAGCTGATGCTTGAAACTTACATAAAAAACAGAAAATGTCGGGGATACCAGCTCAAGTAGCATCTGTGGAGTAAGAAATAAGGTTAGTGTTTTAAGTGAATAACCTTTTTATCAGAACACAATATTCACCATTTTTCAGTTTTTAAAAAGTGTTACATCAAATAATCTGCTGAAGTTTAACTTGATGTGAAACTGTTGTATGTTATAACATATTCTATCAGGTTATCTATAAAAGGCTATTGAATGACATTATGATAGATAAGTCTGTTATATAATTATCTACACTCTGATCTATAAAACATTATTCTTTACTAATGAAGTGAATACACTCAATGTCTTATACCAAATCAGAACTTAATTATTTTAAACCTTCAAAAATCTTCTAAAAGCACGCACATCTTGCAATTGAACAGATCATACACAAAAAAAGGATTCAGTTAAAAACCTGCTTAGTTCACTTTGCTCTTGTTACTGCCGTATCTAAAATATGAATGACAATTTAATCATTGCAGTAATGTAGGACTGAATTTATTTTTCGCTGATTAGTTATAGCATGGTTAAGCATTTGGTTATCGAGTGAGATTCTGTGCATAATGAAAGACACTGGTGCCATGTGCTCCTTTTTGAATGCATGCCTGTGTGCTAAGTGGAGCGTCACATTGTGTCATGTCAAAATCACAAACATTAGAGATAATAAGGCATAGAGCTGGATGAACACAGCAGGCCAAGCAGTATCAGAGGAACAGGAAGGCTGACATTTCGGGTCTAGACCCTTCTTCAAAAATGGGGGAGGGGAGGGGGTGTTCTGAAATAATTAGGCAGAGAGGGGGAGGCGGATAGAAGATGTACGAGAGAGTTGCAGTGGGAGAGAGATCCACTGAGGTTTTTCCGGAGGGAGGAGGGTAACTTATTCAGGGTAGGCATCCTTAGAAGAGGCTTCGCAGTGGGGTTAAAATTGTTTCAGAGATAGTAAGAACTGCAGATGCTGGAGAATCTGAGATAACAAGGTGCTGAGCTGGATGAACACAGCAGGCCAAGCAGCATCAGAGGAGCAGGAAGGCTGACGTTTCGGGCCT
>JAHRHZ010000271.1:21857375-21905625 GCA_024137785.1 Ginglymostoma cirratum | reverse complement strand
ACATTTCTGAAGAAGGATCTAGGCCCGAAACGTCAGCCTTCCTGCTCCTCTGATGCTGCTTGGCCTGCTGTGTTCATCCAGCTCTACACCTTGTTATCTCACATTCTCTAGCATCTGCAGTTCCTTCTATCTCTGAAACAAAGATTATGATTTGCTTACTACTAACCTGTGCATGATCAGTGCCATCCTAAACTCTGTTGGCTTAGAAATGCATGAACTACACATGATCAATCTTGGGTTGGAGGGACAGTATGTCCCCAGTTTGGCGTTGGTTTCTTAACAGTGATGGTCATCAGAAGGGTCTAGGCACGAAACGTCAAGTTTTCCTGCTCCTATGATGCTGCTTGGCCTGCTATGTTCATCCAGCCCCACACCTTGTTATCATCAATCCTACATTGCTGCAATGGCTAAGTTGCCATTCTTATTGTAGATAGGGCGGTAACCTCAGCAAAGTATGCAGTATTTTAGCTGAATCATTGACATCCTTTTATGTGAATCATCTGTTTAATTGCAAGGTGTGCTTGAGAATCTCTCCTGGGGCAGAAGAGACCTGTATATGAAGGACAGGTTGCACCTGAATTGGAACAGGACTAATATACCGGTGGGGAGATTTGCTAGAGCTGTTTGGGAGAATTTAAACTAGTAGGGGGCGTGGTGGATGATGTGGGACCCACTGAGATAGTGATGAAACAGATCAGTCTGAGACTGGTGCAGTTGGGAAAAGGAGCAAGTCAAACATTCAGGGCAAGCAGGAACAAAGCAGAGAATGAGGTAGGACTGATAGATTAACCAGCATTTATTTCAATGTAAGAGGCCTAACAGGTAAGGCAGAAGAACTCAGGGCATGGTTGGGAACATGGGACTGGGATATCATAGCAATTACAAAGATGTGGCTCAGAGAGGGACAGGACTGGCAGACTAATATTCCAGGGTATAGATGCTATAGGAAGGGTAGAACGGGTGGCAAGAGATGAGAGGGAGTGGCATTTTTGATTGGGAATAGCATTACAGCTGTACTTAGGGAGGATACTCCTGTGAATACATCCATCAAATTTATTTGGATGAAACTGAGAAATAAGAAGGGGATGATCACCTTATTGGATTGTACAATAGACCTCCCAATAACCAGCAGGAAATTGGGAAACAAATTTGTAAGGGGATCTCAGTTATCTGTAAACATGATAAGGTGGTTCTGGTAGGGGACTTTATCTTTCCAAATGTAGACTGGGACTGCCATAGTGTTAAGGGCTTGAATGGAGAGGAATTTCGTAAATATGCACAAGAAAATTGTCTGCTTCAGTATGTGGATATACCTACTAGAGAAGGTGCAAAACTTGACCTACTCTTAGGAAATAAGGCAGGGCACGTGACTGAAGTGTCAGTGAGGGAGCAGTTTGGAGCCAGTGACCATAGTTCTATTAGTTTTAAAACAGTGATGGAAAAGGATAGTCTGGAACTAAAAGTTAAAGTTCTACATTGGAGGAAGGCCAATTTTGACAGTATCAGGCAAGAACTTTCAAAAGTTGATTCGGGAAGGATATTCGCGGGTAAGGGGACAGCTGGAAATTCGGAAGTCTTCAAAAATGAGATAATGAGAGTCCAGAGACGGTATGTTCCTGCTAGGGTGAAGGGCAAGGCTGGTAAGTGTAGAGAATGCTGGATAATGAGAGAAATTAAGGTTCTGTTCAAGAATAAGAAAGAAGCATTTGTCAGGTATAGACAGTAGAGATTGAGTGAGTCCCCAGAAGAGTATAAGCACATTAGGAGTATACTTAAGAAGGAACTCAGGAGGGCAAAAAGAGGACATGAGAAAGCTTTGGCAAATAGGGTTAAGAAGAATCTAAAGGGATTCTACAAAATACATTAAGGACAAAAGGATAATCAGGGAGAGAATAGGGCTTTTTAAAGATCAGCAAGGCTGCCTATGTGTGGAACCGCCAGAGATGAGGGAGATACTAAACAAGTATCTTGCATCAGTGTTTACTGTGGAGACGGATATGGAAGATAGAGAACGTTTTGAAATAAATAGCGACATCTTGAAAAATGTCCATATTACAGATTACACATCCTACAATGCATAAAGCTGGATAAAACCCCGGGACCTGATCACATTTACCCTGGAATTCTGTGGGGAGCTAGGGAAGTGAATCCTGGGCCCCTTGCTGAGGTATTTGTATCATCAGTAGCCATGGGTGAGGTGGTGGAAGACAGAAGGTTAGCTATCGTGGTGCCACTATTCAAGAAAGGTGGTAAGAAAAAGCCAGGGCACTATAGGCCAGTGAGTCTGACATTAGTGGTGGTCAAGTTGTTGGAGGGAATCCTGAGGGACAGGATTTGCATGTATTTGGAAAGGCAAGGACTGTTAGGGTTAGTCAACATTGCTTTGTGCATGGTGTCTCCCTAACTTGATTGAGTTTTTTGAAGAAGTAACAAAGAGCATTGATGACGGCAGAGCGGTGGAAGTGATGCATATAGATTTCAGTAAGGCGTTTGACAAGGTTCCTCAAGATAGACTGGTTAGCAAAGTTAGTTCACACAGAAAACAGTGAGAACTAGCCATTTGAACTAGCCAAAATTGACTCGAAGGTAGAAGACAGAGTGTGGTGGTGGAGGGTTGCTTTTCAGACTGGAGGCCTGTGACAAGTGGTGTGCCACAAGGATCGGTGCTGGGTCCACTGCTTTTCATCATTTATATAAATGATTTGGATGTGAACATAGGAGACATGGTTAGTAAGCTTGAAAAATTGGATGTGTAGTGGATAGCAAAGAAGGTTACCTCAGAGTACAATGGGATCTTGATTAGATGGGCCAATGGGCTGAGGAGTGTCAGATGGAGTTTAATTTAAGTGAATGTGAGGTGCTGCATTTCAGAAAGGCAAATCAGGGCAGGACTTATACACTTAATGGTAAGGTTCTGGGGAGTATGGCTAAACAAAGAGACCTTGGAGTACACATTCACAGTTCCTTGAAAGTGGAGTCACCAGTAGACGGGGTAGTGAAGAAGGTGTTTGATATGCTTGCGTTCATTGGTCAGTGCCTTCAGTACAGGAGTTGGGAGGATATGTTATGGCTGTACAGGGCATTGGTTTGGCCACTTTTGGAATAATGTGTGGATTTCTGTTCTCCCTGTTCTTGGAAGGATGTTGTGAAACTTGAAAGGGTTCAGAAAAGATTTACAAGGAGGTTCCCAGGGTTGGAGGGTTTGAGCTATAGTGAGAGGCTGAATAGGCTGGGGCTATTTTCCCAGGAGGGTCCGAGGCTGAGGGGTGACCTTGTCGTGGTTTGTAAAATCATGAGGGGCATGGATAGGGTAAATAACCAAGGACTTCCCCCCGGGGTGGGAGAGTCCAAACCTAGAGGGCATAGGTTTAAAGTGAAAGGAGAAGGATCTAAACAGGACCTAAGGGGCAACATTTTCACACAGAGGGTGGTGTGTGTATGCAAAGAATTGCCAGAGGAAGTGGTGGAGGCTGGTACAATTACAACATTTAAAAGGCATCTGGATGGGTACATGAATGGGAAGGCTTTAGAGGGATATGGGTCAAATGCTGGTAAATGAGACTAGCTTTATTTAGGATATCTGGTCGGCATGGACGAGTTGGACCGAAAGGTCTGTTTCTATGCTGTACATCTCTATGACTATGCTGTTAATCACAGCTTTTCAAAGGTATAAGATATTTAATTTCTGATTTTGCGTGACAGATTGGGCGTATTCATTCCATTAGTAAAAAGCGATGTCAAGTGTAGATAATGATATAACAGAATTATCTATCATAATGTCATTAATTAGCCTTCTTCTTTAGATAACTTAATAGAATATGTGTTATAAACATTTCATCAGTTTCACATCAGTTAAATTTCAGCAGATTATTTGGTATAACACTTTTTAATGAACTGAAAAAGGGTGAATATTGTTTTCTGATAAATAAGGTTATTCAGGAGACACTAACACTGTCTCTCACTCCACAGATGCTACTTGAGCTGGTATGCCCAACATTTTCTGTTCTTTTTGTAGGTTTCTAGCATCGGCTGCATTTTGTTTTTCTCGTTAATGCAAGTATGTAATTCAAAGTGTAGTATCATGTTCCAAATCACAATGATTAAACTCAGTCTCATATTCCTTTTCACTGTTTCACTGACAAAATAACACATTGTTGGTCTTCTTCTGGGTTTGCTGTCTTCAATGCCATGTCCACAGGAAGTATTTGTTGACATCCCTAGTGCCATTTTAAGTAATATCATTAGATCTTAAATTTTAAAATTCAATGAAACTCTTGGGTGAATGCCTCATACATTGCTTAATGTAATTGATGCAGTTTGGGTATGCAGCATTAAGTCAAGAAGTGCCATGCTACAGAGATTTAAATCTCACTCACGCTGTCTTCCACCTCCCTTCACCCAATCTCCACCTTATCCTCCCGTCCCGTTCCACCACCAACCCACCATTCCGCTAAACATACCAGCCTTCCAAATCTATAGAAGGTGGCATGGGACAATGAAAATCAGGTCAGCAGGAGTTTGAAGAAGAGTTACTTCAGACGTGAGACATTGACTTTGTACCTCTTTCCACAGATGCTGTTGGACCTGCTGACGTTATGCAGCATTCTGATTTGGGGAATCTTCACCCATCTCCTTCATTATCCTTTCACACTTGCTTTCCCAATCTCAAAAACTTAAGTTAATGGCACATGGGCAAACCAAAGGATTCAGGAAAAAGTGCACTTGATGAGATTTTTACTCTTCAGCAACATATTTTGAGGCTTTTAGCTGGAATTTCTACTTTTGTATTGGGAATACAACCCATCAATCAATTCTCATTTAATGGGCATTGTAGTTAAAGCATTTTTAAAAAATATATTCACAGATGAGGGCAATTAAGAGTCAACCACATTGCTGTACGTCTGGAGTCACATTTAGGTTAAACCAGGTAAGGATGGCAGTTTCATTCCCTAAAGCACATTAGTGAACCAGATGGATGTTTCCAACAATCGGCAATGGATTCATGGTCACCCACTAGACTCTTAATTCCAGATATTTATTGAATTTGCATTGTTAATTATCAAAAATGCTTTAACTACCATCCACAAAGTTGTTCATAACTATGCAGTGCTAACTAGCGTAGTAATTGTAATGATGTCAGCCCAGTGGACCTCATAGCATATGAGTTCCCTGATTGGACCAGATTAACATCCCAGTCAGGGATCCCTGGCTGATAGATATAATATAGGAATGTCAGAAGTTCTGTTCATTCTGACAGCTGGGTCTGAGGGAGCTGGGTCAGTGTCAAGGACTCCCATATGTAAATAAACGGTGACTTGTTGATGGCATACTGGCTTCTGTGGAGTTATTTCAGTGGCAATGAGAGAAAAGCATGGTCCTGTAGAAATTCACTCGCAACAGTCATTTTTGAATTAAGATAGGTATTTATGGCATCATGCTGTTAGTTGATAAGCTTGACTTGTTTGATACTGCTATTGAAAACTGGGCCCAGTATGTGGGAATAATGAGTTAATTATTCTGGGCAAATGACATTGGAACAGATGAAAAGCAATGAGTAATTCTACTGACAGCTTGTGGACCTGCAGCTTTTCCAGCTATTTGGAGCCGAACTTTTCCTGAGGCTCCAGATACTGAAACCTTTCAAGAGTTGGTATATTTTGTTAAGGAACATTATGACCCCATGCTTCCTCTAATTCTGAGATGCTATCAGTTTTGCTTAGCTATTTGAGAAGCAGGAGAGTCCATATAGGGATTTTTGACTGGATCAAAATGACTAGCAGAGGCATGTGACTTAGGTTTAACCCTTAATGAGATGCTGAGCAACTGTTTGGTATTTGGGATTAATGACATAACCATGCAAAAGTGCCTATTAATAGAAACCCAACTAGATTTCAAACAGGCACTACAACAGGGTTAATAATTGGAAAGTGTGGCAAGTATTGCAGGATAGCCCAATGAAAGTAGACACCTTTGCCAGTCCGACCGAGCTTGGGGAATACCACTTGAGTGCAAGCAAATGCACAGCCTCACTCAGGACATATCCTGAGCGTCAGGACTCTAGGTCAACCCACAGCAAAACCTCAAAACAAAGCCAAGTCTCAGCCAAACAGTTAAAGTTGTCTTCAGGATCTGGGCCAGCAAGCCATTGTAGTTGCTGCTGGAATGCGGGATTGAGACAGCAAAAGAGCCCCACTGGACCTAAATTGAGTAAGAGAACTGGTAGGCCAGTATCTTAAGAGTGAAAACCCTGGAAATTCCACCCACATCTGTTAAATTGCTTAGCAAAATGCAAATCAGAACCAATCAAAATAAACCTTTGGTTAAACGGTCATCCAGTTCTAATAGAGGTCAATTCCAACACGACTGTTTCAGTGATTGCAGGACCAGTCTCTAACAAAATTCACTCTGGACTCCAATTCCTAAGTTTGAGCAAGACCTCAGCTAGACTGATAACCTATACCAGGGAACCTTTATAGATTAAGGTTACGACTTCTGTTCCAGTTTCTTGAGAAGCAGCTGGTTCAATTACCATTAACTGCAGTAAAAGGCTTTGACCCAAGCTTGATGGGGTGAAATTGGTTGAGAAAGATTCACCTAGATTGGCTCAACATTTCTCAATTTGAAATGCTGCCTGAGTGGCTACCTTTAGGGAGTGTTCTAAAACCTAGCTTTAAAGCAAATAACACTCGCCAGTAAATCTCTTTCCTGTCTTTTACGAACTCCATTGATTTGTATTAGGTATTCTTTTGGGTTATATATCACAAATCTCTCAAGCAGACCTTACACATTTGTTAAAAAAATTCCTGTCAAAACCAAGACGGGCTGGAGAATTGCAGTGTGCTAATTTGCTGGCATATTCCCACTTTTGTTTAAAAAAAGCTTTATCATGGGGCATGGGCATTACTGGTTAGGCCAGCATTTATTACCCATCCCTAATTAAGAGTCAGTCACATTTCTGTGGGTCTGCAATCACATGTAAGCAAACTAGGTGAGTGTGGCAAATTGTCCTCAAAGGACAGTAGTGAACTAGATGTGCTTTTACAATAGTTGACAATGTTCACCACTAATTCAGCTTTTAATTTCAGATTGTTATTGAATTCAAATTTACCAACTGTTATGATGAAATTCAAACCCATGCCTCTAGACCAATAGCCTGGGCTTCTGAATTTAAGAACTGGATCACTCCTCGGTTAGTATTACACAACAATATCCAAACTATTTTGCTGGTCAGGAGTTCCCTCCATAATAATGGCCTGTACTCTGTGGCCAGTTTTAATCTCACCTTCAGCAGAATATCCATTTTAAAGTGCTCTCTCTCTCTCCCTCCTACCTCCATGGCTGTACTCACCTTAGACATTAGGGCTGAAAATGAGTGATCTTCAATTGATTCTCCACTCTTCGAAGCCAGACTGCCAAATGGAACTGGTTCAAGTGTGGGACCATATCTGTTAACTAAGGGTTAATGGTTGAAACTATAATCTCATTAGGCCAAGAGTCCATTATTCTAGTTTACCTGAACACTTGTTAACTAAGGACTAATGGATTGAAATTGTAATCTCATTAACCGCATCTTGTTGGTTCGGTTCTCTCTAAATTTTGTTACTATTTTGTGACTATGTGCCACATGCCCATCGCCTAACCCAACTGCCAACTGATTTACATCTATCCAGACATGTATAAATACTGTGTGTGTATTATAACACTTTGCTCTTCTCAGACTGACAGGGTATCAATACCTTCCTGTCAGTAGGAAAACCAGCCCTTGTATAAGTAAAAGATATTGTTTGATTTACAAGAATGTGTCTGCATAGTTCTCAAAGAACCCAGTCGTAAATCTTCAACACAAGAAATAAAAATTGATCACAAATCTTCAAAATTGACTTACTTTGCATATAATATAGAAAAGAATACAATACGGTATACTGGTAAGATCCAGAATGAGGAATAAAATAGGCAGCCTTGCTATCATTTTGGGCAGGTCTCACTCAAATATAAGGCATCTCTGTGCTAATTGGTTGCAACTTGCGGGCGGGGGACAGTGATTCTTGGTGTTGTATTTGCCAAAGATGCTCTTGGACAAGGGGCAGAAAATCTCATTTGTATCCCCCTGGTGGAGTTCAGATGTGAACAATTGGTTTATTCTCTTCCCATTTATGGAAAGTGAGGTGCTCACTCCACTTTAAACTAACTGTAGGCTTATGAAAACAACTTATTAGTATTAGAACTATAGTTTAGTAAACCGCAGAATTTTCCTAACTCTTTCTTGTTTGTGCAATAACTTTAGCCCTGATGAGCAAAGACCAGAATTCCATTAGTTGAATAAAATATTTTTAAGGGTACACACATCAAATTGATATGACAACTCCCATTTTATGGAGTAATTGAGATACTGCCCTACTAACAGTGAAAAGCACAACACGGGAGGTTTGTTCTAGAAAAGTCATGAGTACTTGTGTTTTTTTTCTAGTTCACTAGAGCTCTTTGACAAAATAAAATATTATTTATAAAGGGAAACATGTAGAGTACCTTGATTCCCAAAGCATTCAACAAGAGGTCACCTCAAAAGGTTGTTACACAAAATATGAACTCATGCTGTAAAACCTGAGCATCTCCAGCATTTTCTGTTAATTAAATATTTTCATGGATGGGATATTATTCAAAGTCAAATACTGGAAGAAACGCTAGTAGTACATTAGTGTGGAGCATTGTGAAAGGATTTACATGTTGCACGTGAATATACTTTATCTTGTAGGGTTCTTGTTTGCAATCAGGTATTTCCTGAATTTTCAAAGTGCGGGAATCACTCCCAGATCCCTGATTCTGGATACTGGACTTATTCAGGGAATGTGAAATGATGAGGCAGCAGATAGGTGTTTCAGGGCAAAAGAATCTCTGTGTTTATTTAAAGTACAGAAAGGGAAGCATAACACAAGCAAAATAAGTAAGGCAATAACTCAATGAAATTGACACAAGCTGTTATACAGGAGAACAGTAGTACTTTAAAAACACTATTAACTGGATTAACACTATTAGAACACTACCCTATTGACATGCACAGAAAACAAGAGTGTTTAATTTCAGACATTTTAATCAAAATTCCTACCCTGGGGATCCCAATGCACTGTCAGCACCTGCCTTTCTCTCCCTGCCAGCTAGGTCACAACTTTGGGGTCTCAGGGTTAATGCTCGTCACTCAGAACATGGTTTTGAAGTGCACCCGGTTGCTGAGGTTCTTGCCTCAGTTCTCTTGGTTTGGAGCAGGCCTGTGTCTGGAAGCTGTTGTTCGGACTGCCCTTATTTGGCTTGTCCCCTGTCAGATGGCATTTATTCCAATAATGTTGATGGTTTGGTTTCCCAATTCAGCTTCTCTTTTCAGCCTTTCGATTGGGCTTCTCGGGTCTGGCTTCAGAAGCTGTTTGTTGGGGGTGGAAGCCAGTGGTGAAGATGTTCATATGGAAGCTTGTTATTGAAAAAGGCACTCTCCTCAAGTGAGATCAGGGCTTGCAGTTATACTGACTGAGAGATAGCAAGAACTGCAGGTGCTGGAGTCAGAGACAACACAGTATGGAGCTGGAGGAACACATCAGGCCAGTCATCATCAGAGGAGCAGGAAAGTTGACGTTTCGGGTCAGGACACTTCTTCAGAAATGGGGAGGGAGAAGTGAGTTGGGAAATAAATAGAGAAAGGAGGGGTAGGGCCGGGGTAGGTAGGTGGGATGGTGATAGGTGAGTGCTGGTAGGGAGTGGTGGGTATTGGTCAGTTGGATGGGTGGGGCAGATAGGTGTGAGAGAAGAGATAACACAGTGTGGAGCTGGAGGAACATAGCAGGCCAGGCAGCATCAGAAGAGCAGGAAAGTTGACATTTCAGGTTGTGACCGTTTTCCAGAAAAATTTTGAAGAAGTGTCCCGACCTGAAACATCAACTTTCCTGCTCCTTTGATGCTGCCTGGCCTGCTGCATTCCTCCAGCTCCACACTGTGTTAACTCTGACATCAGCATCTGCAGTTCTTGCTATCTCTAGTTGGGAGAGAAGACGAACAGGTTGACTCAGGTCAAGGGGGTGGAGATGAGAGGGATGGCTGGACATGGGATGAGACCGGGTGGGTGGGGAGATTTTAAAACTGGTGACTTCCATGTTTAGGCCATCAGGCTGTCGGCTCCCAAGGTGGTATATGAGGTGTTGCTTCTCCAGTTTGCGTGTTGTGTCATTGTGGCTCAGAGAAGGTGCTGCCTCATGCTTCCACGAGGAGCTTGAACAGATCATCAACTTTACTAACACCTTTCACCCCAACCTCAAGTTCACCTAGACCATTTCCAATACTTCCCTCTCCTTCCTGGACATCTCCATCTCCATCTCCATCTCCGGTGATTGCCTTCAAACTGACATGTATTTCAAGCCTACCGACTCCCACAACTATCCGGACTACACCTCCTCTCACCCACCTTCCTGCAAGAGTGCAATCCCTTACTCCCAATTCCTCTGCCTCTGCCGCGTCTGCTCCCAAGATGGGGCGTTCCATTCCCGGACATCCCAGATGCCCTCCTATTTCAAGGACTGCAACATCCCCCCCTCCGCTGATCAAAAATGCCCTCAAATGCATTTTTTGCATTTCCCACAATTCTGCCCTCACACCACCCCCTCAAAAAAAATGAAGACAGAATCCCCCTGGTCCTCACATACCACCCCACCAATCTCTGCATCCAGCATACCATTCTCTGCCACGTCCACCACCTACAACCTGACCCCACAACCAAAGAGATATTTCCCTCCCCACTCCTATCTGCCTTTCATAAAGACTGCTCTCTCCGCAACTCCCTCATCCACTTCATACTCCCCGCTAACTCCACCAACCCCGGCACCTGTCCTTGCAACCGCAGGAAGTGCTACACCTGCCCCTACACCTTCCCCCTCATGCCCATTCAAGGCGCAACACAAACCTTCCACATCAGACAGAGGTTCACCTGCACGTCCATCAACTTGGTCAACTGTATGTGCTGCACCCGACATGGCCTCCTTTACATCAGTGAGACCAAACATAGACTCGGAGACTGTTTTTGTAGACCATCTGTGCTTTGTACATGACAAACGGCAACACCTTCTGCTCCCCAACCATTTCAACTTCCCCTCCCACTCCCTGGGTGGCATGTCCATCCTGGGCCTCCTCCAGCGTCACAATGACACCACCCGCAAACTGGAGGAGCAACACCTCATTTTCCGCCTCGGGAGCCTACAGCCTGATGGCCTAAACGTGGAATTCACCAGTTTTAAAATCTCCCCACCCCCAGCCTCATCCCATGTCCAAGCCTCCCTCTCATCCCCGCCTCCTTGACCTGACACAACCTGTCCATCTTCTCTCCCACCTATGTGCCCCACCCATCCCACTGACCAATCCCCATCACTCCCTACCTGCACTCACCTATGACCATCCCACCTACCTTCCCCAGTCCCAATCCCCCTCTCTCTGTTTATTTCTGAGCTCCCTTCCCCCTCCCCATTTCTAAAGAGGAGTCCCGACCCGAAACGTCAGCTTTCCTGTTCCTCTAATGCTGCCTGACCTGCTGTGTTCCTCCAGCTCCACACTATGTTGTCTCAATTATACTGATTTTGTGCCCTGTTATCTTACCTCAGATCTGTAGTTTTCTTTAAGCTCTTGATGTTCTCTTCTGAAGTTAATTGACTTTCTGACATTAGAGCACGTGTGAATGGATTTCGATTGAGGTTGAATATGCGATATCTCAGTGAATGGATTTTTATTGAAATTGAATGTCTAGTACTTCTGTAGGCCCCATACTGTCTGTGCTGATTTCCCGAAGTGTAAAAGCTGTCTCAGGCTAGAGTCTGTTAGTTTTGGTCGATTTTGTTTTAAGAGAGGAGATGTAAATTGGAATTCCATGCTGAAAAATTGTCCCAGATAGCACTCTCCATTCAACTGGCTGTGTGTGCATTTGCTACAGCCCCAGTTCAGCTGTAGTGCAGGGTTTTGCCCACTACTTTAGATACTGAAAAGGTCCAGGGTCTTCTCCAGTATTTTAGATGATGGGGATTTTTTTGCTTAATCCTACATGTCCTCCCTTTGATACTCTTTGCCCTAGAGTGTTCCTCTGGGTGAGCAAAAATTGTCAATACTGCAAAGCCAACTCTCTAAATTACCTAATCCCCACACACGTTTTCTCCCATACCTTGAGAGACAGTGCATTGTCTCCTGAAAGGAAAACAAAAGGCAGGATTAGGGACAATCAAAACATGCAGGTACATGGTATACAGCGCACATACACGTCACTAAACTTAAATCTTAAGTACAATTATACAGTAAGATGTAGGGTCTACACAGGGAAACAATGTGCACCCCAAAAGGTCCTCACAGAAACACAATTTCCTCCAACATTTACATTCCTGGTCCGTTGTATACTCTGAGTCAGGACTGGCAGGTTCTTGCCTTACAACTGGCCCACAGTAAGTACATGATGATCCCAACTTGACACAAAACCAAACCATGGGAGATCACCCAGATCTAAGTAGGAATTTCCATGTCCAACCACAGAACCCACCGTGGTTTTACTGTTAGTTCTGTTACTTCTTTCTCTATTTCCTAGGTTGTCTGTTCTATTGTGTAAAACAATTTCTGGGACACTTTCACTGCTTTGAGTAGGGAAACGAGGGGGAAATGGTATCACTCCAAATTCCACCTTCTCCACCTTCCTATGTCTAATGAACAAGTGTTTCCCGCAGTAAAGGTGCACGGATCTGCTGTGTTTGTGTCCCCGAAGATTAGCTCATAGAACTCTTGGAACATCTCCCAGAGCAAGGCCAAGTACTGTCGCTCTGTCTCCTGTGGGCACCACACGGGTAAGTGGACTTCAGTTAAGTTTAGTATAGAAATTTGTCAGTTTGGACTCCAACTAAGCCATCCCCTGGTCCCATGATGGTGGGAGGACACCCATCAACGTCAATATGTACCGTTGGGTCGGTGGGCAGGGATCTTCTGGGGAGTGCAGTGAGCTCGGTGGTGGTAATAGTGGTTAGGGGTCATTGGACCACACAGGAGTCCATCCTCTGATCCAAACTGATCCTGTCCCTGCTGTCTTGTCATTGAATGCAATGGACAGCCCCACCAGACAGATCCTTTCTGATCCCCACATATACACATACAACCCTGTTCAGATTTCCACCATTTGTCCCTGCACACTCACTCCTCTCTGCGTCCCTACCATCATCCGGTAGGTGTTGTTGTCCAGTTGCTCCCAGTCAGCTATCCGGTGCCTTGTGTCCCGGCTCAGCTTCCTGAGCCACCACCACCTGCCCAATGGAATGCCCCCCTTACAGCTGACACATACCTGTTTTCTCTCTCATCACCCTAACTAGGAAAGCGGTGATCCTGATCCTCATGCACAGGATGGTTGCCTCCTCGTAGGTGAATGCAGCGTGACAGGAATATCAAGTCTAATTCGACCTCAGTCATTGTGACCACCTCCCATGGTGGAAGGAGACAGTCCCCTGCATGCCTGGTGGTGACGGTGGGTGCTCTCTATCCTGAGCACCCATAGATGAGGGACTCCTCGGTGTCTCCCCATGACCAGTACTTGGCCCTGTCAAAGCAATCAGCACCAACAGCTTTGTGTACAGCATTTCTCCTGCCCTGGTCCTCATGCTACAGCCTTGCTCTGCCTCCCTTAAGTCAACCTTCACGTCCTTGACTTTCTTATCCAGTACCCAAGCCTGTCACTGAAGGTAGATGAGCCAGATTGCTTTCTCTATGGAGCCTTTATGCTCCCTGCTGTCAGGCCACTAAACTGCTTCCTCTGCCACACGTTCAGCTCGCTAGTGATCAAGGACCCTTTTCTTTGATATGTCTACCTTTCTGAACATGTAGGAGATCCTCTCCTCCATCAGAGACTCTGCTTCTGAAACACCCTCTACCACATCATGTTCCTTCTGCCAGTGTCCTGCCGTGGTCACCATTTTGTAGGATTCTGGTTTACAAGCAGTTATTTTCTGCTGTTTAAGTGGTTTGAATCATCCCCGGTTCTGGTCCCTGGACTTAATTAGGGAACGTGAAAGGAAGAGGCAGTAGGTAGGTGTTTCAGGGCAAAAAGAATCTCTTGTTTAGTTGAAATACAAAAAAATTAATTATAGTGCAAGAAAAAAATAGGTATTGCAATAACACAAGGAAATTGACACAAGCTGTTATACAGGAGAACGGTAGTACTTTAAATACACAATTAACTAGGTTAATACTATTAGAACACTATCCTCTAGACACGCACAGAAAGGGTGTTTAATTTCAGACTCTAATCAAAATTCCTACCCTGGGGTCCCAATGCACTGTCAGCACCTGCCTTTCTCTCCCTGCCAGCTAGGTCATAACTTTAGGGTCTCGGAGTTAATGCTCATCACTCAGAACGCGGTTTTGAAGTGCACCTGGTTGCTGAGATTCTTGCCATTGGTTCTCTTGGTTTGGAACAGGCCTGAGTCTGGAAACTGTTGTTCGGATAGTGCTTGGTTGACCTTCCCCACCCCCGGATGTCCTTTGATCTGATGATGCTCTTGGTTTGGCTTCCTGATTCAGCTTCTCTTGGGTCTGTCTTGCTGCCTGGTGGCAGTGGAAGTTTGTTGAAAAAGCCTCGTCCCCAGGTGAAATTAGGGCTAGAAATTATACTGATTCTGTGTCCAGTTATCTCCCCTCAAATCTAGTTTTCTTTAACTTCTGCAGAGAAAATCAAGAGCTTAATCCGCTTTCCGAGTGTTAGAGGATACGGGAATGGATTTCAATTGATGTGCAACATCCAGTATCTCGGTGAATGGATTTCAATTGAAGTTGAATGTCCGGTATTTTAGGTGATGATGGAGTTTTGCTCGATCCTACAATCTACTGGCCTGAGCTAGTTTAAATTCCTAATGTTAGATGCTAATTGGATGCTGAAATAATGTAGGTCAATTAATTGTGTGCATATAGATCACAATAATTAAACACATATTCCAGATGCAGGTAGAAAATAATGAATGTATTGTGAAAGAAATCAAATCACACGAATAATGCATTTAAACACATTAAGCATGTCATGATCAAACAGCTGGTCACGTGGCAGTTTGAACAACAAGTATGATTAATCACTATGGTGATCAAACTAGTACTTCCATCTAGATGTATTGGTCATGTATATCAATGAAGTCAAAACAAAAACTGCTCACAGTTCAGTTTTAAAAGTGTATAAATTCAGTAAACTGTTTATTCAGTGCTGTAATAACAAAAATTCTCTAGTACCCAAGATTACATTTTTTTTAAGCCAGTCACTTGCAGTGCTCCAATAATGTAGTCTTTTTAAAGAAAAAGAAAAAAAGAGCCTACAAACATTGTACTTGGCTTTATACTGAAATTATTAAATTATTGGATCAGCTTTTGTTCTTGTGCCTGAACAATGAAACACCCCTCAGAGGAACGGTCGTCAGAACGACAGCTTTTTTTTTGTTAAAGCCTGTCTCAAGGTCATGGTGTAATTTGTGGCATCAGCCTAGTCTTGTGGTTTTACTGTGATACCGTGTTGTGCTGGGATATCTGCTAGCCCAGATGCTTCTACCCTCACAAGACAGTGCCTTGTCTTGCATCCAGATTAATACGTGACTCTGTTAAAAGGCATGTCGTTTTTTAAAATGAACCAGCATCACCTATTCCTGGTGCATGTCAGACAACTAAAGTTTCACTGTAGTATTTCAGTATTTTCACATCAAAATGGCAGCAGGGGCAAAAATGAGTGCATTTAAACAGAGGTAGCTTTTGACTTGTAATGGAGATTGAGGTGAGATACCAAGGGCAATTGTTTAATACACTCCCCAAAAGGTGATTTTGTTTGCAAGGAGGGCATTTCGTGTGCTGGATGACAAGCAAACTATTTCTATGACACCTCCTTCATTAAGTCTCTGGGGACAAGTCTAAAACATGGGAATTAATGTCCATGTAATGATTTCATTCCACCATTGTTGGTACTAACTCAGCAGTTGTGCAGGGATTCTTGTGTGGAGCATGACAAGCTCCTGGGGTGGGGTGGGTGGAATCTTTTATGCACAGGCATTCAGTGCCTAATCATGCAACCTAGCATTGGTAAGGGATGGGTTCACTGATATCTCTCTCAAACCACCTCCCATGATCACTCAACCTGAACTGGAATCCAGCAACAATACCAAGCCTCAGTGTTATAGTAGCAGCAGCCACCATCCTTCCTGCTCCTCTGATGCTGCTTGGCCTGCTGTGTTCGTCCAGCTCTGCACCTCGTTGTCTCAGATCCTCCCAGTAGTGCTACTGTTCAACTGGACAATTTCTGGCAGCTCAGTTAAGTACCTAAGCGGTACTTAATTCAGCAGGCATTTCCTTAAAGAGGCTTTGCCAGCAACTGAGAGACTGGTCATCTCCAACAAAATACTGACCCAAGATTGCGACAGTTAGAGTTTATGTACAAGTGTATTGAGTGATGTTTCAATGGATATATTCTGTGGCCTCAATATTTTACTGCATTTTGTATACCTTGGGTGAAGGAATGGAAAGATGCAGTTTCAAATTTGCAGATGAGTGCCAAGGAGGGGCAGTAAATAGGGCCGAGAGCATGAAAGGTACAAAGAAGAAAAGGGAAATTGTCGTTTTGCTGACTTAACCAAATCACTATGGGTGAAGGTAACATCATTCACTCCAAAAGCAAACAGACTCAGTATTTTTTTTTTTTTAAACATGGTCAGCAATTAAAGTTTAGATGAGCAAAGAGGTTCGACAGTCCAAGCACACAAATTATTAAAAAGTAACAGACAGGTATAAAAAAAAACAAACAAACAGGCAAATGGAGTACTGACCTTTATCTCAAGTTAGCTGGAATACAAATAAAGTAAATTAAGTTTTGTTTTTGCCTTGGTCAGAGTCCATTTGGAGTGCTGCATTAATGTTGTGCACTGCACCTCAAGGATAGTTGTTCTAATTAAACAGTTTGGACATGTTATAACACACCTTCGGGACAAGTGGGACTTAAACTCATACCTTCCTACCCAGAGAGACAGACATTACCACTACACCATAAGAGCCTTCCTGACTTATATCGCCCTGAGCCTAAATTTGAGAAGTAATCTGATTGAGGTATTTAAAGAGTTAAATAGATTTGATAGTTTCTGATTCTACCCTATTTCATTACACAATAATATTACAAAGGCCACATCTTAATTGGAAACCAGCCATTTAGGAGCAAAGTTAGGAAGGACTTTCTTTCCACAAACACAAATGATAGTAAAAATTTGAATGTTTAATAAAATAAAAGAGTAAAAAGCTGCAGCTGCTGAAACAATTAAAACTTTCAAGACAGATGTATTATCAAGTCTTGTTCAACAAAGGAAATCAAGGTATATGGGGTAAAGACAGTTTACTTCTAGATAAACCAGGATCTAATGGGATGGCTTGACAGCTTAGTACTGTATCCTAACATTCTTGTATTCATTCTGAAGATGCAACCCTTACAGTTTCACTCATTTGTGAGACCCCCATGCTGCAACCTGAAATTTCAGCATAACATTAAAAATCTTTGGTTACGTTTTTCTTTCTCAGTGTCAGCATTTCAATTAACTTCAGCTCCGAAATAAATAAAGAGCAGAATAACAATATACATTTGAGATTACTCAGAACAGCTCCTATGAGTTATTTGCTGTGGCCTTAGCATTCAACTATGGAGCAATTTGTTGGATTGTTCTACCAAACCTGAATCCCTTTAGTAACCCAAGCATGGTGTCGTTATTCTAATATCCCTACACTACATAGATGTGTATTCTTATTTTAAAATTGCCATTTTATAAAGTGAAGATTTGTTCCTCAAGTGTGGCACTTACCAATATTCTGATGGTAATATATTTATATTCAATCCATCTGCAGTGGTAGAATGTCAGTTACGGTGATAATTTTAAACTCGTTCATTGAATTAATTCAACAAGCTTTGAAAAGCAGAGTCTTCCTATTGATTATTAGTCTCCAAAAGATTTTCCTTTCTATGTATTCTTTGAGCAGTTGGTGAGTCAACTGGATTCAATTCTCATGGCAGTTTGCAGATTTTGAGCCACTTATGTTATGCACATGCCATCCAGTTTACTCTCACTGTTGACAGCTTATAATTACCAACATTATTAACTTGGATCTTAAAGCCAGAGTCTGTAATATCAACAGCTTTTACTGTTACTCCAATTGAATCAACTGAGCTGATTTCAGCCAAGCTCAGCACAATCACAGGATCCTTCAATATGCGATGAGGGAAGTTAACTTCACGAATGTGTGGCCAAGCACAGCTGTCTGCAGTTTCACAATAAGTTCTTACTTCACCTGAAAGACCTGTTTAAAACAAAGATAACTTATCATTGTCATGAAAAAGTTTTAGCCAAAGTACCAACGCTGTGCAATACATTAGCTTTGAAGCTCTTCAATTTAATTGTTATTTAAATATGTGACATGAATTACAAACTTAAATTGCAGTTAAATTAAAAAAAAGTACAATTTTATATTAGTAGTATGAATACAAATGTAAGCATTGATTGTTTTTTTTTAAGAAAAGTGATCCACTCTCCCTCAGTAACTAAGAGGGATGTGCAATAACTGTCTGAGGCCTAAATAAAGGATTGCAGGCAGCATGGGTAGCTGCATCAGAACATCGATTTCAAAAGTAAAACTGCTGGATTTGACACCATCCAGCAGCATGTCATAAAATGCAATACGTGGTCCATGCATCCCTGACCTGTCTCCCATTTTATGAAGGTACTGGAGTTGTCGAGTCATCCTCTCATTCTTGGATGATTAAGGCTGTTGGGTGGGCATTAATTGGCTATACATGTGCCTTATCCCACCTTCAGCCATTATTTTACCCATGGTAGGGGGAGACCCACGATTAGTGGGTCACCCAGCAGCTTTTGTGTTGGACAAGGGTTTGGGTTTTGGGGAAACTCCTTTGGGAATCCCATGTCCCCAGAGATACCCATCTCTGAAGACCATGTCCCTTTAACACTGTACCCCCCTGCCCCCGGGACCCCCACACACATGCTGCCAACCTACTATCAGGCTTCCTATACCCTTGGCATGCATCAATCTGGCTTCGATAACCACTTCTTCAAATTGGATGTAATTCTATCACTGCTTGATCCTTGCACTACTGAGACTACAAACTACTGCACAACTGAATTAGCTAGCAAACATCTGAGCTGGGACTTGTTCTCCAAATGGAAGTGGAAGTCTCAGTCTGAGCCAATTAGCATCATTTTATGGGTTGGTGCCCAGACATTTCAGTCAGGTATGATGGGGAAGAGGTAGTAAGTGAGGGTCACAACATCCTGTAAAATCCAGCACCAAGGGCAGCAGAAGAATCAGAAACACAGGATTTCCACTTTGGCTCACTATCCAGCAATATCCATCCCACTGGGTGATTGTAGATAGAAAGAGAAGAAAAACCGATCGAAATCACAGCTGGTCAGGCAGCATCCATGGAGACAGAGGAAACTAACATCTTGAATCTGGATGACTTTTCTTCAGAGCTGACATGAATTGTGGAGGGGACAGGATTTTTGCAATAGTGGGGCGGGGCGGAGCAGAGCAGGGCAAGGGGATGGAGGTAGTGCTGCGGGACAAAGGCTGCTGGTAGTGACGATCAGAGCCTTGCATTCTCTCTCACCATGTCCTCTCTCCCCACTACCACTCCAGTGGCGGTTTGACATTCCATTGTTCTGCCTCCTACACTGTAGATAGGATAGAGTTTGTGTCAAGATTATGCTGCTGAATAGCTAATCAATATTCAGATCAAGTCTCATGCCTTAAGCGATTTAGAGAGAATGGGCCTATTGAACCAAGCCTGAGAGACATTAGCAAGTTCTTTTCCAAAAGCCCAAGAAACCTTGATACAAGCATCACTGAACTTTTATGGCAGCGAAGATTTTTAATTCTGTGACCATACTTACACTGCTCAACAGTGCTCTTAAGAGCTGTTTCAATCTTCTCCAAGTTTTTTTGCACAGAATGAACTCGTTGATCCAAGGCATCTGCTAGTTGTTTACTTCGATTAATCCCATTACTTGCAACCTGAATTTCATTTAAAAAAATTGTCAATAGTGAAATTTATCTTATTTAAAATGGAACTCATAAGTTATGATAAGTATGTGCACCTTGTAGCAATTTACTAAACTAACACCCAGTTCCCCAGTCATTTTGAGTAGATCTGCTATTCCACAATTACATGAGCCATGATGCTATGTATGTGGATCTGTATAATTTAACAGTGTGCATATGGTAGTTAGGAGGAAAACTAAGATTACTATCTCTCCACAATTACAAATAATCAGCTGGTTATAACATCCTATTTGCACTTGGTCAAGTATTAAGGTAACAGCACAAGTTGGTCGACGATGGAAATCCAAATGAAAGCTTGTCCATTTATACCATGGCTTTAATATTGCCACAAGAGTTGACTATATACAGAGCTTGGGGTTACCTTGAGATTATTACACAATGGTTTTTGACTTGATAATTATCAGTAACATCCGAGGGTAACAGTCTTGTACTACATTCAATTACATTATGAAATGTGTAAAATTTCACTACTGAACCTCAAGTATTTGAGCACTTTTTGCCAGTATCGTTTAGTTTAGGAGGACATGATTTTTAAATATTCTGCCGCCATTGTTGAGATGTCTTCTATTTTTCTTTCTACTTGTAAGTCTTCCAATTACACCCATTGAGGATGACACCACAGTGCAGAAATATAGTGTTATAAAAGATGAAGCTAAATTATTCAAACATTTACTTTTAGAGTCATAGAGATGTACAGCATAGAGACAGACCCTTCAGTCCAACTCATCCATGCCAACCAGATATCATACGTAAATCTAGTCCCATTTGGCCCATATCCATCTAAACCCATCCTATTCATATTCCCATCCAGCTGCCTTTTAAATGTTGTAGTTTGCACCCATCTCCACCACTTCATCTGGTAGCTCATTCCACAAATGCACCACCCTTTGCATGAAAAAGTTGCAGAGGGTGAAAACATTGCCCCTTAGGTCCCATAAAAATTTCCCCTCTCGCCTTAAAGCTATGCCCTCTAGTTGTAGACTCTGCCATCCTGGCAAAAAAACTTTGCCTATTCATCCTATCCATGCCTCTCATGATTTTATAAACTTCTATAAGGTCACCCTTCAGCTCCGACACTCAAGACAAAATAGCCTCAGCCCATTCAGTCTCTCCCTATAGCTCAAACCCTTCAACCCTGGCAACATCCTTTTAAATCTGTTCTGAACTCTTTCAAGTTTCACAACATCCTTCCTATAGAAGGGAGACCAGAACTGCACACAGTATGCCAAAAATGGCCTAACCAATGTCCTGTACAGCTGCAACATGACCTCCCAACTCCTATACTCAATGCACTGACCAATAAACAGAAGTCTACCAAATGCTGCCTTCACTATCCTATCTACCTGCGACTCCACTTTTAAGGTACTATGACCTACACTCATAGAACATAGAACAGTAACAGCCCTTTGGCCCACGATGTTGTGCTGAATTTTTACCCTAATCCTAAGGTCTATCTAACCGCCACACCTACCTTATACTATCATCCATATGCCTATCTAATAGCCGCTTAAATGCACCTAATGAGGCCGACTCCACTAACCTCTCCGACAATGCATTCCACGCCCCGACCACTCTCTGAGTAAGGAACCTACCTCTGACATCTCCCCTATATCTACCTCCACTCACTTTAAAACCATGTTCCCTCCTAATAGCTACCTCCACCCTAGGAAAAAGTCTGTGGCTGTCCACTCTATCTATACTTCTGATCATTTTGTATACCTCTGTCAAGTCACCTCT
Organism: Ginglymostoma cirratum; assembly: GCA_024137785.1. Taxonomy (NCBI): domain Eukaryota; kingdom Metazoa; phylum Chordata; class Chondrichthyes; order Orectolobiformes; family Ginglymostomatidae; genus Ginglymostoma; species Ginglymostoma cirratum. Next base: position 21,883,761 of record JAHRHZ010000271.1, on the reverse strand, counting down.
CATCCTTTGTTGTTCTAAAGAGAAAAGCCCTAGCTCTGTCAACCTTTTCCTTGTAAGACCTTCCCTCCATTCCAGGAAACATCCTGGTAAATCTCCTCTGCACCTTTTCCAACACTTCCACATCTTTCCTGTAATGAGGCAACCAGAACTGGACAATACTCCAGATGTGGCCAAACCAGGGTTTTGTATAGCTGGAGCATAACTTCACGGCTCTTGAACTCAATCCCTTCGTTAATGAAAGCTAACCATATGCCTTCTTAATAACTCTATCCATCTGGGTGGCAGCTTTCAGGGAACTCTGGACATGAACCCCAAGATCCCTCTGCTCCTCCACACTGCCAAGAATCTTTCCGTTAACCCTGTATTCTGCTTTCAAGTTTGTCCTTCCAAAATGAATCACCTCACACTTTTCAGGGTTAAACTCCATCTGCCACTTCTCAGCCCAGCTCTGCATCCTATCAATGTCCCTTTGTAACCTACAACAGCCCTCCGCACTGTCCACAAGGCGACCCACCTTCGTATCGTCCGCAAACTTACTAATCTACCCTTCCACTCCTACATCCAAATCATTTACAAAAAACAAATAGAAAAGAGGACCGAGAACAGATCCTTGTGGTACACCACTTGTAACTGAGCACCTTGTTGAATATTTTCCGTCCACTACCACGCTTTGTCTTCTAAGGGTCAGCAAATTCTGAATCTAGTCTGCCACATTTCCCCCTATCCCAAGCCTCCTTACTTTCTGCATGAGCCTACCATGGGGAACCTTATCAAACACCTTACTTAAATCCAAGTATACCACATCCACTGCTCTACCTTCATCCACGTGTTTGGTCACCTCTTCAAAGAATTCAATAAGGTTTGTGAGGCATGATCAACCCCTCACAAATCCATGCTATCACAAATCAAACTGTGCCTTTCCAAGTGATCATGAATCCTATCTCTCAGAGCCCTTTCCAATAATTTGCCCACCACAAGACTAAGTGGCCTGTAAGTTCCCAGGTTATTCCTATTCCCTTTTTTGAACAAGGGAATGACGTGTGCCTCTCTCCAATCTTCAGGCACTATATCCGTGGACAGTGAAGACGGAAAGATCATCGTCAAAGGCCCTGTGATCTCTTCCCTCGCTTCCCATAGAATCCTTGGATAAATCCCATCAGGCCCGGGGGACTTATCTATCTTCAACTTCCTCAAAATTCCTAGCACATCTTCCTTACTAACATCGACCTCTTCTAGCCTACCAGCCTGTTTCACACTGTCCTCCTCCACAACTAGGTCCCTCTCACTTGTGAATACTGAAGAAAAGTATTCATTAAGGACCTCTCCTATCTCTTTAGGCTCTGTGCACAAATTCCCTTTACAATCCTTGATCAGCCCTACCCTTTCTCTGGTCATTCTCTTATTCCTCAGGTACGTGTAAAAAAGCCTTAGAGTTTTCCTTGATCTTATCTGCCAAGGTTTTGTCATGCCTCCTCATAGCTCTCCTAAGCCCTTTCTTCAGCTCCTTCCTGGCTAACTTGTATCCCTCTAGAGCCTTTTCCATTCCTGGTTTCCTAAACCTTACAGAGGCATCCTTCTTCTTCTTAACTAGTCATTCAACCTCTCGAGAGCCAAGGCTCCCTCACTCAACCGCATCCTCCATGCCTGCTAGGGACAAACAAGTTGAGCACACGCAGTATGCATTCCTTAAAACACAACCTCCACATTCGAGTAGTGCTCTTCCCTGACAGCATTTGTTCCCATCTTATGTTACCCAGTTCTTGCCTAACAAGATTGTAATTACCCTCAATTATAAACCTTACCCTGCTGTATGTACCTATCCTGTTCCATGCCTATTGTACAAGAACAGAGTTATGATTGCTACCGCCAAAATACTCTCCTACCAACAGGTCTAACACTTGGCCTGGTTCATTGCCAAGCGCCAAATCCAAAGTAGCTTCTCCTCGTGTTGGTCTACCTACATTCTCTGTCAGGAATCCTTCCTGAAGGCACTGGACAAAATCTGCTCCATCTAAACTATTAGAACTAAAATGTTTCCAATCAATATTTGGAAAGTTGAAGTCACCCATGACTACAACCCTGTGACTTCAGCACCTTTCCAGTATCTGCCTCCCAATTCACTCCTCCACTTCTCTGCAACTATTTGGGGGTCTGTAAAAAAACCCTCAAAGTGATTGCTCCTTTCTTGTTCCAGACCTCACCCCAAACTGACTCTGTAGACATATCATTCTCAAACTGCCTTTCGGTAGCTGCTATACTAGCCCTGACGAGCAATGTCACTCCCCCGCCTCTTTTTCCACCCTCCCTATTTCTTTCAAAGCATCTAAATCCTGGAACTTCCAATAACCATTCAAAAGGTTTCTTTCAGCAACACCTCCCAGGACTTTTTTTTCACATGCCGTCAAGGTGATGTTGAAACATGTGTACAACCAGGAAATATTTCAAGTATTCAACCATCTACAGTGACCTTGTATTCCAGGCTCATCTAACTTTGATGCCAAGTGAAGCCAGCCACAGTATAAAACTTGCATAATTTTTGAAAAAGCTGAAGAAAAACGGCAGCCCAAATTGTGGTTGGTTTGGACGTGGATGGGAATGTCTACACATGCCTGCACAGACATATTTAGATAGTCATTTGTACTGTCAGTGGGAGGAGCTTCAATCCCAGCAGGGAAATAGCTAAAATGCGGACACAAAAACAGATGTCTTTAGCATGACAATTACAGTCTGTACTAGAGCGCAAAAATCCACAAAAAAAAGGAGTTTCAGTGAATGCAAGCAGCCACTTTGAAAACAAGTAAGTTAATGTGATGTTCATGATACTTCAAATCAGAAGAAGAACACAAAATTAACGTCAGTTATGCTCTTACACTGCACAATGTGCACTGCAGTCAATCAAATTATCCCAACAAATACCAAATCTACATAAATGTCAGGTTATATAAACCAATTGATTTCATTCACAGCACAGCAGAGTGCCAGATTTTACTGAATAACAGACGTTCTTTGTTCTTACTAAAACAAGCGACCATATGACTTAGTGTTATGAGAGTAAATAAAACCTGTTTGTAGCTCCTGGTCTCATTTTAGTGTTCACAGAATACAATTATAATATCAAGAAATTTTAAACATGTTAAATTTTTACATGTAAAATATAAAACCCTAGTTGGATCTTTACATCAAGGACATTCCACACACAAAGCTCAACTCTGTCCATTCCTCATTTTGTTGTGGGTTTGATATAAGGTGTGCATTTTACAACTTTTTAAAATCAATTATTTTAGAGTTTGGATTTTGAACTAGTGGCACATTGATTTGATTTGGCTACATGAAGGAGGTCGATGATTAACTTGTCATTATTTCTGGAGCAATGTTAATGCAGTACGAGAGATGGAGACCCCCAGATAAAATTGGGTTTGCTTATATTGAGAGAGTTTTATGTGCAGCCAGAGTAAACATTGAGGAACTTTTTGTTTAAAAAGGATGAAGTTTTTCTTCTGCTTACCCGTACTTGAGAGTGTCTGTCAGTTTGCTGAAGTGCTTGCTAAAGTGAGATGCATGAAGTGTTTTCTCCTCAGGAAAGGAGTTTGTTTAGAATTATTAAGAAATAGGTTACTCTAATGTTAAGCTTTTGGTTTGGAGGTTCCATTCCAAAAATGTTTGGTTAGAATGCAAAAGGGGTTATTTTAAGTTGACAAAGTCCAAGCTCAACTGTGATTAATCACGGAAAAAGCTACCAAACTCTCAATACCATAAAATTGACAGAATTAGTTTAAGTTAAACCTGTAGATGTGATAGGGAAACAAAACCTCTCATGTTTATGTACTGTAAAATGATGGTCTTCAGATAGATGGAATTGTATGTTTGCTGTGCTATAAAATCTAAGTAAATAGCTGAGTTTATTCTATTTTATCCCCTTTAAGAAACTTTTTTTTTTTAATGGTAAAACCAAATCTAAAAAATTGCATTCTGGTGTTTCAGTGAAAGACCAGTTTAGTAAACTCAAAATAAGATGCATTAAATTAGATTTCAGACTGAATCTAACTTCTGCAGTAATAACATCAGTTGGAATGGTAACGAGTAAACGTGTATTAATTCTACAATACTTTGAATTAACCAGGAGTTTTTGTGGTTCCAGCTTTCTTGTAATTTGGTACTGCAGGAAAATAGCAAAACGAAATCCAACACATGAATGTGCTACAACAATTGCCCACACCCCACTCACTACATGTACCCGTTTCAATCTGAATACTGGGGCAGAAATCTATGTACTTTTCTCCTACTTTTACTGTCCATTAGATTTCCATTTGGGTGGAGATGCGCTCCAATCTTGGTGGAAAGTAATCTGCACAGCCATGTTAAAATATCTCATGTTAACACTTCAGCAAACAATTTATGTAGCAGCTTGTCCATTAACAAAGTTCTGAAATTCTTTTACTTCAATATTTCTTATCTTGAGCTAGCTAAAACTTAAATTACATTTCCTAGTATGCTCAAGCAATAGTTGATTTTACCTATAAATTTACACCTATCTTACGTCAAACAATTTGTTCTTACATCATGTGCTACATATTTTCTGAAAATAAAACCTGCCGTTCTTAAAAGGGAGCGACTTCCTCAGAAGCAAAATTTGTCTATGCCACTGAAATATTGCAAAGCAAAAGAGTTACGTTTTGAACCAGATTTGCTCACTGCTTTCTTTAGAAAACCAAATTTAGCCAAACAAAGAGGTGAAGTGGATTGTAGATATAAAGATCATTTAAAACAGCTTTTTAAGCTGAGGAAGTTATACCACAGAATTCTATCAATAATAAACTTTTAATGAAAATTAAATAAGTTGAAATATTCAATACAAACCTTCAGGCACATCAACAGAATTACTTTTGTATGTTAATAAACTACATAATTTCGAAGGATATTAAAGACAATTTCCTCATTGAAGGCATAAAAGACCTTTGAAAATCATGGAAAAGCTGTCAGCAACACTATGTAGAAAATTGTTTAATTTTATTCAATATTTCTCTTAAGTGCTTGATTGTACAATTCAGTTGAAATGTCACATATAAAGCTTTGAGCGCAAATAGAAACAGGTGATCACATTTTCCTTAAAGCCTTACTCCAGCAATTGCAATAGCAATCTGCACATCTTACATTCAGAAAAAAAGGCAGAATAAATTGGAGCAAAGGATTAATAGTATCAACAAATTTGTAGCACAGACTACCCTTTTAGGTGCATTAGCTACAAGCTTATAAAGAACTCAGGCAGCACATTTCCAGTCCAGTGAGCTTCAAAACAGAAGAATGACTAATTTAATCACTTGATTAATCAAAATCTCCAATTCCTTACACTTTTTTGGTAGGCCTCAATATAAGAACTTACAACTTTGGATTTCTCTGAGTTATTTAACAATTAAAAAATAATGATTTATTTTATGTATTCGGTTTCTGCAAGTTGAGTAAATACCAGACTGATGAAATCAGATTCTAAACAATTCCCAAGTGTGAGTTAGACAAGAGTTTTAATAAAACTTGCAAAAAGGTGACTTTTCCATCATAACATGAATTGGAGGGGAGGAAATTATACAGTGTCATAAGATATGTTCTTAACTAATCAAACATAAAACAAAGCTTTACCTAGTCTGCCTAACATCATCTTCCAATTTTATCAACTCACATGAACTCAAATAAAGGACATGTGCACTGTTTAGTACATACTCAATATCCATTTTTTAAAATCAACCTGCTCAGGTTATGATGATACAGCTCTGCAGCAGATGGGTCATGAAACCAGCCTTCTAGCTCAGAGTTAGGAACACTACCACTGTACCACAACAGCCCATTCTCTATACTTATGACAACAGTAATCAATTTGGGATAATTTGCAGAGTTAACACAAATATGATTCGAAATCCATCCTGAATGCAAACCACAATTGATTGTGTTTTCCAACTGGGATCTAATGCCAGGCTCATCCCCCATATGAGCCTATGTATGTTGTCAGCATACTGTCTAACGCAATCCTCTGGGTTCTAAATTGTCTGTCTCTGCGCACAAGTTCCCAACTGCAGATCTGACTGGAGTGCCGACATATTGTCAGCCTGGCGGCCTCAGTGGTAGAAGTGGTGCTAAAACAGGCAGACGAATTCACGGGCACCTCAACATGGGAGGCAGCCCCAACTGCATACACAGTACTATTCTATTCAAGAGCCAGGAACTGTTACAGCCATCACATTCAAGGGGAAACCCTTTGCAGGTCTATTCATGGTCAAGGCTTCAGCCATTTATGTCTGCATCTCAACTTTGGTGCTTGGAGCCCTCTCTACTTTGCTCCTTCTTCTGGTCTGCCACCAGGTGCCCACAATGATGCTAGTAAAATACCAGTGGTCACATAAATTGGACCCAGTGGGCTTTAATTGGACTAAGTCATCACTCGCTCCCCCCCCACCCCACCATGAAACGGGCAACCTTCCAAATCCCTAGGCCCATTTTTGTGAAGCTTCCGAAGCAGAATGGTAACTACGAGCTATCCTGACACAACATCCACTGTTTTCTTGAGAAAAATCTCATCTAGCATTTCGTCAGTCCTGCAGTTCGAAAGAGTACAGAGGAAGAATGATGTCTTGTCACTGTAAACTAGAAATCACTCAGAGCTTTCATTTGCTCTGGCAGTATATTTCCTTTCGAAATTTAACATTTCAATAACTGTACAGACCTGTTTCTCTAGCTTCTGTTCTGACAATATGCAAATAGAAAAGCTTGAAAACAAAAATCAGATCAATTAAAAAGTCCAGAACGGCCACTTTTCAGTGATGCCAATTCATTTTCACACTATACAAAAAGAAAATTCAGCGTGGTTTGGATTGGACACCTTCTAAAATGAAGGTCCAGGATCCAAGGACTGTGCTCAATAAAGCATGCTGATCAACATTTTCTTAAATACAAGTGCCTTCACAACAATTTTTATTGCAGTTCAAACATATAAGTATGAACAGAATTTGGTTATTCAGCCCTTCAAACCTGCTCCTCATTCCAAACGATCATGGTTGACTGACCAACTCAGTACCCTGTTCCTGCTTTCACTCCACATCCTTCGATTCACTTAGTCCTTAGAACTACATTTAACTCCTTCCTGAAAACATTCAATGTTTTGGCCTCAACTGCTTTCTGTGACAGAGCCAACTCACCATGCTCTGTGTGAAGAAACTTCCTGTCTAAGTCCTAAATAGTTTGTCCTATATCCTGTAAACCCCTGGTTCTGGACTCCCTGGTCATCAAGAGTATCCTTCCTGAAATTTTCCCTGTCTGGTCCTGTTAGAATTTTACAGGTTCTAGGAAATCCCCTCTCATTCTTCTAAAATTGAGTTAATATAGCCCTAACGGATCCAGTATTTCTTCAAACATCAGTACTGGCATCCCAGCAATTAGTCCGGTAATTCTTTGTTGCAATCCCTCCATAGCTTGAACATCCTTCCACTGATAAGCCCAAAATCGCCCCGTACAAGTCCAACAATAAAAATGAGATTTTTGGAACTAAATAATCTCGATGATTTAACACTTTACCTCTGTGATGTGATTTTGTAGGTTGGCTATCATTTCGTCCATTTTATCATTTCTGTTTATTAGCTGGTTAAGGCTGTCAGCTACAGTACGTTGTACTGCATTTTTGACTTCTTCCACGGAGATCTTCTCCTTTTGTAACTGATAGGTCAGCTCCCTGCAATAATACAATAGGGAAAATGGTATTATTCAAGCGAGACTCACTCGATGGGATGAATCAGTAGGAATTTAATGGTTGCAGCATGCCTTTTTAATATGTTGTTTTTGTTTGTGTTTCCAAACAAAACTTCCCACCCCAATTATATAAATGTGGTTAAACCTGATATTTTGCATCTCTTCTTTATTGGAGAGGTATTCTGCTTGTTGGGCTGAAGCAGTCTCTTTAAGTCCCAGTAGTTCATTGCTATGTTGTGCTACCTGTGACTGAATAGCATCAGTCAGCTGAGTTGTCCGATTTAACTGTTTTGTTAACGCAGTTACACCATTGGAGAGGGAAGGAAGATTATGGTCCACAAATTCTTTGACTGCATTCATCTCCTCAGCACTTTGCTGAAAAGTTTGAAGGTCCTGACTCTCAAGTTCTAAGCTTGTAATTCGATCCGTTAAACTTGACAATGACGCAGAGAGTGAGTTTACACTTTCTTCCAATTTTGAACTTGTAGACTTCACACTTGCAATTTGCTGCTCAGTCCTTGGAAATTCAGTTTCTCGGAGAAGTTCAATTGTATCCTCCACATGCTTCAACTCAGTTTTTGTTAGGAAGTTCTTCCTGAGCTCACTCACTTCTGTTTGAAGAAAAGCCAACTTACTTTCCAGATCAGAGGCCTGAATCTGTGCTACAGCTACTACTGTCTTATCCACTTTACGTTCTGAATCAGACTGAGCAACTTCGAGATTCAACAATCTTTGTTCATATTCTTCTGTGGTCAACAACTAAAATAAAAGCATATTAAAAATTTTAATCAGAAGAGGTGATATTAAAGTGCATTTTTTGTACTAATCATTTCTACTTTTCACCTATCTGCATTTCTACTTCAGATCAACTAAATATTGGATACTTCAAGGTTTTCTGCACATTTCATAAGAAGAAAAAGTCCAGTTGACCATCCTGGTTTTCAATCTCTCTATGGCCCAAATCCCCGTCTCTCTTTCCTTCAGCACATTCTCAATTTTAAAATCACTCTACCATTGGTGGGTATGCCTTCAATTATCTAAGCCCCAAGTTTTGGTATACGCTCTCTACATTTATGCTCTAGTGTCTGTTTATTTTAAAAAAAACAACACTTTAAACAAATTTTGACCTTATATCTCAAGTGGTTTGGTGTCCAATTTGTTTTATAATGTTTTTGTGTAGTGCCTTGTTAGGTTTTAATGCCTTGAATACACAATGTAACTAAAATTCAGGAGGGACTCTTGTTGCAAAGTGGTAGCATCTCATTTGACCATGCTGAAGACCCACCTGCTCCAGTGGTACATCATAACATGTCTGAACATGCTAATTATAAAACATCTATAAATAAAATGCATCTATAAACAAGGCAGCTAGCTAAGTATGTATCACCAGTTGTTTCTTATTCTTTCTTTCTGCTCTTTAATCTCACTTTCAGCAATAACAAACCCATGTTCAGTATTAAGCACAAGTTTAATTCCGACTTATCCTAACTCTTGACTAGAGAAAGACTTTAGTGGCTGTTATCGATGATATTCGGGGTGCAGAGCTGGGACAATAAAATGTATTTTTAAAGAATATGCTGACTTGAATCCAACAGATTGTTTCAGATCCGATACTGAATTTTACTGTGGTCAGGGTTTATGCAGATATTTCAGAGCCTTAATCTGGAAAACAATGATTTGAAACTTACACCATCTATATGGCACCAATGAAATACTACATATTGGACAGTTTTATAAAGACAGTGATTATAGGAATCAGATAAATCCAACATCAATTGGAAGTTAAAACTGCAGAAGCTGGAAATCAGAAACACAAGTTGCTGGAGAAACTCACCAGGTTCGACAGCAGAGAGAGAAAGCAGAGTTAACATTCCGGGTCCAATGACCCTTCTTAGGACTGGCAGTAGCTAGAAAAAGGACGGAGTGGTATATGCTAAAGAAGGCGTAGGAGGAGGAGTGAGAGTAAACGACCGGTGGAAATGGAACGCAGTTGGAAGTAGTTATTCAACATCGAGAGTTGAATTAGAAGTTTGAGAATGTGCATTATGTCCCGGAAATGTTAAAAAAAAAACTTAATTAAAATTAAAAAGTTATGATGAACACAATAGTTTCCATTAACCCTTTCCTCCCCATACTCCATTCGCCAGGGATAACTGAACAGACCGAAATTAACGATTCACTGTGAAAGACGGGGAAAGACTACCAGGATAAATACACACCTTCTGGCTCAACTCATTCACTTGAGCCTGGATCGTATCGAACCGAGACAGCTTCTTTTGCAGAGTTTGGATGGTCTGATCGAGGCTGGCGATGGTTTGGAGCTGTTGCTGGATGTACCAGCAGCCAAAGCCGCCGCCGCAAGCTATCAGCAGCAGAAGGAAAGTCCACAGCAAGGAGACGCCGGCTGGAGCCGAAGGAGATTCCGCCACACTCTTACTCTCAGACCTGCTGGAGTTTTCATCCCCGCGATGTCCACCTTTCCCCTTCCGACTTCTCATCATTCCCAAACTTTCTGCCAAAACTTCTCTTTCTGTCTCTCTCCCTCGGCAACTTTTCCACCCTGGACCTGAAGTGACGTGAATGACACGGGGGTGGGAGGGGCGTGTCCATGTCGGCGATTGGCTGATCTGGTCCAATCAGAGGTCAGTCACCACTAGTCGTTTGTGGGAATCAGCCAATAACACGAGGACACTGAAGTTTGGAGGGAGGTCCGTGCACCAATCACAATATTTCAACTTTTAATCTTGTGATCTGCTCAATGTCGAAGAAATCAGTAGGTTCTAGCGATATATTAATTATTGTGAAAATTGTGGATGCTGGAAGTCAGAAACAAAAACAGAAATCGCTGGAACAACTCCGCAGGTCTAGCTAGAGAGAAAGGAGAGTGAAAGTTTCGAGCCCAGTCACTCTTCTTCAGAACTGAAGTAGTAATTTTTTGTTTGTTGCGCACACGTTGGCCTGCCAAAACAGTATATGAAGTAGTTTTGGATGTCTAAATGACTTAGCAGTCAGTGTAAAAATGCACGCTCTTTCTTGGTTTTAATTTGTTGCTTGCTTAACATTGCTCTTTGTATAGCTCTTCAGTATGCAAAGGGAGGTTTGGTTCCCCAATGTCACAATGGATAGATCTAACCAAATGCTGCAGAACATTCCAAATAGTTGGGCTATGCCATACCATCTGACCCTCATGAAGATGTTTAGGTAGAAAAAATATCTTTGACTGCAAATACATATAATGTCCTTGAGGCCCTGGGGCAAAAAAAAACGATGGTAGATCTCCCAGAGGAAAAGAAAAAGTTAAAAAGTAGTAAATCATGGCAATGAACAACTGGTCATACGAGGGCACTGGTCTCGCCTCTCCTCATGCTACTCTCAAAGTCACTCTGGTGGGGAAGAGATTGTTTACCATCTCCTTTTCAAGTGTGCCTTTGCATGGAAGTTCTGGAGAGAAATGCAATGGAATTTGTTGAGCTTCATACCGATGAGCTGTGTGACACAGGATTCTCTGCTCTGTGTTCCAGGGACACACATCAAGACAAACAACAACTGTTCCTGGGAAACCATCAGTGAAATCTACTGGTTTTCAAGTGCAAGGGATTGTCCTCAACTGAGTATTGTGAACTGGCACATTCCAAGTTCCAGGACTACATACTGAGGGATGAATTTGGGGCAGCTGTTGCAGAGACACAATGGGGAAAGGTCACTGTCTAAGACTTTGCAGCCATAGTATAGTGTAGGGCTGGAAACTGCCGTCTACCTCAGGCTGTGCAATTCCAAGAATGTGTGTCATAAATCAAGAGTATTGAAAATGAAATGAGGACCACAGAGTGAAGCATGTTACACAGCACATTTATTTCATTGTTTACACGATTTGTAATTGGAAATAATTTGCACAGAGGGCTGCACGTCTGAGGTGGAATGTGTTTGTTTAGTATGAAAACTGTTACAGTTGGAATAGTTTTTGCAAGTTTTTGTTTGAAAATTTTATGAATAAAGTACCTCTTTTGAAAAAAAATGATTTTACCTGAATTCCATTTACAGTCATAAGCACAGAAACAGACCCTTCGGTCCAACCTGTGCAACCTGATATCCCAGTCTGACCTAGTCCTGTTTGCCAGCATTTGGTTCATATCCCTCTAAATCCTTCCTATTCATGTACCCATTCAGATGCCTTTTAGATATTGTACTGCATCTGCCTCCACCACTTCCTCTGGCAGTCCATTCAATACACGCACCACCATCTGTGTGAAAAAGTTACCCCTCAGGTCTTAAATCATTGCCCTCTCACCTTAAACCTATGCTGTCTAGTTTTGAACTTCCCAACCCAAGAAAAAGACCTTGGATATTCACCCTATCCATACCCCTCATGATTTTACAAACCTCAATAAGGTCACCCCTCAGCCTTCACTATTCCATGGGAAAAAAAACCCAGCCTATTCAGCCTTTCCTAATATCTCAAATCCTCCAGACCCAGCAACCTCAATGTTAATCTTTTCTGCACTATCACAAGTTTAACAAAATCCTTCCTGTAGAAGGGCAACCAGAATTGAATGCAATAGTCTAAAAGTGGCTCCACCAATATCGTGTACAGTTGCAACATGACATCAAACTCCTATAGTCAATGTTCTGACCAATGAAGGTAAGCATACCAAACGCTTGACCACCATGTCTACCTGCAACTCCAGCTATAAGGAACTATGCGCCTGCACTCCTAGGTCTGTTTATTAAACAACATTCCACAGGGCCTTACTGCCCTAGTTTGCCTTACTAAAGTGCAACACCTCACATTTATCTAAACTAAACTCCATTTGCCATGCTTTGGTCCATTGGGCCATTTGATCAAAGTTTTGTTGTACTCCGAGACAATGTTCTTCATTGCCTACTAAACCACCTATTTTGATGTCATCTGCAAATGTACTAAACATGCCTCCTATATTCACATCCCAATCATTTTATATAAATGACAAAATGCAGTGGATCCAACACTAATCCTCGTGGCATACAACTGGTCACAGGCCTCCAGTCTGAAAAGCAAGCCATTACCACTACCCTCTATCTCCAAGTTTCAAGCCAGTTTTGTATCCAATTGGCTAGCTCCCCCAGATCCCATGTGATCAAACCTTACTAACCAATCAACCATATGGAACTTTGTCAAATGCTTTGCTGAAGTCCATATAAACAATGTCGACTGCTCTGCCTTCATCAATCTTCTCTGTTGCTACTTCAAAAAAACTCAATCAATATAGTGAGACATGATTTCCCACATACAAAGCCATGTTGATAATCCCTAATCAGTACTTGCCTTTCCAAATGCACAAGTCCTCTCTCTCTGAATCCCCTCCAACGACTTAACCACCGCTGATGTGAGGGTCACCAGTCTATAATTCCCTGGCTTTTCATTACAGTCTTTTTCATTACATTAAATAATCAGAGCATATTAGTCAAGCTCCAGTCTACTGCCACCTCACCCATGGCTGTCGATGATACAAAGATCTCAGCAAAGGGCCCAGTCGTCTCTTCCCTAGCTTTCTACAAAGTTCTGGAAAACACCTGATCAGGTCCAAGGGATTTATCTACTTGTCTGCTTTTTAAGACCTCCTGCACCTCATATTCTATCATATGAACTCTTTTAAAGAGATCACTATTTATTTCCCCAAGATCCCTAGCTTCCATGTCCTTCTCCACAGTAAATAGTGATGCAAAATATTTGTTCAGTATAGCTCCCATCTCCTGTGGTTCCACACATATACAGCCAAGATGATCTTTATGGGGTCCTATTCTCTCTCTATTATACAAACCCAACAAGATGATCAACTTTTTCTTATTTCTCAGTTCCCTTTGTGTGACTTCACTGGATAATCTCCCAGGAATATTTTCCCCAAGGACAGCCGTAATGTTATGCCTAACCAAAAATGCCATTCCCCCTCCTATCTTGCTCCCCTTTCAATCCTTCCTGTAGCATCTATACCCGAGAACATTAAGCTGCCAATCCTGTCCATCCCTGAGCCACCTTTCTGTAATAGATATGATATCACAGTTCCATGTTCCACCCATACCCTATGTTCATCCACCTTACCTGTCAAGCCTCTTGCATTGAAGTAAATGCAGTTATTTTATCAGTCTTACCTCATTCTCTGCCAAGTCCTTGTCTGTATTGACTATTTGACTTGCTCCCCTTACCTATTGTACCAGCCTCAGTCTTCACTCTTTTCTTTGTTCTCTTCTGTTTCTTCCCTCTTCTTTTTCTCACTCATCTGTGTTTCTTTTTGCTAGATTTTGTTTTTTGGATGCTTGAACACCAGAATCTTTAGGAAAAAGCTTTGCCATGATAGGTAGGTGTATCTTTTTGAACCTAAGTCCTCTTTTGCAAGATCCAACCCACAACCTTCTAAATCTACACAGGAAGGAGCACCACTGGTATGGTTGTCCCACCAAAGTGCATAGCTATATCAAAGAATAAATGGCCATTATTTTTCAGACATTCCATTGTAATAGTGTTCAGGTGCAGCACCTTCCTGACAATTTCATCATATGTATACTTCTGCCCAGTGAATATCTTTTTAACAATCTAGCTCTTAAGCACTTTTTTTTTATTTTCTTGATGGCCATTTTCTTGATACTTCTTGCTGTCCCTGCTATTTTCTTTGCTTTTGTCAAAGCAAAACTTTGCTTGATTATCAGTTGTTTTGTTATTAATTCAAATTACTATATCTTCTGTGGCATTGCATTCTGACAGGTCATAGAATACTGATTCAAATGATTTCACACAATTCCTCAGAAATCTCAGAGTAATGGCTAATTTATTACTATAATCCAAAGTTACCAAAACAACATCTCTCAGGTGAAACAGTTATGCACCTTACTGATTCCTGAATGATGTTTAAAATCTGAATGTTAAAGCTGCAGAATTAGGAGGAAAAGGGAGGAAAGGAGCAATGCAAGTTAAAATGCTCAGAGATCCAGTCCTGACATGATGGGTCAAATCGTTACCTCCTGCACCGTAACAATTCTCATTCCCTGATATCACAAAGAAGTAATTGTAGTGGGACTTACGAACCATGTTAAGATTTTCTTAAATCTTACAAATAATTTGTCCTCTAAATCTTATTAATTCCAATTATTATAATTTTGAAGTATTTCATATGGCACTGACTTTCTGTAAACATTGAACTTGCATTCTGACACATTTTAGCCATTACATTTCAGATGCTACAAGTTAAAGATTGTTTTGGTGCACCGTGAACTGACACACGAAAGACTTGCTGTTATTTGGAACCCTATATGCACCACTGTATGTAACATATTTTTTGATACATATTATCCTATAAATTGTTATAATCCCTGTAGAAATAAATAGCTTTCAAATGATAGATGATAGATATCATGATTCAAAATATAACATGATGGTGCTACACAAAATTCAGTCTTCAAGTTCAGTTTGAGAGAAAAGAAATGGAAATTCAAGCAAACATATCAAGGAGGTTAGGAATAAGGAACTTAAGTTATAGGTTAAACAAGTTGTGAATGTTCTCTTTGGAGAGAAGTTGGCTAAGAAAAGATCTGGCCGAGGATTTCAAAATCACGAATGGACTGGATAGTGTAGTTTAGGTAAAACACAAAAAGAACAAGAATAAAATTACTTACAAGGGGATCAAATGTGATATGAGGGTATGGAATGCACTGCTTGGAAGTGCAGTGGAGGTAGGTTCAAGTGAGACGTTCAATAAGGCTTTAGAAATGACTTGGACAGAAACAATGTGCGAGAATGTGGGTACAAAGGCCAAAATTTGTATCAGGAAATGAGGTTTATTTGAAAAATACATTCATTGCATTCCAAAAATGAATAAATGGTGTGGGATCGTATTCAATCACGACCGAGATTGGTAAGTGGTGAAAATAGCCATCTTACTGAGCATCTGCAATAGCGCAGTTTGAGGTGGCGATGGAGTCCAAAGTAAAGTTTTACAGTAGCCTCTTTTATACATTAATATTTTAGCACTATGATGTCACACATTTGTATCTGTTGTACACAAGGGTGTGTGACATCTGTCCTGGGGAAGCAGGTGATGGTTTAAGCACTTGCTAAAGTTACTTCTGATGGGATTAGAATGTCTGCCCAGCCTGATTATGCGTAATTAAGAGGTGTCAGTCCTTTTGTCTTTAACAATAGTAATGTTAGTAAAAATACTAGACATATAGGATCTAAATAAGTGAGAAATTATATGTGTACTAAATATAAGTATAGAGGATATTAAACTGCTCTCCCACAGTTGGATTATGAGATTTCATTTACTATTGCTGGTTTTGACAATTCTTACACATTCTTTCATGTAGCTTCATGAACATGTTGTTAAGATAGTACGTTCCTTAAAGGGGGCAGTGGCTCTATTTAATGCGTATTTAAAAAGTATAAATCCATACATCAGTACACAATTGTAGTCCTAAATAAAAGCTAGAAATAAATAATGCAATGTTTCTAGAAATAGGTAGTGAATAAGGGAATTTCAAAGAGATAAAGAGCAGCAGACTGTAGGGACGTGCTAGTGGAGGAAACTGTTTGATGTCCTGCAACCTATTCAGGCCCTGAGAGATGGCTCCTGAGGGCTAATTAATATTATAATCTTTCCATAGTTTCGAGTGAGTTATGGAGACACGATGATGGAGATGGCATTGTTCTGAGTAGGTTACAGTATTAACACTTATTCAGGGGTAACCTTTGATATGGGAACAGGTCTCACGGCTGCTTGCAGCATGGGGCCAATAAGAATTGAAAGGTGTGAAGAAACAGTAATGAGTTGGAAGGGATACTTAATTTAGTTTATCTTTTAAGAGTAAGATGTACTACAGAAATGCATTTTTATGAATGAGTGAATGGAAATGCAGAAGAGTAAACATTGAACGCTTGTGAATGAGTTAGTAAAGAGGATCATAATACTAAATCTCACAAGGGCAAAAAGAAGAGAGGAAATCAACACAATAACTGTTACTTGAGGAAAAAAGTACTAGGAAAACTAATGTGGCTAAAGACCGATAACTCCCTTGAAACTAATGCAGTACATTTCAGGATATTAAAAGAAGGAGCTTTCCAGTAGTTAATACAACTGAGTGGCTTCCTAGGCCATTTCAGAGTCAACCTGTGGGCCTGGAGTTACATGTAGGCCAGATTAGGCAAAGACAGCAGTTTCCTTCACTAAAAGAAACCTGTGTTCCATATGGGATTTTTATGACATTGGCTTTATAGTAATCATTAGAGCTTTAATTCCAAATACATTTTAAATGAATTCAAATTATACCATCTGCTATGGTGGGATTTGAACACCAGTCCTCAAAACATTACCTGGATCTCTGCTTTACCAGTTCAGCATTAGTTCCACAAGGTCCTTCCTCCAAGTCACTCACCACTCAGAACTATATCACCGTTCCTTCAGTGTCGCTATATCAAAAATCTGGAACTTCCAGTCTAATGGCATTGTGGGTCTACATAAGCGAATGGACTGCAATGCTTCAAGATGGCAGCTCATGACTAGCTTCTTAAGGACAACTACAGTTGGGGATTAATCCTGGTCCAGTCATCAAAGCTCCCACCCCATGAATAAAATAAAGCAACTGAAATAGTGGTAGCACTGGTAGCAATCTTTAAAGAACCCGTAGAGTATGGGAAATCCCAGAGGACTGGAGAACTGCCGTTGTAATGCCTTTATTTAAAAAAGGAAAGGAGATGTTTTAAAAAAAAACAGGGCATTATAGGTTAATACTATTATTGGGAACATTTTAGAATCTAGCAGACCATTTAGGAATGCATAATATCAACAAGCAGAGTTAACATGATTTTGTGAGGCAGAAATTATGAAAAAATTATCAGAATTTTTTGAGGAGGTAATAAGGGGGATAGATAAAAAGGAAGCAGTAGATGTAATAAATTTGGATTTCCAGAAGGTCCCAATAATGAATCTACTCAATATGATAAGAGCCAATGGTGTTGGAGGTAGCATATTAGAATGGATAGCAGATCAGGTAACTAAGAAGATAGAGATTTGGCTTAAAGGAGGTGTTTTCAGGATGGCAACCTGCATCTAGTGGAGTTCTACAGGAATTGCTGCTGGGGCCACAATTATTTACCGCATATATTAATGAAACTAGATGAGGAAATGGAATGTAATATAGCCAAGTTTGTGGTTAACATGAAATTAGGTAGGAAAATCAATGGTGAGGATGACATAACCAGTTCGTAGAGAGATACGAGCCAGTTAGGCAAATGGGCAAAGACTTGGCAGATGAGAAATAATGTGGGAAAATGTGAAATTATGCACTTTGGCAAGTAGAATAGTGGAGCTGAATATTACTTAAATGGAGAAAGACCAGAAATAGCAACAGCACAGGGGGATTTGTGAGATCTCATGAATAAATTGAATATTGGTCTACATTCCAAAAGGTAATGGGATAGAAATGAGGAAGTATTGCTGTAGTTATGTGATGCACTGTTTAGACCACATCTGGAATGCTTTGAACAATTTTGGTCTCCTTAGCTAAGACAAATTATGCTGGCATTGAAGGCAGGCAGAGAAAGTGAAGTTTTCCCTTTTCTTGCAGGTAGCCTCAAGTGTCCTCCCGTTACGGACTCAAATCTTTGATTTCACTTTAAGAGGTGGCCTCTCTGAATCTCAGTTGTCAACTGCCCCTTAAAATCTTATATTACTGGGTTCTGAATTTCCTGCTTGAAACTCTGCCCCTTGGAGTGTCAGCTCAGTAATCTTTTGTAAAGAGAAAATATCTCTGCAATCAATCCAGTGCCATTTAACTCGGTTTTCTGGAAGTCCAAAGGAGTCTAAGAAGCTACACAAAAGTCACCAGCTTCCACTGGCTGTATGACTGAAGGCAAATAAGTTATATGAGATTCAACAAATCAGGAAGGAAGGTTTGATTGGCATTGAGTTGTATTAAAGCTTTTTGCAAATGGGAAATTAAGCACATCAATAAACTTCCTGCTGCCGACAGTCAGTTTCCCATTTCCCTCCCCCTTTGCCTGACTCATTTACTGTTTCCCCACAGTCAGGATTCTAACCCATGCCCTCTTGCATTATTCACCATGCCTGCCTGCTATCTTGCCTGTTCCAACGGGTTTCTCCAAATCCAGCCCATTAACATTTAAGGCTTATAAGTTTTGAATATATTGGACAGTGTCCTTAAAATACCACACGTAAATTTAAAAGCAAAAGTGTTAACAAATTGGCTAAAAATAATGCAGATGCTAATTTCAAACTTAGCTTTCTTTAATTTTTAAAGCAAATTAATATATTGGCTGTTTTTATTTATATCAATGTTATACTGCACTAATATTCAGTTCTTATAGTCACTGTATTCATATTAAAGTAACATTACAAAGTGACTTAAATTTGACTCTGACACCATCATTATATTCCCAACCACAAATCCTACAATCCTCACATACAATAATTTCGATTACTGTACTTCCAAGTATTGATATTTGTTTAATCAACCTGTTCAGGAATGTTATTACACACCTCTGAAGCAGTTGGAAGTTGAACCCCGGTTCTCTTGCCTCAGAGATAGGGATATGACCATTGTCTACAAGAGCCCTACCCTCTAAGTATTGAAATGTATCCATTAAGTGTGTATCAGATGACTGTGTTACAGAGATCTATTCTTTCTGCAGTACTCAATGCTTGGTAGACACTTTAGTATATGCATAGAGACGGAACAAAAGCTGACTCAATGGCTAACTTATTTCTTTGAAAGTGATATATTGTTAATTACTTTAGATAGCCATCTTCATGGAGATGGTTAATACGTATCCCATATTTACCCATTGAGTATTCTGTTTCATTTCAACAGTTTATTTTGTAATACCTTTTGTTAGAATGAGACTCTGCTGCAAAATTGGAGGACCGGTCAGAATTATTGCAACTCATTTCAATTCTCATCACAAATGTTTGGACTTCACCTCAAGCATTCTCAAAGGTAAAAAAAAACTTTGATTGAAGCATTTCACTCGAAATTCCATTTCAGAAACGGTGCAAAGTCATAAGCTTAAAATATAAGCATCTGAAGTTTTCACTACAGTCAGGATTCAAAAGAATCATAATTCAATTCCCAATTTTAACAGACAAAACTCCAGAGCATACGTTTCCAAACTGGGGTTCTTGGAACTTGAGAGTTAATGAAGGATCCTAACGAGTTTGTAAGATAAAAAGATTTCTGACACAGACAGGGCATGCCATTTCCACATGACCAGCTCCCAGAACATTTTGTATTTGTAAGGCACTTTTTGTGTCTTTGATAACTTCCCTAGTCATTTTGTTTTTGCTTCTTGCATCGTTGTCAATGATACTGGGGGTTTTAGGAAATAGAGCGACATTAGCAGAAACTCGCTCACACCGAAGTTTGAAAACATTGCTCTAGACTATGACTCTCCTTACATTTCTTATGCTGTTTTATTTCCTTAACCATATTCACTTTTATATAATTATATAATGTAGTTGATTATATATTAACTGAAAATCATTTAAAATCATTTAAATCATTTCACAGTTTACGTTATTCTATATTGGGCAAACAAAACAAATATTAAATATATTCTATGTTGTTGATAAATAAACAATACTCCTAATGATGTATTTAAGTTACATGCTTTCTCAGTTGTACCATACCATGACAATACAATAGCAGAATAAAACAATTTACGGCTAGTTCTTGATCAAAATAACAAATGACTAGCTTTATTACTGAATTAAATCGAGCTGTCTATATCATTATTTGGTGTAAAGTATTGAAAAGCATTAACCATAGTAGCTCTGCATGTATTTCTAGATTGGAAATATCATAATAAGATGATATGGGTGAGGCACTGCTTAAAGAAAATACAAGACAAGTAAACCATGACCAGTGGAAGAATTTTTTTGTCGACTTAATTAAAATAAAACATGACTTAATAGAAATATAGAACACAAATATTAAAATAATCAGGTCACACAATTCTTTTCTTTGGCATCTACAGTCCTGATGTGTGTTGCATTGGTACTAAAATGGCACTACACATACACACATATAGGCGCAGTAAGTGGCGACTTTTCGCTGTACTCATATGAGTACGTGACAATAAAACTAATTCATTCATTCACTCAAAATTTATTCCAGAATAGGTAATGTCAGTTGCCATTTAGAATATACCACACTGGCATTAGAGCATTGCAGGGCAAGCAGATCATGTCATTAGTCAACATAGAACACTGATTTGAGATCTGCTGTGCCATTTTCAACTTTGTCACGCCAGCAAATGCTCTCTCTGAAACACATACAACTGAAAATGTGTTCAGTTCAAGAAGGAACATCCATTGAGAAGGAGATGAAAATGGCTCTCAGTAATAGACCTTATCCCATAGCACCTTCAGGGCCTTTCTCTTACATAAACCTAAGAAAGAACAGTGGGCTGGAGTTTTTGGAGGACCTGGAAGTTTTGCCACCAGAGCTAAAGCAGGAGGCAAATGTGTTCTGGCTGACATCGTGACTCAAGGGCAACATTGTGTTGGCAATGGTCACTTAACATGATGGACTGTCCAATCAGCAGGCTGTCAGTTCATTAGCTTCAGCGTTATCACCACCAGCTATGGCCGGTGTAGTGGTTGCAGCAACAAGGGATGTGTGCACCAATGAGGAGGGGGAAGGGCGGAGACAGTCAATTCATTCCCGTTCCGAATAGACAGTCTGTACTTGTCTCCTCTGACTATGGACCCAGTGAACATAACCTTGATTCCTCTATCAACAATAATCAAAATACTCACTTGTCCTCTGTCAATGAGTAGTACTCCATCTTCCTGGCCACAATTTTGAAATGAAGACCCTCACAAAACAAATATTGAAAATCAACTTTATCAAACAAATAATCCAACTTTCTGCGCTAATGTCAAATAATCATGCATGTGCATTCTCTGCTGACTGTCTTGTAGGTGATTTTGCCTGACCGAGGGCTCTTCCACAGTGGTACACCACTAATTGCAACATTTGGGGGGCGGCACAGTGGCTCAGTGGTTAGCACTGCTGCCTCACAGCACTAGGGATCTGGGTTTGAGTCCAGCCGCAGGCGACTGTCTGTACGGAGTTTGCACATTTTCCCCGTGCCTGCATGGGTTTCCTCCGGGTGCTCCGGTTTCCTCCAAAAGTCATTAAATGTGCAGTTTTGGCGGATTGGCCATGCTAATTTGCCCCGTGGTGTCCAGGGATGTGCAGGCTTGGTGGGTTAGCCGTGGGAAATGCAGGGTTACAGGGATAGGGTGGGGGATGGGTCTGGGTGGGATGCTCTTCAGAGTGTTTGTGTGGGCTAGATGGGCCGAATGGCCTGCTCTGACACTATAGGGAATGTATGATAACTGGTGCAAGGCTGCTGGCTGACACTGAGAGCGGCTGCTGATGGCCTTTACAGAGAGAGTCTTTGAACAGCCTTGGGCCTAGACACTCAACTACAAGCTGCATCATATCATCACAGGCAACAAGAATCTAGATTGGCTGCCTGACAGCCAATAGCAGGGCACTCAGTGCTGGGATAATGAGTGGTGTCATCCTGAAAGAAAACAGTAGATTCTTCCAAGTTGTTTTGCATGGCTATATACTGCAGATTGCACAATCTCATTCCAAGCTTCCACCTCAATGCAGAGCTGTCATATAGCTCCTGCTTGTGCTGCAAATAAACCGGAGACACGAGGTTTCAGAAGCTGCATCATAGAGTGGGGCTACAATATTTCTTATGAAGATGGCTATAGAAGCCAGGGTGGGGTTATTGCCTCCATGCTCTCTGACAGTGATAGCAGACTTTCCAAGCATTTCATTGAACATGTTCATCAGCGTCTTTCCTTACATTGCCCATCCATCTTAGTCCTGTGCAACAATGTCTTTGTGCAACTTTGTCCTCTGGTGATCTAATATCTGTGTAATATTTCTTCCTTCCCTAGCTGCAGGGCAGCTCACTAAGTGCAGATCCTTTCTCTCTGCTACCTTCCAAAGAATACACATCACCTGGATCCAAGCTGCTAGCTGTGACCATGAGATTGAGTGATGACATTTGATTGTCAACCATCTGTTTCTTCTCTTGGGCTTCACTCCTATACTACTGCCTAATCAGGTAGTGATTCTTGGGTATGTTCACTGAGAAAGGCCCTTTTCAACTATTTTTTTGTTTGTTCTGCTCAGACTGTCCCTTCCATAGGCAGT
This sequence comes from Ginglymostoma cirratum, assembly GCA_024137785.1. NCBI lineage: Eukaryota > Metazoa > Chordata > Chondrichthyes > Orectolobiformes > Ginglymostomatidae > Ginglymostoma > Ginglymostoma cirratum. The sequence goes on along the minus strand of JAHRHZ010000271.1, from coordinate 21,860,808 downwards.
TCCAACATAAATTGCAAGAAGAATTCTTCTCCCCAGTTTGAACTAATGCTATCTTTTCACAAGCATATGCCTCTTGTTAAGGCATGCAACCTCTCAGCAGAGTGCTTATCATTTATATTATCAAACAGCATTGGGTTAATCAGGTCTAACCATCTCCATCTGCATACATGGCTTATCATTTATCCTCATCAATATCTGACCAATATTTAATTCACATGCACCAAAGTGAAAAACAAAGTTTTATAATTAAATGGAAATCACATTTACAGTCATCTCAGTGTGGTTTGTTTATATTTCTGCATTTTTAAAACTCTTCTAACATGTATCCATTCATTGCATGAATAACTCACTATATATCAAACCCCAAAATCAGACAGAGTTCAGTCCAAATCATTGATTTGATCAAATTTGCTACTTCCACTTGGTTTGCTTATCTGAAATCAATGCCACAGTTCTTTGTGATGTTCTTCACTCTGTTAAAAAAAGAAACAAATTAATTTGTGTGATTTCTTAGATTATTATTCACTTTATCACATGTATCAGTACATTAAAATATGATAACATGAAAATTGTAAACTTTTTTTTGACTTGCTAAATTCCAATAAAGTAGATATACAAAGGAAAGTGGTAGTCAAAATTGGAGGTGGAAAATATTTGAGTAAGTTTTTTAAAGCAGCACTAAAACAAGGTTCAGCAAGCATATAGCCAACCAGTAAGGATTTTATACAGCTTAACCTACTAAATAAAATTCTCAGCTGATAGTGATATTTAGTCTGAAATTTACTGCGTTGTATCATGTCTATGCAGAAATATTTGATGCTGACTTTGAACATTACGCCTGGAGTCCCTGACATAGATTTTTTATGTGATGGTATAAAATAGATAGTAGAGCTCAGAAATCCAAATTACATGTCTGTTCATTTTTAATTTGACTGAAGTGATGTAAGATGGGCTGCTGGCTCATCAACTGTTACACGCTATCACATAAAGATGATATTCTACTTCTGTCAGCTAGGCTTGTTCTCTGATAATTGACTGTTTAGTACTGGTTCAATGAAGCGGTAACTTGGGAAAAATGTGGTAATGCTTCATTAATGATGGCTTCATTAACATCTTCAAATCCAAATTGGATATGAAGGAGAATAAAACTAATCTATGTACTAAGAAAAATACAACGTTTAGCTAACATCATGATCTGAATTCAATAAAAATCTGGAATTAAGAGCCTAGGGACAAACAGGTAACTTTTTTGATTGTCAGAAAAATGTTATCTAGTTCACTAATGTCCTTTAGGAAAGGAAACTGATATCCATATCTGGTCTGGGCTGCAAATGACTCCTGATCCACAGCAATGTTGTTGACTCTCAACTGCCATTAAGCAATTAGGGATGGGCAACAAATGCTGGCCTAGCCAGCAATGCTCATATCCCATGAGTGAATGAATAAAATGAATGACAGGAACTTCAAGGATTTGGGAGGGAACAGCAACCAAACCAACTTCCATTTTAAAAGTAAAATGCAGCAGGTAAATAATATCATTAATATATTCATGCAATCTGTATCTTTCAGCATTGGCATGCAATGTTATTATCTGAAAGCAATCGTGGATACATTGCTCTATTACAATGAAGAGCAAAAGCTATTATAAGCAGGATTCTGTGGTAATTGAGAAAACGTAAAGCATACTTGGATCATCAGACTACTTGTGAGTCACACCTACAGAAATGTATTAACATAATTGAAGTTATCTTCAAACTATTTTCACAAGTAATCTGTCAACTGGAATGTAGATTCAAATAAGGTGTATTAGCACCAAGTGTGACTGTCATTTAGTAATATCCACGATTGGAATGAATAGAGACTGCAGGAGGCCTAGCTGTCTGTAAACATTACATTTTCTGAAGAAGGGTCTAGGCCCGAAACGTCAGCTTTTCTGCTCCTCTGATGCTGCTTGGCCTGCTGTGTTCATCCAGTTCTACACCTTGTTATCTCAGTAAACATTACCTGTTATTGAACATCGTCTTCTAACTATATACAGGACAAGACTTTATGGGAGACTTCAACATAGAATCTGGTCAACATGTGTTCTTAAATGATTGGTATGGCAAACTATCTTATATGCATATTAACATTAACTCTTTGATTTCTCTTAATGTAGTATGTCACTGTTCTCCCCAACCATCTTGTCATAGATTTCCTTCAAACTATTGAATTTTATCAGCATCTCTGGAATCAATCATTAGCCAAAATACACTTGAATCTAATTACTCATGAGATAAGCATCTTATCTTCAATACTTGCACGACTGTTATATAAAGACTAAGAATTCCGACATGTCTCTAATTACCTGTAACCAATAATGTAGTTGAGGTGATGGCCCTTCCAACTGAATTTTCTGCAATGGCCATGTATTCTCCAGTTTGCTTTGGGCTTGCAGCAAAAATGCAAAGGGAACAAACCCCATAGGTATTTGTAGACCAGAAGTTTGCATCATCCATGATATTTATATTATCTTTGAACCAGGTCACTTTAGGTGGAGGAAATCCTTTAACGGCACAACTCATATTAATGTCAGATCCACTTGGTGCAATGTGAGTCTTTAACCTCACAAAGAATTCAGGTGCTGTCATATTGCTTCGAGCTTTGTAGATTGGCAATTTTAAAACAAATGGATCTGCAAAAAGGAACAGAATAATAGTTATCAAAATAAACATTCATTACAGGATCTCAAACCCTATAATGTCGTTAGTAGTTTAACATATGGTCTTCACGGGCATTCATTGAGCATGGATATATTCAGAAATGTACCTCTATCCTTGTTTGCCAGTTACTGTTCTGATGGCATACAATCATAACCATGCACAATGACATTCCAGTGTAAGTCAACAGCAACCTTGCCTGCTCCCTGCATCTCTTGCACTCCTGCTTCTTTCATCCAATCCTCCACTTGTCTGCATTCCCTTCTTTTACACTCCCAACTCCTCAGCATTCCTCTCCACTACTGTTGACACTTCCCTCTGCTCCCTTTGGTGCTGCCCCTCTCAGTCTCTCCTCTGCAGTTTCCTGCTCTCTTTGCTGCTTTCTTCCAGCTGTGAAAGGAATGTAGGGCACAGGACAGGGAGAAGTGGCAAAGGGAGCAGGAAGAAACAGTGAAGGAAACAGGAAGAAGTGTGGAGGTGGAGGAAAGAAGTTATAAAGTGTTTTTACAACATTTTTCAGACATTGCACAGAACAGACAAAGCCATTTCTAGAGATAAAAGGTACTGCAGATGCTGGAGAATCCGAGATAACAAGCATGGGGCTGGATGAACACAGCAGGTCAAGCAGCATCATAGGAGCAGGAAAACTTGACGTTTCGGGCCTAGACCCTTCATCAGAAATGGGGGAGGGGAAGAGGGTTCTGAAATAAATAGGGAGAGAGGGGGAGGTGGAT
>JAHRHZ010000271.1:21835861-21857275 GCA_024137785.1 Ginglymostoma cirratum | reverse complement strand
AGAGGAGCAGGAAAACTTGACGTTTCGGGCCTAGACCCTTCATCAGAAATGGGGGAGGGGAAGAGGGTTCTGAAATAAATAGGGAGAGAGGGGGAGGTGGATAGAGGAGAGGATAGGTGGAGAGGAGGCAGACAAGTCGAAGAGGCGGGGATGGAGCCAGTAAAGGTGAGTGTAGGTAGGGGTGTAGGGAGGAGATAGGTCAGTCCAGGGAGGACGGACAGGTCAAGGGGGCATGATGATTTCTAGCTTCTGTATTTGGTCTGCACCATTTTAATACAGGGAACTTCGTGTAAACTCTGAAGTGAGCACAGAGTAACTTGACACTGATCTTCTCTACCAATATAGGATCTATTATTGTAGGATAAAATATGGAATTTGGTTAGGATATGTGTATGATGTTTTGAGGATCATAAATTTAAAGGTGGATTAATATTTACAAGTGTCTTAAAGTTCAGTAAAACAAAGAACTGCGGAATCTGAACATCTGAAACAAAAACAGAAATTGCTGAAGAAACTCAGCAGGTGAAGGGCCACTGGACTGAAACGTTAACTTCAGAAATTTCTGATCCTATAGTTAAGAATGACTGCAACATTTGCTTACCTCTTTGCCTTAAGATGCACCATGGTTCTCGTGTTTCTGAAGGTTCACTGCAGCCCATGTCATTTTTAGCAAAGACTCTGAAGTAGTATTTGCAGCCTGGAACAATATTTATGATTGTGAATTTGTTGTTGAAGATGTTATCTCTCACTGTGTACCACTTCAGTCTGTGTGAATCTCTTTGCATAACAACATAATGCAAATGATCATCAAGAGGTTCATCACTGGATGGTTCCCAAGAAACTGTCACTGTGTTAGGAACATTTTCAGTCAATGTTACTGGACCTGGAGGTTTGGGAACAGCTGCAAAATAATATGCCAGAATTTGACAGAAAGGGAAAAAACAGAGAGTTTTAATCAATTGTACAATAAAGTTCTAATTTTCAAAATCATTATATCCGATAACATTCTGTAATGTAAACTGTAAATTATTCATATTTACTTTAACTGTAATCCTCAATGTTCACTAGCACAAGAAAGGCAAGTTAACAAGACCACATTCACAGTATTATAGTTTCTATGTTATTTGCCCATGTAATTTTATTTCAAATAGAACAATAAATATTATTCTTCATTATGACTTTGGCACAAACCTTTTTCATGTTACTTTTATTTTTAAAAAATGTATCAATACATGGGTATTTGTGCACTGCTGGCTAGGACAGCATTTATTGCCTATTCCTCATTACCCTCGAGAAGTTGATGGTGAATTGACCTGAGCCACTGAAGTCCATATGGTTTGTATACTTCTACAGTGCTATTAGAAAGGGAGTTCCATGATTTAACTCAGTAACAGTGAACGAACAGCAATATATGATTATAACCCAGTCCAGAGAAAGAATAGCAGCATATTTCCAAATCAGGATGGTGTGTGTATCGGAGGGAACTTACAGATATTAGTGTGTGCACATCAGGTCACCTTGTCTTTCTAGGTGGTAGATGTTGCCATTTTTAAAAAATTCTGTCAAAGGCCAGCACATTCTAATATGTGCATCAGAAACTTCTGCTCATTTTCTCCTTAAGATTAATTTGAATTTGATACAAAATGTTCTTAAGGGATATGCCAAAGAAGGAAGAAAAGAAGAGATTGTTGGGGGAACTTGCTGTCAATATATAGTCGCAGGGTTTCATTTTGTACAACAAATCTTCTCGCCTTGCAGCAAATCCATATCTTAGAAAAAAGAAACTACCTTGTTGAAAGGCTCTGCAAGTTTTACATTCAATTCATTATGTATCTCATTATGTATCAGAATGTCAGTCAAATAGTTAAAAACACATAAATTTATTCGGCATATAAAAAGATTATCTGACCGCTCATTCAATTGTTATTTGTGAATGCATATAAATTAATTGTTATATTATCTGCTTTGAAGTATTTTGACATGGACAGTGGGACAAAAAAAATGATTCAGCCCTGATAATGTCTTTATCCATTGATGTTTCTGAGATTTTGCAGTGTGTTAGTTCATTATCACATTTTCTTACATTATACTCAGTTCTGAAACATCTTGGTACATCTAAAGATTGTGAAGGCTGCTCTAAACTTGCAAAATTATTTTATTTTCCTTATATAAAAACAAGTACTTCCAATGTTTAACTGTAAATTGATTTTCAAAGTGCCTGTAATCACCTGTAACTCTAATCTCAAAATTGAATGATTCTTGGCCAAGAAGATTCTTCAATGTTACAGAATAAATTCCAGAGTGAGATCTCTGTGAGACTGGAATAAAAAGTTGAGTGCTGCCACTGGTACTGGTTACTGTGGCTTGTTCTGAAACTGGAAAACCATCTTTCAGCCAAATCACTTCAGGAGGAGGTGATGCCTAAAAATGTACATAGAAAAGCCCCAGTTTTACATCTGTAAATATTTCAAATGTAATAATACATAAAATATTTTGTGGAGTTCCTCACTTCAAAAGGCATTTGGACTCGTAATGAATTTCCTTCCTTGATGATCATGAAACTTTTTACAGATCCATCCATTTTAAACTTAGGACACACTGAAATATATGAAAGAAGTGTAAAATATTAATTTGAGGGAAACAGAGATAAGTATCAATTTATAGAATTTTAAAAATGTCATTAGCATATCTCTGAAGTATTAAGCGTTCAAGAATGAATTATATGTGGCTGCTGTTAGCTTTAATTCAAAAGGTGAATATTAGTAAAATATATGAAAAGGTCAAAAATCAAAACAAAATCCATTTCACACCTACTATCCTGACCATCAATTATCCTTCAGCCCAATCACTACAATAAATTAGCTGGTTATTTTTTGTATTGCTGTGTGTGGAACATGAATGCGCATAAAAATGGTCACATTTGGCTATGTATTGACAATGAGCACACTAATTTTATTCAGCAGGTCTGGCAGCATCAGTGGAGAGAAATCAGAGTTAATGTTTTTGGGTCGAGTGACCTTTCCTGGACAAGCTCTGTTTTTGTTTCAGCTTTACAGTATTGCAGTTTTTACACTTCTTTTATTGGCTGACATGTCTAAGGATGTGAAAGACAATCAGAAAGTACCATTTAAGTTGATTCAGAGAAATGAAATGGGACAAGCATCTGAAGTGAGAATTGAACTAAATAAAATTGGGACACAGTGACCACACATAATTAAGCTCAATGTAAAAATAGAAGGGATAGTTAAGAGTCATTGAAAAACATGCAAGACCAAAAAGAAATGAATTTTCAGTGAATCAGGAAGGGTACTGATGAGCATTAACCAGGCAGAAATGTTAACACAAAGGTCATTGGATTTGTGGTTGAAATAAAACAGATAAAGCTCAATGAATAATTGCCTGTAAGGCAGAAAAGGAGGTGCATTGGGAAATGACATTCCATAGGTAAACTGAGAAAGTAAATGTAAGTAACATTAACATCAGATGCATGTATCAAACCAAGGCTGAGATAGAATGAATAATCAGACAGAATACAGAAAGCATAATGGGCAGATGGAAAGACCTGTTAGAAGTACTAAAAGGAAATGTGCAGATAAACCAAAGGAAGCTGTAAAAGGTTTTGATAGGCTTACAATATTTAAAGTCAAGGTAGAAAAGATATGGTGCAAGTCAGACTCTAAATCAAGCCATAGGGAAAGAATTAGATACATTTGTTATTGACTAATATTGCTGATGGTGAAGATGTTGAAAAGAACATAGCAGATTTGTTAGACATAATGATAAACAAATTGATTTTGAAAAAGAAACAGCAAAATACGGGGCAGATAATTCACTGGATGCTGACGGTACACACTGTGCTTTTAAAATCAATCGGATTAAGAATGACAGAAGCTTTGGCTACACATAGATATTCAGTTAAGATGAGAGAGCTGGCCAATAGAGTTAGTTTCAGATTGGTCTTGAGACGTAAGCAGCAGTGCCATGATGGATCAAATGTCTCCCTTCTGGTTTATAAAGTTCTGTATTTCTGAGAGCATATACTTCTAACAGGGAGTGCGAGGAAGTTACATCAAATGGAACCTGAAGGTTGGGTAGTAGAGCCTAGCACAACAGAAGGGCGGGCAGACTTCAAGCTGTCCAAAACATTTTCTACTTAATTGGACCAAAAGTAAATCATGTTCATGTTCATGTTCATCTGGGCATGACAGTGATCAGAGAGTGACTGCACAGAGCGCAACCCAAGCCCAAACTAATCTCTCCTTCGCTGACCCTTAAACTTTGAATGCCACAGATTAACAGCTTACCTGTTCATGTTCAATCAGCACATATTAAATTTAAATAAATTTGTATACAATATATCGACATAGCAGTGGGCACATTCCCACACCACATTTTTACCAGGTCAAATGGAAAATCAGGAAAATAGATTTTGATAGCCAGGGTCATCAAACCATTTATATAAACATATAATGATAAAATTGTAAATACAATTACCTGGAGGAGGCATGGCAAGAACATAATTCTCTAATTCTATGGGTTCCCCCATTCCACCATCATTAACAGCTCTTACACGTAGAAAATACATTCCCATTTTGTTTAAGCCTTTCACAGTATATGAATTCAGTGCCACAGCAGCAGAGTTGCATCTAGTCCAAGTAGTAGTGCCAGGGGATTGCATTTCAACAATGTAACCTTTAGGAACATCACTGCCCTTGTAAATTGGTGGATTCCATGCCAGAGATATGGTTGAGTAGGTGGAGTCTGTTACTCTGAGGTCTCTCACAGTTCCAGGTACCTCTGCAAGTAGAAGGTAGAGTAAAATGATCTACTTTGGTCTCAGATTGGCTTTAAAATAATTACTACAGTTAGAAAATGTTTCAAATGCATTAGGTGTCTATTTCCTTGATATTTCTGAAAATTATTTTGTAGTTCTTAAAGGGGTGCACATGCTGTATTTATAAATTTCTTATCCTTTAATTATCGAGGCATTTTAATCACTGGAACTACAAAGTTTTTTTTGTCCAACAGACATATTTATATAAACGAGGCTAGAACAATTCAAGCCCTGGAGATTTGGTTCTGAAAACACGGATTCTCTGCTGTTGACCTGACTACTTTCATGAGGTACAGTGTGGAGGCACAGCATTGTCAGTCAGATTACAAATGTAGAGATAAGTACGGAGGAGAGAATCACAGTGAAGATCTTGACAGTAGTGACACTTGAACTGACAGATTTAATTTCAGAGGGAAGTTTGGGTAGGTAGTGTCATTTTCTTTGGAACAGAGGAGGCTGAGGATGAATACAATTGAAGAGTTTAAGGAGCCCATAACCAGGTGGCATAGTGATAGGCTAAAAGACTGAAGTTTTAGGTATGATTCAAAGGTATATCTTTTTCACCCAAAGGAGGGTGAGAATCTGACCCTCAGTGCCTGAAATGTTTGTGCAAACAGAACCTTCATAACACTTAAAAAAGCTTGTGGATATGCACTTTGCAATGAAGCACCATTCCCTAAAAAGTTACAAACCAAGAACTAGAAAGTGAGATTAGATTGGATGGCTAAATGTTAACTGGCACAGACATGATGTCAGAGTGACCACCTTCCCTGCTGCAAGTTTCTAAGCTTCTATGATTGATGATTCTCTCATATATTTATTGTTGCTGAGAATATAATTTTGGCTGAAGGGTGGAAGTAGTCACCTATCACTGACCATCAATTAAGCTGAGAGGACATAACACAGCAAGTAAAAGGAGAAAGGGTAATGGAAATCTTACCAAAAAAGACGTAACTGTAACTATTCATTCTGTATAACAAAATCACAAAACTAGTTTCTATGGAACTGTGTAGGATTTTACAAGATGCAATGAATACCCTATTCCTCATACCATACAATAATGACAAGGTGAAATTTTTGTTTTATTCATTCATGCGATGAGGATGTCTCTGAGGCCAGCATTCATTGCCCAGAGGACAGTTAAGAGTCAACCAAATTGATATGGGGCTGGAGTCACATGTAGGCCAGACCAGGTAAGGATGGCAGTTTCCCCCATTGGAGGACATTAGTAAACCAGATGGGCTTTTCCAACTACTGACAATGGATTCACGGTCATCATTAGGTTACTAAATCCAGATTGTTTTATTGAATTCAAGTTCCTCCATCTGCCATGGTGGGATTTGAATCCAGGCTCTCACAATATTACCTGGGTCTTTGGAGTAACAATCTAGCTATATACCCCTAGAACATCCTCCTTCATTTCAACAATTCCCCAGTCATCTTGAGTATCAGACAGTTATTAATTTTATCAGTAGAAAACACCCATTGCCTGGAAGTCAGACTTGCACACCTATGTGAAATGAAAGAAGGGGCTGGATCTCTTTGGCTCCGTAGAGCTCAGGATGGAAGTGGTTGGGTTGAGGATAGAGTGCTGTGGATGAGGATGAAAAATAATGGGGCACTAAGTAATGATAGGTCCATGATGTTTTCCTGCCATTAGGAAATTCAGAAATTGTCTGATAATAGAATCAGCTGCCTAGTCCATGGAAATGCAAAGAACCCAATTATAGACAATTTTGTTGCATTGTGATAACTTTCTCAGCTTTGAGGAGCCATCCTCCTTGTGTGGAGACCCACCAGGTCATTGTAGATGGCTCAATCTTAGCTGGTAGCTCTATGCCCTAATGATCTCCTGGATGCAGAGCCTTACAGTCACAATTGTATTTCGGAGTATTTGGAGTATAAGAGTAGGCAAGTGTTACTGCAACTGTACAAGGTATTGGTGAGACCACATCTGGAGTATTGTGAGCAGTTTTGGTCTTCTAATTTAAGGAAAGATATTATGTTGTTGGAGGCAGTTCAGAGAAGGTTCACAAGGATGATCCCTAGTATGGAAACATTGTCTTCTGAATTAAGGTTAAACCAGTTGGGACTCTACTCATTGGAATTTAGAAAAATGAGAGGTGATCTCATTGAGATATATAGGATTCTTAAAGGGATTGGCAGGGTAAAAACTGAAAGGATGTTTCCCCTCATGGGAGAGTCTAGGGCCAGAGGGTATAATTTAAGAATTAAGAGGTACCAGTTCAAGACTGAGATAAGGAGGAATTTCTTCTCCCAGAGGATTGAGTGTCTTCGAAATTCCTTGCTGCAGACAGCTGTGGGGGCAGAGTCCTTGTGCATACTTATAGCTGACATAGACAGATTCTTGTTCAGTAGGGGAATAAAGGGTTATAGGGATAAGACAGGAAAGTGATCATGAGGAGTATCAGATCAGCCACGATCCTATTGAATTGTGGAGCAGGCTCAGGGAGCCAAAAGACTTACTCCTGTTTCTACTTCTTATAGTCTAAAGCATCCACTCTTTCAAAGGGGTTTCCCCTCCAACCTGATCTCCCTACATGCTTTGGCAGTGTTTTCACTGCAGCTGCATTATGATGTGCAGTAGTAGCACCTCCATGTTGATGTGCCTGCACTATCCTTGACCTGCCTCAGCAACATTCACCTCTCCTGGTAGGCTTCCCTAGAAGAGTTGCCAGCCCTTAGATTGAGTCTGCTGCATGCTCCTTCAATAAGACAGTGTGGATGAAGACAGCCAATTAGGAGGTTACTCCCTGTTAGATTGTGTCACTGTTGGCAAATGTGGCCTTGGGGACTCCATTTAGCCCTGATAGTAGAGTTGTGCCATCCATGGAAATAAGCAACCCATGATTTCATCCATAATGCAAACAACTCATAAGATAAGGTATAAATACATAAATTTCAAAGTAATTTTTGTGTTATATTTCACAATCAGTATGTCAACTTTCCTTTAATAGGCATCTTCGTGATATTACAATATTATACATGTGTGTACAAGTTTCTCAAATGTCTCTCATCCCGTGACTACTTGATACATGACAGGCTACTGGAACGTGGTGGTCAATGCTGTTCTATCATAATGTAATTTTGGATTACGATTAATTGATTTGCTGTAATAAACATTGGTCGTACTTTTGAATACTGTAAAATTCAAGCTCACTTTCTTAATGTAAGCATTAAGAATACCTTGGTAGAAGCAAAAATCACATCCTAGTTAGCAGTGGTGGCTATCTATACAAAACAAACTCTAATTTCTTGGTGGAAAAGATCCTAAAACTCATTGAAGAGAATTCAGGCAATCAGAGGCATCAGTTTCTCTGAGCTGAGACAGCCAGAAGGATCTCTGACTACAGTATTGACCATCGGAAAGAAAGAACTAATTTCCTTTAGATTACAAAACAAATTCTTTCAAGATACAATCAATTTTCAAGATGCATACCCAAAAGCCTTTCCTGTGTCCAGAGGTAAGTTTGTCCTACAGTTTCCTTTTTCCAAATCAGTGCAAAAACAAAAAAAAAAAGCCAGTGTAATGACATCATTCCCTATTTGGTGTAGACACAACCTCAAAGCAGAAACCTGGTACTGTAAGCCCACAAATCTTAAATCAGCAGTTTTAAATGAATAAAGGCAATGGAGCAATTGCTGTAGAGGGGCCAAGGCTAGAGAATACCCATTTAAATGCATACACAGCTTCAGGTGGTAGAGCGTAATCTTTATCTGGCGAAATCCTGGATAACCTAAGCATCCAGTATCCATTGACACCCTTACTGGATTACAATTGTTCCAACAACATATATAGGCTTATTGCTACAGATCAAGTGATTGATGATCCTGAGAACAGAGCTCTAAAAATCTTGCATATGCGAAGGAAAGGCTTCACACAATGAACACATTTGTGCTTTCTGTGGATGATCAGAAAAATTATAAAAATATCTGGAAAGTACTTGAAGACCAACTCAAGGTAAGGATTAATTTCAGGAGTAACAGACTCCAATTCGAATCATACAGACAACAATACCAAGAATCTGCTCACCAAATTGTCAGAAGATGCTGCAGCAAAGGTCAACAACAATTAGATGCTTTAGGAGCAGCCAACACTGTTGCTACAGTCAGCAAAATGCACCAAAGCAGCAACTACTGTAAAAGATTTTGTTTGTCACACCTACCCAAAAGGTGCCTTGCTTCTTTTGATATCACAGAGAATGTGGCTCCAAAAAGATTGGGCATACATGTGTAGGAACTCTGGCTCCAAAAGCCAGGCTAGATCCCCGTATAAGATCAGCCAATTATCTTAAAGGTGTACTTGCATAATAACTATGAGGCATCATACAAATTTACTTTCTTTGTTACCCCATGTTATTATGAGGAGCTGCTATCCTTATTCTTGAAATTCACCAAGAATACATACTCATAGGCTCACGAGCAAATGCTGCTTCACTTTCACAGCTGGGCTCTCCTGGACCAGAGGAGTTCACTGCAGTCACTCGAAATTCATACTTGAACCCTTCAACGACATCAGTTATCGTCCACTTCTTACCTGTGTAAAATGAGTTCATTCTTTTTAGATGTAATAACAGCTACTTAAAATGTCTCAGAGATAGTAAGCACTGCCGATGCTGGAGTCAGAGATAACACAGTGTGGAGCTGAAGGAACACAGCAGGCCAGGCAGCATCAGAGAAGCAGGAAAGTTGATGTTTCGGGTTGGGACCCTTCTTCAGAAAATGCCTGCTTCCCTACTTTTTGTTCGTGTCAAACTTAATTCATGAACTGCATGTACCATTAAAGTTAAAGTTGGTTCTTAACCTGTAATCTTTCACAATTTCAAGATTTCATTAAATGGTTTTATGCTAGCGTCGACACATGGAATGTAACTATTGGTTAAATTAAGTGTATAATTTTTATTAAGTTTTACAACTGCAGCATTACAAAAAAATTCTTTAAACACAGACATGATTACACACATTATGTACCTCAACATGATGCATTTAATTGAAGTTTGTATATGAATTCAAGATCTTGCTACAATGACGAACATTTTCACTATCCAAATTCAATTAAATGCATGTCAAAAGCCAAAATCAGGAAACTAATTGTCATCAGTTTTAAACTCTAGTTGCTAATTTTCTTCTAGTGAAATAATACTTGACAATGTGAGCATTTTTCTCTTCACAAGAGCTTTTTAGATGAAGTGATATTAGTTTTCAGTAATTTATAACGATCTGAATAGCAGGTTAGCTTGAAACAACAATATCCCCCCTTCTGATACATTTGAGGTGTTAGGAGCGAGTATAGCAATCTTAACAGATCATCTATATTGTATAAAACATACAACATGATTAAAATTTTTCGTTTGATCTTTTTTGAGTGTTAATTCCATTTTCTGTCATAAAATGCTTTACTATTAGCTATCAAATATTAGTTAATTCTTTAAAAAGTTACAAGAAATCCTGCATGCAATTTAAAACAGTTTCTAATTGTCAGATCAAAATGGCCAAGCGATGAACCGGGATTTTAGCAAAACCTAGGAGGTGTAGGGTGGACTGCTGGGAAAAGTAAAATCATGGGGGCTGGTCCAAATTGGCTTCTTGATGAGGTCCTGCTGTCACAGCGCTTTACTACTACTCGAACCAAATGTGGAGATATTTCCCATTCTAGGCAGCCAACAATTGACACAATGAGTAATAACTTTGTCGTACCATTGGCTGTATGGGGCGGCCTCTACCCAGGAAAGTATGATTTAATAGAACAAAGAAGAGTCACCAACCTTACCAGAGGGATTTCCCCTCTGTCCCTGGGTCCTATGAATTTTTAAATTTACTTTTAATTTCCTGTTTTAGGCCAAAGGCCTCCTGTGTATCTCGCCAGTGACCAACTTTCCCAGTGGCACTGATGAGGCCTCAGAGCTGTCAGTTTTGGGCTTGTACCACTAGGAGCCTACATTCTGTAAGGTTTACCCATAGATAACCAGTTGGAAAGCTATATGCAGTAAAATTGCTGAGCACATGTGACTTAGGACTCAAGAGTCCTTTTCTTACTCTGACATTAGATTTGTGATCTCACTTCCCAGAAGGAAAACTTGCAAAGGACACATACCAGTTCAACCAAAAGTGAGGACCAGAGCACCAAGTACACTCATTTCCAAGTATTCACAGTTATTTCCTCTAGAGTCAAAAACTCAACCCTTGTAATTACCTGTAACTGGAGTGTCAGTGACAGCACTCCAGATGTTGCTACCTTTCTTGCGCTTTTCTATGATATATCCAATTATTCTGGAACCACCAGTGTTATGTGGTGGAGTCCATGACACTGTAATGGATTTGCTGCTTGCACTCAAGATATTTGGTTTTGCCGGAGATCCAGGAACATCTGGAATAATGAACATTCGCAAAAAGCATTAAATTTGGTCACAATGTTGCACAAAACATTTTTATATACTGCTTTATGTGCCTTTGTAACTATATAATGATTGGGAACTGGACCAAAAATACAAGAACCTACCTTTTCTACCAGCAGTGACTGCATCTGATAGCAATGCTTCACTTATGCCTTCTGAATTCACAGCCCAAATTTTGAATTTGTATTTCTTTCCTGGCTCCACTTTGTCAGATGAGAATATTGTTGTTGACTCATCCACTTCACCAATTTTTGTCGATGTAGTTCTACCTACCTGTTGCTTTTCAATTACATAATGCTGTATAGGTTTACCACCATCATCTCTAGGAGGCTTCCACTTAAAGGAAATACAGTTTTCCAAACTTGCTAGAATTTCTAGAGGTCCCTGAGGTGCCTGTGGTTTATCTGAAACAAGACAGCAATAAAACCATCAATGAATTATTTCAAATCAAACTAAATATTACTATTTCTGTCATAGCAATCAATATCATGCAGGGTTCAGATGTTGTCAATAAGGTTAAAAGTTTGTTCATGTTTCTTGAAATCAAGTACGTCATAAAACATTGCAATGCTGAAATATTGAATTATGCAACATTTTAATAATGCTTATCTGAAATTCTCGTTGATACAAGACCCAAAAGATAAAAAAAAAATCAGAAGATGGCCATGGTCCCAATAATAACATTTGTACTTGGGCTGTGGGCAACTGGTGCCGTCTAGCTCAGACTCTGTTGGAATATTTAGAGGAAAGTCAATTGTTAGAATGAGTTGATGACCACCTTTTTTGCTCTGGATGCACCTTGAGTATCCACTTGTTGGAATTTCCAGGGAGATCTGGTGTCTGCTGCCAGGCCCAGCAAAGGTATCAGGGGCTTCCCCCTCCTTTTGTGCAAAAGACATGAAAAATAAACTCAAATGATCCCCTTGGAAAGGAGGGATAATTGACTGTAAAAATTAATTCACTAGTGTTTTTGAAGCTTAGGTCACATCACTGGTTTGTAACCCCTGAGGTTATCAAGTGGACTATTGAGAAGGCCTGTATGTCATTTGTCACTAAGTGTAACAGCATCAATTTGAACTTTGTGAGAATAAGGAAACTCCCAATATAGGTGTTTTTCTCATCTCCTTAGATCTGAGTACTCTGGGAAGATTTGGCCGGAAGTTTCTGGCTGGCTGTAGAATTTTGGCCCCACAGGTCCATCCTTTAAAAATTGATATTTAATTTTTGAGTGTTTCGTTCAACACATCTCATCTCTGCAGGACAAAATGATGCATTATTTCTCTAGACAAGATTACATGAACTCAGTTAAACAAATTGAGACACGAGTACGTGGAACTATGGACACAGGTTTAACACACTACTCCAGTAAGTTTCTATTCAGCCATGTTGAATAGAGGTAAGTTTCTCTCTCTCTTGGATGGAAACGATCATATGAGAAGTTTTCACTGATTTACTGCTTCTTTCCTTCTACTTGTCAATCACCTTGAGAGCACTAGTCAGCGTAATCTTGTGAGAATACATCATCATTCACATCATGATCATAAGAATTTACATATAATCTAAATGAAGTGTTTACATGATCATAAGTATAATGCAGCCAATCATAATATTGAATATACCTCAAATATAAATTGCACAAAAATGTAACAATAATATTTCAAAGAAAACAAATTAATACATTACCAATGACAGCCAGGTTAACGTTTGCACTTGTTGTGCCACTTTCATTCTTCAATTTAATTGTCATCTTTCCACTGTCCTTTCTATTACATTTGGAGATTGACAATCGTGTAAAATTTTTACTGTTGTCAATGCTGACTCTGTTGTCTTCAAAAAGTTCTTCCCCATCCTTGTACCAAGACACCTTCATTGGTGGCTTTCCTGAGAATGGCACCTTCAATGTTGCAGTTTGACCAGCCTTAATAATTGTGTCTTTCTTTCCCAACTGATCAAGCACATCCTGATCAAACTCTGGGGGATCTGATGTTTAAATAAAACAGTTAAAAACAATTTACAATCAACTAATCTGAAGAAAATTTCAATTATACTGAAATGTTGAAGCTTGTGCAGAATTTTACTTGTCCATCTGATTGGTTCCTATTGCTAACATTTATCATGCATCCTTATAAGAAGAAAATCAAGTGTACGCTGCTAATTTACTGCGATATGAATAAAGTTAATGATGCTGTTTGGTGCAGTTGATTCAGCAGAACTCACAACAGCATTCTACAGGATCAACGCCCAATTTATTTAAATTATTTGTTTCATAATTTATTTGCTGTGTCCTAGCAGGCATATTAATGTTTTAGATATACAGAAGCTCTTACTGGAATTTACATGTGTTGTATCTAATTAGCTTTGTTGGCCAAATGTTATGTTTCAACATGTTCATGCTTAAATTGAGCAGCTGTCTGTTTCACAGAGTATGTAACACAGAATCAGATTATTTCAACCTCACAGTGTTTAAGAATTATTTAGATGGATACTTGCAATGCCAGGAATACAAGGCTATGGGCCAAGTACTGAAAAATAGTATTAGCATAGTTAGCTGCTTATTTTTGACTGGTGCTGATTCGATGGGCTGATTTGATTCTTTGATTCTTCTTTGATTCTGATTCATCAAACTACCGTATGTCAGCATTTAACCGTATGATTCTTCTTACATTTTAATTACCATCCTATCTCCAAGATCAAATCTGAAATAATTAATAGACAATAAAAAATGGAACACATTTATATTTGGAAGATTAATTGAATGGAATACTGTAAGAGGTTGTTTGCAAATGATATGCGATCAATAATCCCGTCTCTGAACAAAAATTGGTTAATTGGGAACGCTATACTTTAGCTTCAGTCAGGCATCATTGAACCACTAGATTCAAATATGCTAATACATCAAAACACATGAAATCATTGGTTTCAAGCTTCAGTGGAGAATTGATAATTGCTGCACTGAATTGATCAAATACAAATAGCTGTCAGTTTGTTCTCAGTCTCTTTTCAAGATGGTGTTACTAACATTAATGATAAGAACAAAAGTCTCTGGCTAAACTCAACAGGCCTGGCAGCATCTGTGGGGAAAAAAACAGAGTTAATGTTTTGAGTCCAGTGACTTTTCATCAGTTACTAACTTCAATGCTGACTAATCTTCAGTGGAAGCATAAGAGCGATTCATTTTTCTTTACAAAATGTTAAGTTTTCATGAACCAACTTGTAGATCCTGTAAATCTGAAGACGGACATGTGCTTGCATTAGATATTTTGAATATATGGATGGACCTATGAGGCATATTGTAAAGCATTTCCTAAATAGCTAAGATCTGCAAGTTTAAAATTCTACACTTTTGGTGTTACAATTTCATACGAAAGGAATATATTGACAGGAATAATTTCTGTTAAAGATGCAAGTTAGATTCAAATTTCTATCTCTTTCACCATAGTTATTGCAAGCTTACTGGTTACTGTGGATTTATGTCAGTTTGGGAGTCCCAAAAGCTAATGTTAATTTCATAAACATTGAGATTTACCTTCGACAAACAGAGAGGCTTCAGTTCTCCCTCCATCAGCTTCAAATGTATACACCCCTGAATCTTCCTCCTTGACATTGGGTATGGTTAATTTCTGTATTGCTCCTTCTTTAGTGACTGATTTTCCATCTCCTGAAGTAATCTGTAGTAATACAAACACTAAATATATAGGCAAGCTCACTTCTAAAACCACTAGCGAATGAGCTGTGGAGAATCTGCAAGAAAATTCATGATGTGTTGTTGGAGTGAAATACAGTGGGAAAAATAATTCTGCAAATAAATCCCAACAGCAAGTCTGTCTTTGTATGACACGTATGTGATTTGCCACTTAGTAGCTATCAATCATGGCAATCTGTCTAACAAAAGTATGAAACGCTTGTTGGTTTGTATGATCTAGTGTCATCCAAGAAAGGTATACTTAACCCAGAAACATCTTTTGTAATGTTGAAATTAAGTCCAAAGCACATGGCAATAGTATGAAAAACATTTCTTGTCAGTTGTTTTAACAAAGTTTTTTTGAATCACTGACTTAGCAAGAAAGTAAGTTTGTCAATGTGGTTTGTACAGTATAATTAAACACAACTTTTAAATTTAATGCTTCAGGGATTATTTCCATAATTCTATTTAAGTTAGTTCTAATACACTTTGTATTCTACCTAAATCGCATGGACAAAAAGATACACTGGTGAACAATTTGTTGTGCATGGTCTGCAGCGGTCAAGAAAGCTCATCATCACCACCTTCAGGATAATTATGGACGGCAAATAAATGTTGATAATTTTTGCAATGCCCATAGACAATGAATTGATTGGATAACTTTATCCACATGAATTGAACCATGAGAAGACCACTCCTATTTGCTTTCATCGTAAACAATAGCTTTGAATTTACTGACTCAGTCTTACAACATTTCAGTTAAAAGAAAATGAACTACCTTTGTGCCATTCTTAAACCAGGTGCCTTGTGTATTTTCATATGCTGTCACGCAACAAAGTTCAGCTGCCTGTCCCTTCCGAGCACTCACATCTAAAAGTCCCCTTTTGAAATGTCGAGCTGGCTCTGTGATGATGCACAAGAAAATTAGATTTAAGAAGTGAAATGGTGTTGAAAATTAGATATTTATCTGTATTTGAACAGTTCAAAGGTTGAATGTAAAATGCACTTTTACGCGGCACATGATAAAAAACACGCCTGAGTTTCAGTCACATTCCCTGTGGAATTGGAAACATTCATGTCTTGGCTATCTGACTTCTAGGAAGATTCTAGTTGAAGTCAAGGTTTTATAATGAATGCTCAGATCAAATGAGCACTTATAATTTAAAGTTACTGTTACAATCCAAATGGAAATTCAATTATTTCCCAACCCATGGCATTTGAGTGTTTGTTAATGCTATATCTCCAGATCATTTTAGCCATACATATTAATGACGTAGCAAAATTATTTGAGTGCTAAATTAGATGTATTCGGATATTTTAATTACTTTCCCCTGTACCTAATATTAATAACTTAGTTTAACATCCAACAATAAGGGAAACCACAGACTTGATTTATAGCCTGCTCTCAGGTGTGTTTTTGACAGGGCTGGACGTATCAAATACAAGGAGCATGCAGGTCAACACTGCCTTTCAAAGGTGGAAGGGTTTCAATGGATTAACATTGAAAGTGTATTAAGTATCCCCCAGTATGGCATAACATGCAGTTGGGTAGGCTAATTGCTTTGAATCTCAAAGGAATAAGAACTAGCAAAGTTTCTTTTGATTAATTTAGTAGATGTGGATTTCAGTGGCTGTGCCAGCAATTAGTTGCCAATCCTAAGGGCTCTTGAAATGTTGGTGATGAGCTATCTTCTTAAACTGCTGTAGTCAATTTGGCCGAGGTACCCCACAATACCATTAAGTAAAGAATTCTATAATTTTAACCTAGTGACATTAAAGGAACAACGATACATTTCCAAATCAGAATGGTGGGTCAACATTACTGAGACTATGAGGTTTCCGTCGTTGTGTCTCTAATACTGTCCTGTCATCCTAACTTGGAAATATATTTTTGTTCCTTCACTATCACCATCTCAAATTCCTGGAACACTCTCCTGAACAGTATCATTGGTGCACATTTCAAGAATGCAGGGCATCGCCACTATCTTGAGGGCAATTAGGTATAGGCAATATTAGATGTTAATATTGTCTATCATATCATAGATAACTTCATGAATCTCCAGAAATGTGGCAATTTGGCTTTAAAGTCAGAATTCTAAGAGATGGAGCTTTTCTTAGAATTGCTGCTGAATCTTTGTCAGATTCATTATAGTCAAAAGGAGACTCAACTCTAGAGAAAACAATTCAGATGGTGAGTGAAGATAAAGTCCAGAAGCAAGATGTGGACAATATCCAGTTTTGATCTGGTAAATGCCAAGTAAAGTGCCAGGCAATTTCAACAACAGGGAATCTAACCATGAATCATTAACATTCAATAGCATTTCTATCATTGAATTGCCTGCTATCAAAATCCTAAGGATTACCATTGACCAGAAACTAAACTGGATTAGTCATAAAAATACTATGGTTACAACAACACGTTAGAGGCTCAAAATCTTACAATGAGTAACTGATTTCACAAAGCCTTTCCACATCTATAAGGCACAAGCCAGGAGTGTAATGAGTGCAGCTCCAAAAAAACTCAAGAAGCTTGATACCATCCAGCACCACATCCACAAACATTCACTCCCTCCACCCCTGACGCTCAGTAGCAGGAATGTGTACTACCTACAAGAGGCACTGCAGATATTCACCAAGGGTCCTTAGTCACCACCTTCCAAATCCAGGATCTCTACTATCTGGAAGAACAATGGCTGCAAATACATGGGAACACCACCATCTACAAGTACCCCTCTAAGTCATTCACCATGTTGATTTGGAAATATATTGTCATTTCTTCATCCTTCATTCAAAACTCTGGAAGTTTTGCCCTAACAGAATTATGGATCTGACTGCGCCAAGTGGACTACAGCAGTTCAAAAAGGCAGCTAACTACCATCTTCTCAAAGACTAGATAAGTTTAGGATATCTAGTTGGCATGGATGAGTTGGATCAAAGAATCTATATCAGTTCTGTGCATCTCTATGACATCTAGCATTGGGTAATGAATGCTGGCCCAGCCACCAATGCCTATATCCCGTGAATGAATAAAAACATTGCAAAAATTTATTAGGCTCCTTTGAAGAACTGAAATGTGCAATGTATTGAGGGAAACTGATGGGTATACATTACTTAAATTTCCTGAAGTCATTTGTTCAGCAGAAACATCAAAAATTATCATGGGAAGTGAAGGTTAATAGTATAACAGGTAATGTATTGGCATGGATAGGAGATTGGTTATCTATCAGGAGACAGAGTAGCCTCAAATGGATCATTTTCTCATTTCAAAATATAGGGAGTGATATGCCACAGGGACTGATGCAGGGGCCTCAAGATTTTATAATTTATATCAATTACTTAGATGTATGTTTTCAAAATTTGCTGATTAGCTGAAGGTAGTCAGGAAAGCAAGTTGTGAAGAAGATACAGAGAAGCTACAAAGGGATACAGGCAGGTTACAGTGTGGGCAAATAACAGCTAAATGGAGAGTAATGTGGAAAAATATGAAACTGTTCATTTTGGCAGGAATAATAAAAAGACACATATTAATTAAATGGCTGGAGATCGCAGAGGTCTGAGATGCCTATTAATCTATGTTTCCTAGATCATGAATTGCAAATAATTAGCATGCATGTACAGTGATTATTAGAGAAGTTAACAAAATGTTGTTGCTTATTACATGTGGAATTGATTACATATGCAGGGTGGCTATGCCTCAGTTGTACAGGGCACTGGTGAGACCACATCTGGAGCACTGTATCCAATATTAGTTTCCTTACTTAAGGAAGGAGATAAACTCACTGAAAGAATTTCTGGGAAGGTTTACCAGATTAATCCCTGGTGGCCTGTCCTAAGAGGAAAGTGTAAATAGGCTGGGCTTGTACCCATTGAACTTTAGAAGACTAAAAGGTTACTTCCTTGCCTTGAGGGATCATGACAGGGTAAAAGTGTAAAAGAAGTTTCTTTTTATAGCAGAATCTAATACAAGGGGATGACTCTTAAAAATAAGAGATTGCTCATTTGCAACACAGATGAGGAATAAGTTTTATGTTACAGGGTTGGTGAGACTTTACAACTCTCTTCAAAAAGGTGCTGAAAACAAGGTTCTTGAATATTTTTAAGGCTGAGGTTGATAGATTTTTGATAATCAAGGGGTAAAAGGTCACCAGAATTGGCAGGAATGTGCAGATCAAACATGATCTTATCAATTACAAAGCAAACTCGAATGGCCAAGTGGCTTACTTCTGGCCTAAATCCTCAATGTATATGCTGGTATTGTCTTCAAACAGTGGTTGGAAATAAATCAGTTTAAGTGAAAAGTGGAACAACTGGTTAAAGGGCAGCCTGTTTGATGGCAACAGACCAATGAAATCACAGTTTCTGAACATCAGGTCAAGGAATAACTGGTAGAAGATTTTACAGGACTCCTTAGAATCACGGCAGAAGCCAAACATAAAGACAGAATCCAATGAGATTAGTTATTTTGACAGGAGAAATTTGTTTTGTACTTTCACCAAGGTAGAAACATGTGACACTATGGAGTTGACAACAATATTTCCCACTTCTCATTATACTGAAGTGTCCAGATTGCAAAGAATTAACAATGATTGTGACAAAGTAAATAAATTATTATATAATTATTACATAAATTATTATAATAAATCATATAACCCACTTGATCTAATTGATGAATCCTTGACTGATGTAACACAGACTGCATTGCAGCTTGTGAACACACTGTGAAGATAAGTAAGAATCACAAGTCGGATGCTGAGAAGGCACAAGTTCAAGCAGAACCTTTAATGCCTATAATTTTCAAGGAATCATCAATACCAGTGAGAAAGATCTTTCCTAGCAAAAGTAATCCTCAAGTAGTACAACTGAGAAAGTGAACCTAGATAGTAGGAACTGCAGACGCTGGAGAATCTGAGATATCAAGGTGTAGAGCTGGATGAACACAGCAGGCCAAGCAGCATCAGAAGAGCAGGAAGGCTGACGTTTTGGGCCCAAACCCTTCTTCAGAAGGGTCTAGGCCTGAAACATCAGCCTTCCTGCTCCTCTGATGTTGCTTGTGCTGCTGTGTTCATCCAGCTCTACACCTTGTTATCTGAGAAAGTGAACATTTTGTTTTCATCAATAATGCAATCATTGTGGGCAATGAAAAGCAGCCAAGTTGAGGAAGAAGTCGAAGTGAAAAATCTACACACCTCAACATAGTCTGAGAATGAAAATCTGCTCACATAGATTGATTGTGTGGGGCCTGCCTGCATATCCATGAATGTCACCACTGAGAAGGCACGATCAATGTGCACAGATGCAGAACACCCAAAAAGAAATTGCCTGGTTTGCAGATCCAGGACACTAGAAAAAAGTGCATCTGTTTCAAAAGGACAGCCATCCTCCACAAAAGAAATTTCTAACGTTAAAGGACTTTCAGGTGTTACAATAGAGCAACTGCATATTTTAGTAGGAAAGACATCCTAGACAAAGAAAATCTAATGGATGTAAGGTGCTGCAATTCAAGGGGACTTTCAGTCATTCGCTTGTCCAATCTTCCAAATCTAAAGGAAATACATTCAAGGGTTGGGTAATAGTAATTGCAATTACAAACAAAACGCAGAATAGTAATAAACAGAAAAATGGTTGACGGTATGCTGTCATGAGAGGATGCAAATGTCAGCAATGCTGAGCATTGCACTAAAAACCACTGAATAAGATGATTCCAATTGGATTTGAAAGGAAGAACAACTTTGGATCTCAAAGGAGTAAGACTGAGTTCAAAGTCTCCCTCTTGATCTCAGTAACAATGTCAATTATACCACATGTAACTTATATCTCACTGTGATCACAAATAAACTATATTTTGTTTAACACAGGATCCTCCACTTGTGAGATTACCAGGTTGTTCTCCCTTGTCATACTTGATGAAACAGGTGTTGTTCATCTCCACAGGGAAGAAGAATGGTGACAGCAAATCTACCAGATGGGTCTAACATAATAGTGAAGCGTGGAGAGGATTCATCTTACAACAGCCACTGACCTTCCCACACCAGAGTCCACAACGATGCAATAGGTTGGTGAACGCTGAAATTGGCAGCTCTCCTGCCATGTTAAAAATAAATCATTTATGGTCAATTGCCCTTGCAGCTAACTGGTTTGGATATTACACTGCCAACTCCATAATGTCGTTGGCATGGGTAGACAGCCATGAGTGAGCAGTCCATATTTTGTGCCAAAATTTAAAAATTGGCTGGAAGGAAGCACGTCAAATTCAGGGACGGCATCCTCTGTGCATTGAATGTAATACTAAGATGTTTCCCCCTTTACTTGCATCCTGCTGTAATCCAAAACCAAGAACCTATCCCACCCCACCCTCCAACTGCCCTATCACCCAAAAAGATCAAAATTATCTGAGATAACAAGCATGGGGCTGGATGAACACAGCAGGTCAAGCAGCATCATAGGAGCAGGAAAACTTGACGTTTCGGGCCTAAACCCTTCAT
>JAHRHZ010000271.1:21731718-21815861 GCA_024137785.1 Ginglymostoma cirratum | reverse complement strand
CCTGCAGCCCTCCGGACTCGATATCAAGTTCAATAATTTTAGGGCCTAAACTCTTGCATGTTCCAGTCCCCAACCCCACACACCAGAATTTCTGATGAAGGGTCGAGGCCCGAAACGTCAAGCTTTCCTGCTCCTATGATGCTGCTTGGCCTGCTGTGTTCATCCAGCTCCACACCTTGATATCTCGGATTCTCCAGCATCTGCAGTACCTATTACCTCTGGCCTCTCTTCGTGTTGGTCTGTCTACAAAGTGTCAGGAATCCTTCCTGAGTGCACTGGACAAAATCCGTTCCATCTAAACTATTACAACTACAATGCTTCCAATCAATATTTGGAAAATTGAAGTCACCCATGACTACAGCCCTGTCACTTCTTCACCTTTCCAGTATCTGCCTCCTAATCCGCTCCTCCACTTCTCTGCAACTACTAGGGGGTCTGTAAAAAACCCTCGACAAAGTGACTGCTCCTTTCTTGCTCCTGACCTCAACCCAAACTGACTCTGTAGATATATCATTCTCGAACTGCCTTTCAGTAGCTGCTATACTAGCCCTGACTAGCAATGCCACTCCCCCGCCTCTTTTTCCACCCTCCCTATTTCTTTTAAAGCATCTAAATCCCGGAACTACAAACAAACATTCCTGTCTCTGAGTTACCCAAGTTTCTGTAATGGCCACAACATCATAGTTCCAAGTATTGACTCATGCTCTAAGTTCATCCGCCTTATTTCTGATACTTCTAGCATTGAAGCGTACACACTTCAAACATCCCTGTGTCCACAATTACGCTCCATTGACCGCATTTCTTTATTAATGACCTCACTCCTTGTTGTGTCTGTTGGAAGGCTGAATACCTTGTCCTCTGAATTACAAATCTGGTTCACCACCCTCTGTCAATCTACTTTAAACCATCCCGTATAGCTCGAGCATACCTCCCTCCCAGGTTATTTGTGCCCTTCCGGTTCAGGTGCAACGTGTCCTTATTGTACAGCTCCCACCTTCCCCAGAATGTGCTCCAATTATCCACATAATGGAAGTCCTCCCTTGTACACCTATATCAGCAACATCCACTGCACAACCCTCATTGATCCTGCTAGTTACTTCCTCAAAACATTCAGTGAAGCTAGTAAGACACAACCATGACCTAACAAACCCAATATGATATCCTTGATTAATCCAAACCATTCCAAGCAACAGTAACAAACTAATTAGCCAATAACTATTTTGTCTATCCCTCACACTCATAATGGTATTGTGTTATATTAATGATTTCAGCCAGTTATATTTGGAATTATGCATAGTCATGTGAAATAAATTGTAAAGTGAATTTCTCCTACATATGCTCACCTTGGACTTCTCCAGGCTTTTTAAGTTTCTTCTTGTAACCAACTAAAGAAGAAAATGTATTAAACAAAGAGAAGATAAAAATATTATTTAAAATTCAGAAATGTTAAAACAAAGAAAACAAAAGTAGTTTTGTATTCTGCAGTCATGCATTCAATAAATTTATGAACAATATAAAAATATCACTTGCTGAAGTTAATGTGGGAATTATAAACGTGATCAATTATAAGGATACATTAGTGCCAAGTTTCTATCTCTTGGGCCAAAATGTTAACATTTAGTGGAATTTTATTCAGTAGAAATAATAATTTGGGAAATTTAAAATTTGGTTATCAGTGCTGTTTGCTTCAGATAAATTGTTATTTTAGGGAAAAAGTAGCAATCCAGTTTTATATTCACAGAGACTTTTCTATTGACCTTGTTGAAAACAGGGATTTCTTCTGCAAATAGTGGGTATACCATGACCAACAGGACAAGGTAACTTAATTGGGAGCCTTATAACTCTCCACATGTATAAACATCTTGGATCTAGAGCCTAAAAATGTAAATCCATATGGAGAATATCAGGGTATGTTTTAAACAGGGACCCTGTAAAGCCACCATTTTTACATTGCTTTATGTTCAATTTGATATTTCAAATGACTGAAAGCCTCATTGTGGTTTCCACAAATCCAGAATAATAGTTGTGGTCCAGAATGTGTTTATTTTATACTTAGTAATCAAACATTGTGACAATATGGTGAATTTTAATCACATTTACTTTAAGATTTAAATTATATGCTGTCTGGATATATAAAAGACAATTTATTTTCCAATGGAGTACAACAAGAATAAAAATTAATCACTACACAAAACTCTGGTGCGGCCGCACTTGGAGTATTGTGTACAGTTCTGGTCGCCGCATTATAGGAAGGATGTGGAAGCATTGGAAAGGGTGCAGAGGAGATTTACCAGGATGTTGCCTGGTATGGAGGGAAGGTCTTATGAGGAAAGGCGGAGGGACTTGAGGTTGTTTTCGTTAGAGAGAAGAAGGTTAAGAGATGACTTAATAGAGACATACAAGATGATCAGCGGATTAGATAGGTTGGACTGTGAGAGCCTTTTTCCTCGGATGGTGATGGCTAGCATGAGGGGACATAGCTTTAAACTGAGGGGTGATAGATATAGGACAGATGTCAGAGGTAGGTTCTTTACTCAGAGAGTAGTAAGGGCATGGAAAGTCTTGCCTGCAGCAGTAGTAGACTCACCGACTTTAAGGGCATTTAAATGCTCGTTGGATAAACATATGGATGATAATGGAATAGGGTAGGTTAGATGGGGCTTCAGATTGGTTTCACAGGTCAGCGCAACATCGAGGGCCGAAGGGCCTGTACTGCGCTGTAATGTTCTATGTTCTATGTTCTATGTTTTATTCCTTAGCTGGTATAAGTGGTTAAAACAAGCATGGAAATTACAACAGTTGCTGGAAAATTTTAAGTTTCAGGAATGAATCCATGAAGTTAAGTTGTGACAGGATTGAAGATTACGTGCAAAACAGATCATAGCTGTAAGATAAGGTAAACCATAATAAACTTTCAATGTTGCCATTTATGAGTTATTTGGAGTTAATTCTACAACTGGAGTATTTATCCTATCTCCTGCCAGCTCTAATGCACTTATTTTCTTTGATAACAGTTTCCTATATTTTGCTTATAAGTACTACTGGGATGTCAGCATCTCTAGCAAGGCTGGCATCTATTGTTTATCTCTATTTATAGGTAGACCACCTCAGAAGACAGTTATGAGACAGCCAGTTTAGTGTGGGATTTGAGTCATATGTAGGCCAGAGGAAATAAGGACAGGATGTTTGCTTGTTAAAGTGTATCAATAAACCAATTATGTTACCTGTGGGATTATATTTCCTATGATGAAACTGTTGTGTTTACTAGAAATCTGAAATAAAAATAGAAATATACTGGAGAAATTCAGCAGATCTGGCAGCATCTGTGAGGAGAGAAACAAACTTAATGTTTTCACTCTTCTTTTTTTTTAAACAGTCACATTGGACTCAAAGTGTTAACTTTGTTTCTGACTCCATGGATGCTGCCAGACTGGAACATATTTCCTATTGTGCCCCATGTTCAGGTAATGTTGTTTCTATTCATTGCCACAAGACAGTGAATCTGTTGAAAATGGTGTATCTCAAAGAATTAAAGATTACTCGTGTATGTTGTTCACTGAAAGGGTTAATACTGAAGAATACCATAATCGTCACTCATGATGATGACGCTGTCATATGGACAGGTAGGCAGAACAGTTTATGAACTCAAAGGAGAGAGACCAAACATCTGGTCATCCTTAAAGTCTCTGTAACAATGATTATGCTGTAACCTGTAGCTAGTTGCTAATATACAATATGCTATGTCTTGTCAACTAAAACAGTGGCTTCCAGTTAGACCACAAAATAGTTGTCCTCTACCATCCTAGAGAAAACAGGTGCAATAGTTCACCACTCTTAAAGAACATGGTGGCAGCAACTTACCTCATGGTCGGCAGCTTACATACCATAATGAGTTAGAATGCCCACACAACAATATGTATTTAAAATAATAAGGTGTAGAGCTGGATGAACACAGCAGGCCAAGCGGCATCAGAGGAGCAGGAAAGCTGACGTTTCAGGTCTGGACCCTTCTTCAGTGTTCATCCAGCTCTACACCTTGTTATCTCAGATTCTCCAGCATCAGCAGTTGCTACCATCTCTGAATGTGTATTTAAAGTTCCCCCTTTGGTAGGTAACGTGTTAACATTAGGGTACTGCAAGAGAGTCTTACCTTCTATGATATTAAGATTTGTTGCACATCTGGCCTCTCCATATTCATTAGAAACAGTGCACTTATAGGAACCAGCGTCATCTATAGTCAGTTGTTTTACCTTAAATAATAATATACATAAATTAATAAATGTCTATCTCAAAACATAAGACATTTTCTGTGCACCCCATTCCCTTAGAGGAATCCAGAGCAATGGTTCTCTACCCATTAGTTCAAACTCATGAGGTGATCGTTGGGAAGTACAGGTGAGAAAACACCTTCTAAGTTGCATATTATTACAAGCACTGTTAAGGCTGCATCTGGAGTACCGTGCACAGTTTGTCACCTTATGTATGGAAAGATGTACATCCGTTAGAGGCTGTTCAGAGAAGGCTTACGAAACTGAAACCTGGAATGGGCAGATTGTGTTGTGGGGAAAGGCTAGTTATGTTAGGCTTGTATCCACTGGGGTTTAGAAAAGTAAGAAGTGACTTGATTAAAACATATAAAATCCTCACGGGTCTTGACAAGTTTGATGAGGAGAGGACAGGACAAGCTAGAACTAGGAAGTTTAAAATTCAGCAATCATCCACTTAAGTTGAGGGTCTTTGAAATTCTTTCCCTCAAAAAGTGATGGAAGCAGAGACATTGAATATATTGGAGGCAGAGATGGATAAATTCTTTTTCGGTAAGGGATTGAAAGGTAATCAAGGGAAGGAGGATATGTGGATTTATGTCTCCCATCTGACCAACTGTGATCCCACTGAATAATGGAGTATGTTCAAGGGGCTGAAAGAACTCTTCCTGAACTGTAGTTTTTCACATTGCAATTCATAGGGAGATTATAAATAGGTTGTTCTTGTAAAGACGTTGTGCGTCTGAATGAAAATGCAACATTATTAGCATTCACACATGTCAACAATTGAAGGATGACAAAACCTAAGACTGTGATTAGTCTACTACAATACAAGCAATTTATTAATAATATTATAAAATTAAATTCAATGCAAAGTTCACTAGTTTTGAATGAAGAGCACTTTTTTTCACAGAATTTGGGAAGTTCTTTTCACAAGCAATAACTTACAACATTTTGCAAATACAATTTTGTTTAAGACTTTGTCAATGCGTTTAAATCTGTTCTATTTTTCAGCAAAACAAATTAAAACAGAATAATATTGTGGCTGTTGTAGGGAATACTTTAAATTGTTGATTAATATAGTTTAGAAGTGACAGAAAAACTCAAAATAAGCTGAATCACAATTTATCATCCTGTGCAGGCCATTTAAAAAAAAATCAGTATTTTTTACGGTGGGCTAAAATGGGAAAAGGAATATTGTGACAACATCAAGAATAGTGGAGCTTGATTTCCAGTCTGCTACCCCAGTGAGCCACGATATTTCCATTCTGTGTTTTCTGCCCTGATGCAAAACAGGATTTTTGGCAGAATATAGACATTGGTGTAAGATGTCAACCCAAATAAAGCAGAAACAGAAAATCCATTGTTTCCTGTTGGATGTGTTAGGTTTGTAGGAATGAGCATTATTTTTCTGAGAAGCTGCAGTTAATTCAATGATGGAACAACTAAACCTTGGTAGATGGCAGCTCAATGTGAATTTGTCCGTGATTGCTGCATGAATTGCTTCTATATTATCCTTGGTAGGTGAACTTTGCAGTGATTATAAGATGTGTGAAAATGTCTTTTCCCTCACCACACATTTGCCTGTTTTACACAATATTTTAAAAATTGTGCCCTTTGGTTCTCAATCCTTTTATGAGCAGGAATAACTTCTCCCTATCTACGCTACCCAGACCTTCATTTTGAAAGTTTCTATCAAATCTTCCCTCAGCCTTCTCCTCGCAAAGGCAACAGTTCAAACTCCTTCAAATTATGAAGTTTCTCATCCTTGGAACCATTCTTTTAAATTCTCTCTAATGCGTTCACATCCTTTCTAAATGTGACTACTAGAATTGTATGCAATTTCCAGCAGTGCTCTTTATTGGTTCAATATAACATCTCTGTTGTTGTACTCTATGCCCCTATTAACAAAGCTGAGAATAACTTGAGCTTTGTTAACAGCTCTTCTGACTTGTCCTGTAGCCTTTAATGACTTATGTACCAAGGTGTCTCTGCTTCTGCCCTCCTCTTTATTTCACATTGTCTCTCCATGTTCTTTGTAACAAAACGCATCGCCCTAATTCATCTGCTACCTATTTGCCCATTCTGCCAATTTATTAATGTATCTTTGAAGTTTTGTGATTTCCTCTCACAGTTTACAATTCATCCATGTTTGAGTCATCCACAAACTTTGAAATTGACCCCTACACACTGAGCCCTAAATCACATGTATATTACTCACCCTGGGGAGTTCCTCTACAACCTTCCTCCAGCCCAAAAAATACCCATTACCCCAATTACCTGTTTCTTACCACTTTATATCATTGTTGCTACTATTCATGGACCAACTCTTTCCTCACAGGTTTCTTTGTGGCCCTGTATTGAATGCCTTTTGGAAGTCCAAGTATACCACATCATCAGCCTTCCCCTCATCAACCATTTCTTCAACCTCTTCAGAAAACTTCAGCATGATAGTTAGATATGACTTTCCCTGAACAAATGCATGCTGACTTATGTAGAATTAACCCACGTTTTCCATGTGACTATTAATTCTATTCTGAATAATTGTTCCTAGAAGGTTCCCCACCACTGAACCTAAACTGATTGATCTGTAATTGCTGAGCCAATATTTGTAACCCATTTTTTGAATAAGGGGCTTAATGTTTGCAATTCTCTTGTCCTCCAGCACTGCCCCCAATTCTAGGGAAGATTGCAAAAATATTGATAGTGCTTCTGCAATTTCCCCTCCTACTTCCTTGGATCATCTACCCCATTGTCTTCACAACATCAAATACATACAGCTTATCCAATACCTCTTCATTATCAATTAAACTTATCTATTTACTGAGCTTCCTTCTCTGTCACAATGGCCTGTGCAGCATCTGCCTTGTAGATTAATACAAAGTATTCATTTAATACCCCAGCTATGCCCCTTTGCCATCATGAGTAAATCTCTTGTCAGAAATCAGCCATTGTCCTACTTTTTTCATCCCTTTTCAGACACCAAAGTTAATTTGTACTCAATAAAGCAAGTACTTTGCTTCCCATACCAAATATTTAGAAACCAGTCTCTCAGAATTCAGAAATGGTCTTGTTAATATAGTGAATGGCATATATTTGCCTCTCTATTTAAATTCTTGTTGTAGCTAGGGCTGTTACTAACCAGGTAGTAAATGCTGTTCAAAATGAAGAATTTGCTAATGAGATTGATTAGGTATAAAGTACAATCTCAGCAAGTACAAAACTGTAATTAACATTTCTATACATTGCCAAAAAAACAAATAAAAACTGGGGAGACTAATGCCTCATAATGTATGGTGTATTGTTCATACCTGTAAGATATGTTCATTCATAATTCTGTCATAGGAAATATTATATTTGTTACTGTTACTGAGATTTTTCCCGTTAAAGCTCCAGACTAAGGTAGGCTCTGGATTTCCTTGCACAGCAGCTTTGAAATTAGCACTTTTACCTTTTAAAGAAGTATTAAAATAAACACCATTAATGAAATTATTTCCAAACAACAAAATAAATAAAATTTCTTTACCATGTACAAAAATTCATCAGCCTCTTCATGCCTGGAAATACAGTTTTATATAACTTAAGAACAAACTTGATAAAGTCCCACATGGCAGGCTAGTCATAAAAATTAGGTCACGTGGGATCCAGGGAGAGCTAGCTAGTTGGATTAAAGATTGGCTCGGTGGTAGGAAGCAGAAGGTGATGGTTGAAGGTTGTTTCTTGGACTGGAGGCCTGTGACTAGTGGTGTGCCACAGGTTTCAGTGCTAGAGCCTTTGTTATTTTTTACTTACATAAATGATCTGGATGTAAATGTACAAGGCATAATTAGTAAGTTTGCGGATGATACAAAATTAGGAGACATTGTTGATAGTGATGAAGGTTATCAAAAATTGCAGAGGAATCATGATCAGATGGGGAAGTGGGCTGAGGACTGGCAAATGCAATGCAATACAAATAAGTGTGAGGTGTTGCACTTTGGAAAGTCAAACCCACGTAGGACTTATACAGTAAATGGTAAGGTCCTGAGGAGTGTTGTGGAGCAGAGGGACCTAGGAGTACAAATACATAATTTGTTGAAAGCGGCGTCACAGGCTGAGAGGGTGGTGAAGAAGGCATTTAGCATGCTGGCCTTCATCAGTTGAGGCATTGAGTACAGGAGTTGGGACGTTATGTTACAGTTGTATAAGTGGTTGGTGAAGCCACACTTGGCGTAATGTGTACAGTTTTGGTCACCCTGTTATAACAAAGGCATAGTTAAACTGGAGAGTGTGCAAAGAAGATTTATGAGGATGTTGCCAGGCCTGAGTTACAGGGAGTGGTTGGCCAGGATAGCACATTATACCTTGGAATGTAAGAGAATGAGGGATGACCTTATTGAGGTGTGTAAAATCATGAGGGGCATAGATAGGATGAATGCATGTAGTCTTTTTCCCAAGGATGGAGAATTGAAAACTAGGGGGCATAGGTTTAAGGTGAGAAGGGATGGACTTAAGAAGGACCTGAGGGGCAACTTCTCCAAACAGAGAATGTTGCATATATGGAATGGGCTGCCAGAGAAAGTGGTTGAGGCAGGACAGATAAAATAGCAACACTTAAAAAGCATTTTGATAGGTACATGGATGGGAAGAGTTTAGAGGGATATGGACCAACTGTGGGCAATTGGAGCTAGCTGAGCGGGCACTATAGTCAGCATGGGCCAGTTGGGCCAAAAGGCCTGGCTCTATGCTGTATTACTCTAATACTCTATGACTCTAAGTAGATGTGATGGGTTACAGTTCACTTTGACTGCTTTTTCACTTATCTTATTCTGTCTACAAAAGGTGCACCTTGGGAATACTAGGCAAACTTTATAGCTGCAATGTATTGACATGCTCCACCAACTTGGCCCTCCTGTGTTTTATTCAGTCTCAACCACCCCACAAAATGCTGCTGCGCAACAGCTGCCAACACTGACCTGCCACTGATCTCTCACTGCTTTACAGCTGGTATGACTCTGAAACTTTGTCATACACGAACCTGGAGAAATCTGAGTGCTTCAGAAGACATCATTTCATTGTCTCCTTCGCAAGATTAATCACCTGCTGTCTGTCAATTTAACACAGTCTCCATCTGGCAGTGCAGCTACTTCCTGGAAACTTTTAATAGTGGCAGGAACATGGCAGGTTTTCATACTCACGCAGCCTCCTGTCATTTTGCCAGCCTATCCACCTCCTTATCACAACTGCTGTGGGGAAATTCTTCCCTCCACCACAGAAGAAAACTGTTTTATGCAGTGTGCCTTTGTCAGCTACTTGAAAGAGCCACCCAAATTGTCCCACCCCCTGGCTTTTCCACATCACCATGTAAATGATTCCCCTTCAAATGTGCGTCAACTTTTGTTATTAGAGTTATTATTGAATCTGCTTGTACTAACCTTACCGGTGAATGCATTCCAGAACATAATAACTCACTGCTTGTAAACAACATCACCACAGCTCTCTACTGGGACTTTTGTTAAATATCTTAAGCCTCCATCCTCAAGTGACCAGTGCGGGCAATTTTGACATTGGGAATTCATCATACTGTATGCCTCATAAAATTAACACCTATGGTAAATTCCAAACCTCCCACCCCATAAAAAAGCACTGTGTTATACTCTGTGCAGCATCAAATGAAGATGTAGTTGTCGTACAGTCACAGAGGAATCCTAGTCCTCTTGTCCCTGGATTCAGGACCAGCCAGAAATTTAAATCTGTAGTGTTAGTTTGTCAATCATTATGACCTCCAAATTGTTTACTCCGCTGTTTAACTGAGTATGTGAAATGTACAGAAAAGTCAGAAATTGAGGCCAGGATTTTCTGAAGGTCACTTTTGAAAACAAGCACTTTTGAGGTTGATGATACGTTTTTAGTCACTTACCTTCCTGCATGGTCAGTGGGATTGGCCTGCGTGCAATATCAGGTGCACTACATTCTTGCGGGATATTCTCAGTAAATTCTATTATTATGACTCCTGGAGTTGATGATCTCCTTGTTTTGCCACCTAGAATGTTATAACAAAAAAACATAGTTTTACTAAAGAAGGAGGGAAACGAAAACCCTGCAATTCTTATTTCAATGCAAGCCTTTGAGCAGTGCTTTTTGAATGATAAGGATCTGGCAAACATCGATGCAAGGCCTGGAATACTATTTTAATTACCAAATGGCACAGGCAGTTTTAAGAGAAATAAGGCTGGATCTTAAACTGCACAGTATTCCCCACCTTTGCTGAAAACTAGGTTGCCAGCCTACCCTACCAACACTTGGAATTTTTAGCTATTTATCATCAACCTCCTTAGTTATGTAACAGTACATTGGCAGCACCAATGTAATTTGAACCACTAAGCCATCACAAGATCTTTCAGCAAGTTTATGCTGACAGCGATGTTAATTGGCTCAGAATGAGACTTCTGCCTCCATCTGGGACAAGAAGTCCTGCCTTAAAGATCTGCTGGCTGATCCAATTAGCTGGCAGCTCTGTCCCCTTGGCAGTTTCAGAAGTGACCACTGCTTAGATTATAGGCAGCACCCAACAAGAAGAAGGGCAGCCCTGACTTCATTGCAAGTCCAGGGTTTTGCTTAAAGTGAGTTGGCAGATTCCAGCAAAGGGGGCTGGGGTTATGAAAGGTGATGGGTGCTGG
Source organism: Ginglymostoma cirratum (assembly GCA_024137785.1). NCBI lineage: Eukaryota > Metazoa > Chordata > Chondrichthyes > Orectolobiformes > Ginglymostomatidae > Ginglymostoma > Ginglymostoma cirratum. The sequence continues at coordinate 21,804,937 of JAHRHZ010000271.1, read as the reverse complement.
AATAGGCAAGTTAATGGTGTGGATGATGAGATCTGGGGCAGAGGGGAGGTGTCTTTAATGGGCACATGGTATCACTTCAAATGAAATCCTTGACTTCTTTCCTGACAGTAGCCTACAGAGTGAAAACTGCTGGGTTATCTGCTTGGCCTCCACCTTCCAAACATTGCTTACACACAATGTACGGATTCCTTTAAAAAAGAACCTCTGAAGTACAAGGCACACATACAACAAAATAATGATGGAGGTGGAATGAGACTTTTAAGTACCTATTCACTGGTTACTCAAGGACTTCATTAGCCCAATGTGCATACAGGGAATGGAAGGGCCCTTGCAACTCAGTGGTAGTGTCCCTACGTCTAGGCTATGGAGACCTGGATTCAAGTCCCATCTGCTCTAGAGGTGTGTAATAATATCTCTAAACAGGTTGATTAGAAAAAAATACGATTGATAAAGGTTATCAAGATTAATGGGAGGAGTGAGCTCCATGTTACATTCCCCATGCTCCAGAATATGGGAAACAGATTGGGGTGGATTACTGTTGTGTCTCTCAGACCTACAGCAGAGTCACAACATTGTGTACACACAATACACAGATACCTTAAAAGATAGTTCTCTGAAATACAAGGTACACATACAATAAATTGTCCTTGGTAGTCCTACTGTTTTAGCTTGATGTAAGCTCAACATAACTCCAGTATAGTGTAAAATTCCATTTTAAAAATGCACAAAGTGGACATTATGCCCCTGGAAATATAAAATCTTATTCTTCAATATGTTTATCATTTGTCAGAAGTTGATGCTTTATCCATGCTCTGATACCTGGTTTGGCACTCTTCCTTTGCTGGCTCACTTTCTTCTCCATGTTTTGCTTATTATTCTTCACTTGCAATTATAGTGTCAAAGCTGTTAATTGAAAGAACACAATACGGATTAATATTATACTTTTAATCTTATTAAATTGCTTCTGATGTGACCTTGAATTGCTATTCATTGTGTTTAATGTAAAAGGGATCACAGCTTGTACTGAAGATAAATTGCTCACATATTTACCACATCATTACCTTCATATTATGTGTGTACAGAGAACTGAAATTTGAAATTATAATTTTGTGAAGTTATATATTCTCTTTTCAGTTCCTAGCAATATATGTGAAGTAAGAGCAGTCTTTTAGTTTAAAAAGTTCAAATGCATTTAATCTAATATTACTAATACTCTTCATAAATTCACTGTGTACTGCTCAGTGTTTGAGAATAGATTTACACTTCTGACCAATTTAAACTAATACAGAAAAAGTCACTGACTCAATGATTTACTAAACAATAAAAAGTTTCTTCTGTGCTTCTCTCCATTCCCAAGTTATCCTAGAATGTACTGGGGCCAATTCTTCGAAGGTCTGTTCCCATATTAGACTTGTCAAGTGTTTTCCTAGCAGATGTCAGTGACATAAGTGGTTAATATAAGCAGCACAGACAATTAATAATTTGAAGTCTTGCAAGTAATCCCACACATTACCACAACATTTAATGGCCTATTAATCCTATTTTTGCCTGTGACTTAAATGTTTGAAAGATTTTGAGCTGTCGTTCAACCCTTGAATATAAAATCAGAATTACTTCTACATTCCAAAAATATTCAACAGCTTGGGGCTGCTACATATTTTAAGCTGTGAGCCTTGTTGGAAATTGATGGGTTTTGTTACTTTATTCTTAAAAAAAGCGAGGATCTTTTGATGTTGTTCAAGTCGCAAAATTGCAGACAACTTGGATCGCATCTACCTAACTATCCATACATCACTGTTAAAATACCATAGTTGGATTATATAATCAGCTAGTTATAAAACAGATGTTCTCTATCCAATTCAGTCATTCATTACGATAGCAGAGATTCACAGCCTAGGTAAAGGTGTAAATTGAGAAGAGCGCATGGAAGATGGTTGTCTTTTAAGCAAACAGATTTCAAAAGGTAAACAACTACTTGTTATTCATAAATGAATGTTAATATGTGCTCTTATTTTAGAAATTGTAGCTAATTCTTTATCCCAAAATGTGTAGAAACCGTTGAAAAATATTTTGATGTGACACAATGATAAATATTTGCTCACATCCACATTTAGCTCAAATGTGGAGGCTTTATTTATAATAGTGAAACGTAAATCAATTCTTAACCACCAGATGGCACCATATAGGTGAAAAAGTCCTGAGCATCATCAGGTTTCAACAAATCTTCATTTGTCAGGCTCACTAATGTTGTTAAATGTCCACATCATTTGCTTTCGTTTTATTTGATATATATCACAACAGTTGCATTGTGGCTACATTACTGGACAAGTAATCTGGAGACTTGTCAACATCTGTTTAAAAAGATTAAATTCAGTTAATTAATCTAAGATAGATAGTTTGTTTATCATCATGGCAGAAAGTCCTGAATTACGATATTGTTACATGTGCTCACGTTTCACAGTTGTAGACGATCATTTGAAGGGAAGGGTAAAGTCACCATAATCACACCTTATGGCACATGGCTGCTCTCTCAGTAGAGGGAGATGACAGGAGGTGGTTTAACCTGATGGTCATCATGCCTCAGGTGACGGGAGAGGGAGAGCCTTCCTAATAACCTCAGCCTGTGTGGGAATTGAACTATGATCACCCTGCATTGCAAACTAACCATCAAACCCCCTCCGCTAACTGGCTTCCCAAAGATTAAAGGCTGTAAAGTATGAAAGAAAAGGGCTGCACAATTCCGATCATTTCAGCAGAAAAATAATGACAATGCTTTGAAAAATACAGGCCTCATTAATTTACAAAACATAAATCAAAAGTGTGCTGTATTCAACATCTTGTACTAAAGATCACAGATCAGATGGTGCCAAGTTGCATTCATGAAAATGATTGAAAATTTAATATTATTTGTAAATTCTATGAAGGAGGAGATTGGGCTGTCTTGTAGACCATTTGTTTGAGATCTTGTTCGTGGAAATGCCTCTCTCATAAATAATGGTCATAAACTTAGTGGATTTTTATAAGAATCCATATGATTCACATATCTCCATTAGAGGAGAAAATCTGCCATCCTCACCTGATTTGGCCTACGATCCACACAGCAATGTGTTTGACTTTTACCTGCCCTCTGAAATAGCCTACTAAGCCACATTGCTTGTCATAGCCATTTTTGATGAGCAGTAATTCCAGCCCTCGCCCACAAGACTTATATTGTAATGCCTCACTTGGGTAGCAACTGAAAATCAAGCCCTGCTATTCCCAGAAATGTCACAAAAGTTAAATATTTTTAAAAGTATGTAGAATTTTCTGAATTACCTGTTTTTCTTTTAAATGGGGATCAACAGAAAGCATGTATTGAGTTTCCAGATTTAACAGTAATAACTATTTATTATAAAAAAATACTCTAGCTACAAATAAACAGTGATGAATTGCCAGCACGAACTCTCCCTACACACACACACACACACACACACACACACACACACACACACACACACACACACACACACACACCATGGCAATGGAAAGACTAGGAAGCCAGTTCAGTGATCCCTGTCCGTAGTGTCTGATGAATTTCCTTCTGCTGACCAAAACATGGCATCCTCCTCCAGGCCCTCTCACTTGTCTTTAGGAGGCACAGGATGGCTGGTTCACACTATTAAAGGTTGATGACTTATTAATTAAAAGTCATAGCTTACAGTAACCGATGACAAGTAATAAACTGGCTAGCTTCAGCTTTGAGATGTTTTTACTGCAGAGTAAAAACAGCTCCATACCTACCAGAGGTTCGATGATTTCTCCTGAGCATTCACACCCCCAAGCTGCACAGCTACTTAGGAGCCGATCATATAATGGTTGGCAGGCAGGACACCTTTGTCATCAACAGTAGGTCGCCAGTCCACAGATTAATCTGGTTGCTGGTTGCAGGGTGAAACTCTATTTGTTCTTCTCCCATGACAGCCCACAGTTAAAATACAGAAAAATAAAAATACACAATCTTTACAATGTCCACAAGAACTAAGAAGTAGAAATAGAAATAGAAGGAATCATTAAAACAATCTATCCCACATATAATGTCCAGATTCTACTGTCAGTGTTGAAGTAAGAACATTCAATGCAGACCACAGTAAATCTGCCTGTACAAATTTAGCATTGGTTGTGGTCTGGACTTACCCTTCTTTGACTTTAGTTTGAATGTGATGCTGAGCAAAAGTTTTTATTAGGTCAGTGATTTCTAATTATTTGCAGTCCAGGGGATTTCAGAGCACATCCTTTGGAAAAAGTTGCCGACTCGCTGACAGTAACACCTAGATTTACACATTTAACTAGATAATTGTAAACTCCAGCTGTTTCTGTCAGCTCCAATAGAATAACGATGGCAAATTTCAACAATTTCACTCCGTGTTTACAAGGCCAAATCAGGACCATGAGCATTTTGAACCCCAGATTATTCATTATAAGTTTGACGGAATCCTATGTATAATGAAGTAATATTTTTGATTTGAAGATACTGCTATCTCAATCTCGACACTTAACATATTTAGTTAATTATATATTCCCTAATGAGCATCTACTCTGTATAAAAATGATGAGTAAGTCTGTCACTTTTATTGCAAATCTCTAAAATTATATTTTTGCCCTGAGATGAATTCTTTTCATAATGACACATGTTTTGTTTTTCACAACTGATGTTGTTAAATGACATAACTGACCACAATCAAAGTTGCAGCCAATATGTTGGGGTATAAAGCTAATAGACCTTAAGTCTGACCATCATCAAAATGTAACTGCAACAGAGTTTTCCTTGAACGGAATGGCTTACTGTCTTGGGGATAGTAATGAATTTGCTTCATCACTCTATAACTGGAGGCTACATGAGGTAGGCTAGCACTTGCCCTTTATGGGTTTTTGCAATAATGTGCAACAAATTCAATGATTGCTGTGATTGAGACTATCTTTCACTTCCAGGTTTTGATTTGAATTTAAATTCCGTTAACTGTCACAATGGAATCTGAACCTACGCTTCCAAAATATCTGCTTGAGCGCTGGATTATTGATCTAGCGATGTTTCCACAACATCACCCTCTCCCTCTAGAAGAGGGTCTCACAATTAATTCACCAAGCTTACACTTTCTGAGGAAGGGTCACTCGACCTGAAGCGTTAAGTCTGATTTCTCTCCACAGATGCTGCCAGGCTTGCTGAGCTTTCCACCAATTTCTATTTTTTCTACTATTTGGGTGTTGGTTGGGCCACAGACTTTTTTCACCACTCCTCAAAATATTGTATGCCAATCAGCTATTTCAGATTGATGCAAATACTTATACAGCATGTTTTGCAAAACATGTATCTATCATCATTGATGTATCCAGCTGGATTTTCTGTTTGGTTGTGCCCTTTCATTTAGCCAAAAATTGCCAAAACCAATGCAACGTATCAAGATGTTTTTAGCACAAGTTGTGTTTCACACAAATCAGGATTTTTTCTAACGTTCCTCTATTCCTACTTTTTTTTTAAGTGCTAGAAGAAGGCTATACCCAAAAACCTGAAGTTAAAGTGAAGTAGCAACTCTTAGACGTTTTTGTTCATTATATTCATTTTCAGGTCTTCAAGGAGGCTCAAAAAATTAAAATCCTTCTTTTGGGCAGAAAGAATAAGCAGACCTGCTTTAAACACTTATGCCTATTATTTTAATTTATTACAAAGCTGACTACTGTACACCAACATAATGAGTGAATAATTCTGTACAGATTTTGCTTTTTAAATTTGTGTCTGACCTCTCTCTTTTGTTGTGGTAACTTATTGTGTAGTCCCTTAACAAGTCTTAGAAGGAGAAAGCTATTCATGGAAGCTATGTTATGTACATATTTTGAAAAATCTATTCAAACACATTTTGACATATCTCCGGAGCAGTGAGATTTGAATCTGGGCATCCTGGCTTGGAGCTAGAGATACTATCACTGCTGCAAGACCCCTTAGAATTCATTTTCAGTCATTCAAAATGAGGCTGTTCCATGATGGTGAACTTGGTACTGACTCAATCTTCTACTTCAACTTAAATCTTCTTTATCAATGATTTTCCCCCAATCATAAGATCCAAAGTGGGAATGTTCATTTATTGTACAATGTTCAACACCATTCACAACTCCTCAAATACAGAAGATGTGCATGTCCATATGCCGGAAGACCTGAAGAAGATACAGGCTTAGGCTAACAAGTAGCAAGTCATGTTCATGCCATGCAAGTATCAGACAATGACCAAAACAAACAAAAGACAATCTAACCAGTTCACATTGAATGTTGTTATTAACATCTTGAGGGTTCTCATCAACCAGAAAATGAACTGGATCAGCTGTATAAATGCTGTGGTTACAAGAGCATGTCAGAAGCAAGGAATTCTGTAGGGAGTAACTCATCTCTAAAGACAAAGATTTGAAAGCCTGTTTACCATCTATAAGCCAGGAGTGCAATGGAATACTTTCCATTTGCCTGAATTAATGCAGTGCCAATAACACTCATGAAGCTCCACATTATCCCAAAGAAAACTGCCAGTTAAATTTGGATTACTTCTACAACCCTAAGCATTCACTACCCACTATTATTGCTCAGTGAGAGGAGTGTATACCATCTACCTGATACATTGCAGCAACTCACCAAGCTTCCTTCATCTTCCAAACACACAACTATTACCACCTAAAAGCACAAGGGTAGCGGAAGCTTGGAAACAACATCATCTATAAGTCCTCCTCCAGGCATTGAACCAACCTATGTAGAAGTGGAAATGGTGGCTAATGATCCTCTGGATGTGGATGCTGGTTAGATGTAGGTGAGGGCAAGGGGGACTCTATCACTGTTGTGGGAGGGAAGAGAGGGGGTGACGACCAAATTGTGGGAGATGGGTCAGACTCGATTGAGGTCAACTGTGCTGTTTGGAAATCCTCGGTTGAGGAAGAAGATGGGCATTTTGGAGGCTCCCTTTTCAAATTTGGCATCATCAGAACGGATGCTGGAAATGGAGGAACTGGGAGAATGGAATAGAGTCTTTACAGGAAACAGGGTGTGAGGATGTATAGTCAAGGTATCTATGGGAGTCAATGGGTTTGTAGTGGTATTGGTGGCCAGTCTGTCCCCATAAATAAAACAGATTTTGAGGAAGGGAAGGGAGTAGTGGATGTATAAAGGGATTGCATGTCCATGGTAAAGAGGAGGCAGCTGGAGCTCACAAACTGGAAATTCTGAGACTGACGTGGAGCATTAGAGGAATCCCAGATGTAAGTAGGAAGAGACTGGGCAAGGGGGAGAAAACATTGAGTTGAGGTAGGAAGAGATGGAAACAGTGGGGCAGGAGCAGGCAGAAACAATGGGTCTGCCTTGCAGTCCTGTTTGTGGAATTTGGGAAAGAGGTGGAAGGAAGATGTGTGAGGTTGGAGGATTAGGATCTAGGAGGCAGTGGAGAGGAGATCTCCAGATGAAATGAATTTAGTGACCATTTAAACATGGTCACCTGAGGTTCCATGGTGGGATCATGGTCCAGGAGTGAAAGGAGGAGGTAATTGAGAGCTGGTGCTCAGCCTTTGCAAAGTAGTGGTCAGTCTACCAAACAACAACAGCACCACCCTTGTTGGCGGACTTAATTACGAAATCAGGGTTGGATCTGAGAGCACAGAGTGGAGTCAGTTCCTGGGAGGATAGGTTGGAATGGGTGAGGGAGGTGAGGGCAGGGAAATTGAGGCTACCAATGTCATGTCGACAGTTCTTAATGTACAGGTCAAGTGCATTAAAAGGCCTGAGGTAGGGATTCAGGGGCAGGGAGAGTATAGGAGGTAGGCAAAAAGGCCCGTGGGATGGGGAGAGGACTCTTATCAAAAGAAATAAACATGGTATCACAATTGACAGGGCCCTCAATTGGGTCTGACCCCTCTCCTGCAGTTCCGTCAGTAAATTCCCAAGATATCACCCTCAACAGACTTTGTGTTTGATGACATGGAAATGATTTGGACAGAAACTTAAGGAAAATAATCAGTTTCCAGGAGGGGTAAAATTTTAATGTAATTGGCAGTCAGTGCAACTAATCTTTTATAAATTACTTCATGAAAATAAATTGGTTGAGCAACAGGGATTTACCACGAAATTTTTCATTGTAGCTTTTAATCTCATGCCCAATTATAGAGTCATAGAGTTGTACGGCATAGAAACAGACCCTTCAGTCCAACTCAACCACACCGACGAGATATTCTAAACTGATCCAGTCCCATTTGCCAGCTTTTGGCCCATATCTTTTTAAACCCTTCATAATCATATCGTCATCTGGTTGCTTTTTAAATGTTGTAATCGTACCAGCCTCCACCACTTCCTCTAGCAGCTCATTCGACACACGCACTGCCCTTTGCTTGAAAAATTTGTCCCTATGATCCCATTTAGATCTTTCTCCTCTCACCTTAAACCTATGCTCTCTAGGTTTGGATTCCCCCACCCATGAAAAAGACTTTGGGTATTCGCCCTATCCATGCCCCTCCTGATTTTATAAACCTCTATAAGGTTACGCCTCAGCCTCCAACACTCCAGGCAAAATAGCCCCAGCTTATTTAGCCTCTCCATATAGCTCAAACCCACCAGCCCTGGCAAAATTCTTGTAAATCTTTTCTGGACTCTTTCAACTTCCACAACATTTTTTCAATGGCAGGGAGAACAAAACTGCATGCAGTATTCTAATAGTGGCCTCACCAATGTCCTGTACAGCCGTAACATGACCTCCCAACTCCTATACTCAATGCACTGACCAATAAAGGCAAGCGTACCAAACACCTTCTTCAAATTCTACCATTTTTGTCCATTTTACTTCTGGATTGCAATTAATTAACTGAATTTGTTGCTGTTATCCTGTTTCCCATATTTCTTCAACACGAAGAATGTGCCAGAAAATCCAATTATTCTACGGCAGCAATAACTTAAAAACTGATTCCATGCAACTCCTGAAGAAAAATATCTTACTCATCACCCAGTATTGCCTTTTGCTAAAAATAAACTCAATTTAAAGGAACTTTCCATGATCTACTTTGGAATTGAAAAGCAAACATTACTTGAAATTATCACATTATACCACAATAATTTCTAACTCACAGTGATTTTGCTTCACGCTGCCAAAGGTCATTTTTTAAAGACGTTCTTCTCTTTCGATACGAATTAATATTGCATTACGTACTTTTTTCTATGAGAAGTGCACAGCTCGTTTCTTAATGGATGAATGTGCTTTATCGCACTTCTGTCCCTAGTAAATACCAACGTTTTATGGTCCTTGCCAATAGATTTGTCAGGGCTATGAAGCAAGAGTTATCAGATTTCTTCCAGCTATTGGTGGAAAGTGTCTACTTTCAACCTTTCACACCCTCAGTGCTCTCAGACTATAGGTAGACAGCAGCTGCTGATCTGAGAGGAGTAGTGTATGGTCACTTGACTGAGCTCCATGTGACTAATGGCACCAAGGCTATACAATATGTACATGATGTACATAGGCAAAACCCTAATCAGTTGCCAAAAAAAGTTTCATGTTTGTTACTGTGGACACAGCTAAAAATATAGTCCATTATGTTTTGTATGTTCCCAAATGATCTGGTGAATCACCTGGAAACATTTGAAACTATTAATAAATGAAACCTGTGAAAATCAATTGGCTTTGGGCCACCTGACTTGGCCAGAATTACAGCCTCATTTTCAGGAGTTCATATGCACGTTCGTTTGTTTTTCCTGATGAGCAGATTGTTTTGTTTATATTGCCTCTGTCTGAGAACTATCGAAGGGGCTAAAGAGCCATTTCTTCAAGTGGTATCTCTTGTCCCAAGGATCCACCCACAATGATCTGCAGCAACCTTGGACAAATCATTGATAAAGATGTTACGATAATCTCCAGGTGAACAAATGTAAACATGGAAGAAGATCTTGTTGTGGTCAGATAAGCTAGATGTTGAGGGCGTGTGTGTTGATCAATTGCACCAAGCAAACACAGGGTGACTGGATGGAGGAAATGCTGATGATTTTGGCAAATTGACTGCACTCTGTGCCTGTGAGGCTTCATTTGTCATGAACTGAACATAATATTCAGATTTATCAGCTAGGGTATCAGTGACCTGTGAGATGTATTAGTGGACAGCTTGATCTTAAAAGTAACCAGAGGTGAAGAAGTTGAAGGCTATGATGACGTTGACTGCGCAATAGGTCATGGTGGCCAATGTTGAACACTGTGAGGTCCTCCATACTGAAGACATGGAAGTCTATGATCGTTTGCCTATAGAGTCCCAGTCTCACGCTGCACTAGTTGTTGGTCATGTCAAGGTAGCTCCATCTTTGAACGTAGATCCAATATTGAGAACAGGATCATCTGTGACCTTCTTGCACAGCTCCTCTGCTCTGTTAGCTTAATCACCCGGGTTCTGGTGTTCCTGTGCGGAATATTACTTCTCAGTATCAAAGTGTCTAAAAGCTGAGTGATGCCCTCATTTCTAAATGCTACTTTCCTGGTATCCAGGTAGTCCCACAATTTTCCTCAGCAGCCTTGCCTCCAGCTCATGGGGTCTGCAATTGGAGGAGAGTAATAACTTTTTATACGTTGTACTTACTCCCCACTCTGCCCATTACCCGCACTCCATCACAGGTTCATGTTACCGTATTTCTTCAGTTTTCTCGATACCATTCACTCTCATGAGCCAGAGGTAATTCCCTCCAGAGCCCACGGCTGAATCTCCCCTCATCTGGTCATCCCTAACCGTGTGTGTAGATTGTGTGTCCTGTAAAGGTACAAAATTACCCAATTGTTAATGAATGAGCTGTACAATGACCTATGGCCATAATCTTAGATTTGATGGGATTTAACTAAGATTTAGCTTCCCATTCTTCCCCCTGCCCCCCACCAACATTGTAAATATGTTGGCATTGGTTAACACATGTGCATTCAGAACTTATTTAGATATCATAGAATCCCTACAGTGTGGAAACAGGCTCTTCAGCCCAACAAGTCAACGCCGACTCTCAGAGCACCCACCCAAACCCATACCCCTATAACCCTCCTAACCTACACATCCCTGAACACTACAGGCAATTTAGCGTGGCCAATCCACACTAACCCGCACATCTTTAGACTGCGGAAGGAAACCAGAGCCCACAGTGGAAACCCACGCAGACAGTCGCCTGAGGGTGGAATTGAACCCGCATCCCTAGCGCTGTGAGGCAGCAGTGCTAACCACCATGCCGCCCACTCAATGTCCATCACCAGCACTAAGTAATTAAAAGATTAACTGCTACTACTTTTCTTTTTATTCCTCTTTTGTATCCAAGATTTGTATCTAGGTGTTTCTACCTAAGATGGTGCCATCAAAGGCAGCCATTGTAAAAACTTTTTACTATACTCCTGTGCTTCTGTACTGGAGTACATATGATTTTCTTTTCTAGAGGATTTTAAAGTGCCTTAATTAAGTGAGTGCCTAGTATTGCCTTCTTTCTCCCTCAAAGAAGTTGCTCATTTCTGAGGTGTGCACAATTTTGTTTCAACAACTAAGCAACTAAAGATTAGCTTTTTAAAAATGAACCTTCCTGCTGAGATAAAAGAAGCGAGAGTGCCAACTCCTCTGCCCAGTCTCTGCCTACCTTTGTGCCACTGCTAGTGAATACTTTGCGGAAGGGTTATTGAATATATAGGCACATGCAATGTGGTGTACTGGAAGAAACAGGAGTGTCCTTCTATATTAATACAATATGGTCACATTTATATTGTATTTGTCTAATAGATTACTGCATAACCAGAGAATAAGTAGCTGAACTGGTATTATCACAGATTGGCTGATGTCAAAAATCATTCGACACCAGGTTATCATCCAATAAGTTTATTTGAAAACACTAGATTTTGGACCGTTGCTCCTTCCTCAGGTGTGGTGAGAGAGGTGGTATCAAGACACAGAGATATGAACTTCTGTTCTGGTGCTAGACTGAAAATAACTCAATGCTCCACCATAAGATCTTCTGTCTGAATGAGTTTGATGGAGCTTATTTGGCAGCTCTGTTTATAGAGTTGACACAACATTGACAACATTACAGACATGAAAAGGGCACTCTTGTGGTGCAGTTGTAAAGTCCCTAACTCTGAGCTAGAAGCCCAAGTTCAAATCCCACATGTTCCAGAGGTGTAACATGTCTGAATAGGTTGATTGAAAAAAAGATCTGCAAGCATACAGGGGCCAGAAAAATCCTAACATTGGGAAATAAGTTGTCCTTTGCTTCCTGCAAGAACATATCTGAATGTCTGGTACTTCCATTGTACATTTTTAATCCTTTTTTATGTAGAACATAGAACAGTAAAGCAAAAAACAGGCCCTTCAACCCATTTTGTTTGTGCCAATCACAATGCCATTCCAAACCAATTCCATTTGCCTGTACATTGTCTGAATCCCTCTTATACCCTGCCTGCTCATGTTTCTGTCTAAATGCCTCTTAAACTTTGCTATCTGCTTAATAGAGCTTTTGCGCATAGTCAATAAATGATATTTATTTAATTTGATATCTTTTGATTACTCCGAATGAAAATACATTTCAATGTGCACACTCAGCTCAATGATAATTATCTTCCCTCTGAATCAAAAGGCGGCATTCAAGTCTCAGTCCAGGAATTAAGTACGTTATCTAAGATGACAAATCGTATTTTGTTGAAGCTGTGCTGATTTATACACTGAAGAAATATTATCCCAAATCATCTTCAATGGTTTCCTTTCCGTATGTTCATGTGGCTAACTCTGGTATATCACTGGGTTTCACCCTGACATCCCTATCCTTTACTTTTATTGCTTATTCCATTTTGTCAATTTCAACCTCCACATAAACAAAGTGAACACCAAGCTCTCTGTCTCTGGCTTCTCCATTAGTCCAATGAAAGGTTAGACTGTTGGAATGCATGTTTCATTTCCATCACAGGGGAAAATGGAAGGCAGTTGGACCATCCCACTGTACATTTTATCTGTCTTTCTACTTTCTTTATACGGTGGAACATTGGAAAACGATCTTTATGTTTTGACTTCATCAAGGACTTTGTAAAGTGTTCTCATTCATTTGGTAATCGTAGCAAAAATGTAATAAAATGGAATGTTTTTACTATTATTATTAGTCATTTTTTAGGCTAACCTGGCCAACTGAATCCAGCAAAATTGAAGCACAAATGTAGTTTTCCTAGTTTTTTCAGGAGTGGAAGAAAAAATGAGGGACCACTATATTTATATAGCAGCCTTTCACAACCACACGATGTCCCAAAGTGCTTTAAGGTTGATGAAATTGTTTTGGAACAGTCGCATTGTAATGTAGAAAATGTCACAGCCATTTTGCATGCAGTAGGCTCCTGCAAATAGCAATGCAATAATGACCAGATAATTTGCTCTAGTGATGTTCTTTGAGGGATAAATATTGGCCAGCACATTGGGGATTCCTCCCAACAAATAATGCCTTAAAAACGAAAGAACTGCGGATGCTGTAAAACAGGAACAAAAACAAAGTTGTAGGAGAGGTTCAGCAGGTTTGGCAGCATCTGTGAAGGAAAAAACAGAGTTAATGTTTCGGGTCCGGTGACATTTCCTCAGAAGGGTGTGCGTGTGTTGAAAATAATGCGTTAGTCTCTTTTACAGCCACCTGAGAGGGCGGGAGGGTTCAGCACCTCAAACATTGCAACATATTGTCAATACTGCATTGGAGTATTGGTCTCAATTTTTGAGCTCATCTTCTCAAGGAAATTGGAACCCATGACCTTCTGACTCAGACCAAAGTACTACCAGCAGAGCCAAAGCTGACGTAGGAGTTAAAAAGGTTAACTATTTGAGGCAGCAGGTGATTCACTGATAAATCAGGATCAAATAAAAACAATGATTCCAGTAGTGATTCAGGAGCTAAATTATGTGAATTATGCACACAATTATTTGATCAGTATTAAAATAGATATAATTACAGTGTGCTTGCTATTTAAGGGAATGTTATTTCAAGATAATAATATAGCTGCAGTTTGATTTACTTTCATTGCGGTCATGGTGCTGCTCACTGGGATTAAAGTCTTTATACATGACCAAAGAGGAATTTGTTAGTAGCTTTTCACTAATTGGATTTATTTAGTAAGAATTAAAACAGTAATACAAGTGTGACTATGAATAGCAATATCTGGGTTTGCTGATCAGGTAACTATTAACTTAGAAATGTCAACACAGCTGAAATGCTTTAAACATATTTTGATTCTTTTCAAACGTAAATTACTATGTGCTTAAATGGTTAATTTAGTTTTATCACTTCAACTATTTAAAAATCAGGTCTATTGGCTCTACTATTTGGCTGAGACAATCACGTACAAAATTAAGCCAATGCCAGCAATCTGAAATGCAACGCCTAATAGAACGATGAAAATAGAATTGCTATAAAATATTCCCCCAAAAAAGGCAGTTAAGTATTTTCAGAGGAAAAACTGCAGATCTACTAGAAAAGAGCAAGGGTATGGAACTAATTGGGAAGCTGAGCTAGCACACATTAAATGGACTAAATGGCTTCCTGCTGTGCTGTATTATTCTTTGACTCCAGGAAATATTTAAAGGAACGGGTGATTCACAAATTAATATAGCCACAACAGGGAGGTTGAATTCCTCTTAGCAGACATTTTACACAGGACATCTTTTAATGTGGGAATGCTATTGCACATCAGCAGACACAGGGTCCTTGCCAGCAGATAGATCTAGATCAGGCTCATCAGCCACAGAAGAACCTACAGAACGCATGACCAGTGACACAAAATTTCTGAAGTGGACAATCATACTCAATAGTGAGTGATTGCCAATGAGGACTGTGACGATCGCCACAGCATAACTCTGGTGTTGAATGAAGATAGATGCAAGGTTCATTGCTTGGATGAATGTTTTGCATCCATAAAATGGAAGAACAACATTCCTAATTAAACCTATTAGATCTAATTAGATGTTCTAGCATTAAGAAGTCTTCTCCATTACAATTGTGAACACATCGTTGACTGTGGTGCTTTCAGAATCTTTAAAGATTATGAAGTTAGTGACATCCAAGTATTCAGTGAGAGCGCTTTGTCTGATAATGTTTCTGTGAAACATCTTGGGAAATGTTATGACCTCCAAGGTGCTATATAAATGGAAATCATTCTTCTAAATCTACTATTTATTTCAGCATGCTATTTAATAGTAACAAAGAATAAAATAAAACCATAAGGGGGAAAACAAGGTTGCACTTTCTCAGTGCTGTTTGCAACACCAGGCTTTCCCACAGTACAATCTGGCCAAAGGCTATACTTTTGAAGGGCAGTCATTATTATATTGCATCAAACCTGGCAGTCAACTTGTCTACCAAAAGACCCAATAAACTGTAAAGACATAACTAGATAACAACTAGATATAGCACTTGGGGTGAATGGGATCAAAGGTTATGGGGAGAAAGCAGGATTAGGCTATTGAGTTGGACAATCAGCCATGATCATGAAGAATGGCACAGAAGGCTCGAAGGGCCAAACAGCCTCCTCCTGCTCCTATCTTCTATGTTTCTATGTAACTGCCTAGATAACTGAATAGGCGGTGCAAAGCACATGCTGAGTTAATGGTGTTGGGAGTTTGGGGTAGGTTAGAGTGAGTGAAAGTAGATATTGCAGGCAATAGGGAGAGTGGTAGAGAATGAGCCTTGATGGAAGATGAGTACAGTAGCAGGGAAAGAGTGAGAGTTATTAGAGAGAATATGATGATGCTTGTGCTGGTGGAATGAAGAAGGACGTTGACCTTCCTACTACAGTGCTAGGCATTCTCCACGTGGTTGAGACTCACTAGCCCAGGCGACAACCTTGGACCAGTCTGTTATGTTCTGGTGTTATGTCCTTCACTGCTTGTCCTGGGAGAAGAGGAAAGCCATGCTTTTACCGCCTCATCCAGCAAGACCTCAAGTCCCTGCTGGTAAAGTAAGGCAACAATTTCCCACTGTTTGCCATGTACAGTGAAGATATCAGGAACCATGCAGGGCAACTCCAGACTGAAAGCATTTGTTTGGATGCTAAAACGGGCTTTTAATGGTTGCATGGACACTGAGGATGCAGGTATTTTAGCAGATATGCGATCAGTGGTGATTGTTTTGGAAATAGTGTATGGGAAGACAGAGACTGAATTGCACATGATGGACACCAAGCGGTGGGGTAGATAGTTAATTAGGGAAGTTTTGTAACATTTGGTGAGACCCTTTGCTGCATCTTGCACCAATTTACTCTATAAAACTCCACATAACTCACTCTAGTAAAAAAAAAATGAATGTTCATCCTGTAGTTACTGGAAAATCAAGAATCTTTTACAATTACAGCAGCTAAAGCAAGATACCGACTCTCCCTTTCTGTTGAGCGGTGCCTTGGGTGTCCCATGAGTGTTCAACTCCCCAGCCGCGCTGTAAGACTAAAACTGCAAATAGTATCTGATATCAAAGTGGAGTGGAGTTTGCCATCTTGCTTTTTCCAGCTGTTTAAAGTGTGTAGGATGACATTTTAGAAGAGTTATATAATGATATGCAGTCAGGGAGTAAACAGGACACCTTATTAAACCCGAGTATGAAATGTAATCCTGACTATGACACATCACTACTTATTTAGTGATTACAGTGTTCTTTTCCAGTTTATATCAGAGGTCACTTCATAAGCTCCTATGAGTTTTAATTTCTTCTGAGACTGGTTCTGCAGGAAAGCACCAAGTGGTGTATATCATTTGAGGTGGTGACATATAGCTGTTCAAGAAGAATGAAGTTGTTGATATGTTAATCTTCTGGTTTAGGATATCCTCTTTGATTTGGTGCTCTCAATTTTGGACCAATAAATATAGTCAAGTGTATTCTGTTTATTTACTGAAATGGCCATAGAACAAAACTTAAAGTTAACTGAAGTTCTCCCGTGAAGATATAGCAAATATGGTTGAATGAAATTATAACATAGTGTTTGTGTGTTGTGAGCTACATTATAGGTCAATTTCAATGTCACCAGCCAGTTGGGCAACTGGTGATTCATAGAGTCATAGAGCTGTGCAGCATGGAAACAGACACTTCAGTCCCACTTGTCCATGTGGAACAGCTATACTAAATAAATCTAGTCCCATTTACCGTCATTTGACCCATAACCCTCTAAACCCTTCATATTCATATCACCATCCAGATGCCTTTTAAATGTTGTAATTGTACCAACCTCTACTACTTCCTTTGGCAGTTAATTCCATACACCCACCACCCTTTGTGTGGAAATGTTGCCCCTTAAGTCCCTTTTAAATCTTTCCTCTCACACCTTAAGCCTATGCCCTCGTGTTTTGACCTCTGGGGAAAAGACCATGGCTATTTACCTTATCCATGAGCCTCATGATTTTATAAACCTCTATAAGGTCACTCCTTAGCCTCTGACATTCCAAGGAAAATAGCCCCAGCCTATTCAGCCTCTCCCTATGGCTCAAAACCTCCAAACCTGGCAACTTCCTTGTAAATCTTTTCTGAACTCTTTCAAGTTTCACAACTTCCTTTCTATAGCAGGGAGACCAGAATTGTACGCAGTATTCTAAAAGTGGCCTAACCAATGTCCTGAGAAAACAAGGTGTAGAGCTGGATGAACACAGCAGGCCAAGCAGCATCAGAGGAGCAGGAAGGCTGATGTTTCGGGCCTAGACCCTTCTTCAGAAATGGGGGAGGGGAAGGAGGTTGCCACAACAATGCCACTCGAATGTTACAGGAACAGCTACTCATATTCCGCTTGGGAACCCTGCAGCCCAATGGTATCAATGTGGACTTCACAAGCTTCAAAATCTCCCCTCCCCCTACCGCATCCCAAATCCAGCCCAGCTTGTCCCCGTCTCCCTAACCTGTCCTTCCTACCACTTATCCCCTCCTCCCACCTCAAGTCCCACCCCCATCTCCTGCCTACCAACCTCATCCCGCCCCCTTAAACTGTCCGACCTCCCTGGACTGACCTATCTCCTTCCTAACTACCCACCTACACTCACCTTTACTGGCTCCATCCCCGCCTCTTTGACCCGTCTGTCTCCTCTCTACCTATCTTCTCCTCTATCCATCTTCTATCCACCTCCCCCATTCTCCCTATTTATTTCAGAATCTCCTTCCCCTCCCCCATTTCTGAAGAAGGGTCTAGGCCTGAAACGTCAGCCTTCTTGCTCCTCTGATGCTGCTTGGCCTGCTGTGTTCATCCAGCTCTACACCTTGTTATCTCAGATTCTCCAGCATCTGCAGTTCCTACTATCTCTAACCAATGTACTGTACAGTTGCAACATGACTTCTTCACTCCTATACTCAATGCACTGACCAACAAAGGCAAGCAAACCAAACACTTTTTTAACTATCCTGTCTACCTGCAAGTCCAGTCTCAAGGAACTATTAACCTGCACTCCAAGGTCTCTTTGTTCAGTAACACTCCCCAGGACCTTACCATTAAGCATATAAATCCTGCCCTGACTTGCATTTCCAAAATGCAGCACTTCTCATTTATCTAAATTAAACTCTATCTGCCATTTCTTGGCCCATTGGTCCGTCTAATTCATGTCCCATTACAGTCTGAGGTAACCTTCTTCTCTGTCTATTACACTCCAATTTTGGTGTCATCTGCAAACTTACTAACCATACTTTCTATGTTCATATCAAAATTGATTATTTAAATGATGAAAAGCAGTGGACCCAGTATCAATCCTTGCAGCACATCACTAGTCACAGACCTCCAGTCTGAAAAGCAATGCTGCACCACCACCCTGAGTCTTCTAAATTTGAGCCAATTCAGTGCCCAAATAGCTAGTTCTCCCCATATTCCAGGTGATATAACTTTGCTAACCAGTCTACCATGAAGAACCTTGTCAAATGCCTCACTGAAGTCCATATAGCGCATGTCCACCACTCTGCCCTCATCAATCCTCTTTGTTACTTCCTCAAAAAACTCAATCGAGTTAGTGAGACATGACTTCCCATGCACAAAGCTGTGTTGACTATCCCTAAACAGTTCTTGCCTTTCCAAATAACTGTAAATCTTCCATGTCGCTGATATAGGACTGCCAGAAATCAGGCACCCACTCAGATCCAGGCAGGAGAAGACCCCATGGTGTCAGCGAGTCGAGAGTTCACACAAATGCACAGGCAGACACAGAAGCAACAGGCAGGTTTGCTCAGCACCAATGGCAAGGACACAGGAGGATGAGGGATCTCAACTTCACTTCAAGTGCCCCTTCCTCCACAAGCAGCCAGGATGGTGCATGTTCTCACACAGCCAATGCCGGAGCCACATGCAGATCCCTCAGAATTCACCTCTCATGATACTTTAGAACTAACCAGGTCTTCTGCCTCCAGTCAGCCTGCTACATTCAGCCCTGGCATGGCAAAGCAAGACATGTATTATGGCAGTATGAAAGTAGGCACTAGGTGAGCTAGCAAACAGCCCTGAGATACAGCTTGGTCTAAAATCTGGGAACTGGATACCTATCTGTTTGCAGCCTTCCAGTACTAATTACTGGTGCACCTTGCAACGTACAAAGTCTATGCTTCCAGAGCGCACTCTCTGGTATGGTGCCATGATCATGAGGATTTGCCAATGTCCATGGATGAAAGCATACTGCTAGTGCCCATGGATTGTGCCCTGGTCTACAGTTTGCTCATACGCTTCATAGATGTCATTCAGAATAAGCGGTGAGCTGAATCTGCCATGTGCCTACCCTGGTTCCATGTCGAGTTTTCTTAACTTCTAGTTTGTTTGACAAGTTTGATAAGATAAAATATTAGCTAAAGTAATAAAAACAACAAAGCTGTTATTAACAAGGCAGACTAGGTTATTACTAAATCTCTTAACAAACGACAATGTCTTTTAAATGGAAACTCAATGCCACTTGTGAAA
Organism: Ginglymostoma cirratum; assembly: GCA_024137785.1. Classification (NCBI taxonomy): domain Eukaryota; kingdom Metazoa; phylum Chordata; class Chondrichthyes; order Orectolobiformes; family Ginglymostomatidae; genus Ginglymostoma; species Ginglymostoma cirratum. Next base: position 21,785,021 of record JAHRHZ010000271.1, on the reverse strand, counting down.
TGCATAAAAGAGAGCGCGAGATGCTCCTGATATCAAAATGAGCCTCTCTGGATTCCTTGTCCAATTCAGTCACATGTCTTGTAAGACTCCAATAGAGTCCATGTGATGGTTGGAATGGAAGCTGTACCTTTGTTGCGTTGAGGCCATTTGTGTCCGATTCCCAACTTTGTGCAGGCCTGAAAAGGGCTTGCAAAATCCAGGCCTAGCTTGTAGAGTGGTTTACAAGTGGTATAATCATTGAGATGTTACATTTCACTTTTTCATTTTGAAAAATAATCCAATTAGTTGCAAAACCTGTGTTATAAAAAATTATTTCAACAAGTAATGGATATGAAAACACCTCAAAAGACTCCTGGCTATGTAATGTGGTTGTTAACTTTACGCTGCAGTGCATCACAACAGCAGTGAATAAGTAGTCAGCCATAGTATATGTTAGAATGATTTACTTAATTGTGGTATTGAATAATGTGGATTCAGTACGTACTTCATATAAACTGTTGCAATCTGAATTTTAGTCCACAACATAAACTCACCTGCTGAAGCTGATGTAGGAGAGCTTTTAATCAATGGAACAGCAAAGTTCTTACATTCTCTTGCATGAAATGAGTTTGTGTGCACAGCAATGAAAACCGTAGAATTAAATTAGAACTAAATGTATGAAAAAGTTCTTGGTGACTAATTGATAGCATGACAGACTGACCTTTTGACAGTATAAAGTTTATTACAGAACAGAACCCATCAATAAGCTACCCTATGTCAGTATGGACAGTTAACATTACCAGTGAGTAAGTGTATCATCTTAAGTCTAAATCACAGATACAAGATTAAATTCAAACTCAAGCTATGGATTAGCTTGTCAGCAAGAGATTACTGAACTCAAAGGAATATTTAGTAGTGCATATTTAAAGATCAACTTGGCAGCTAACAGATCTGAATCCACTTGTGAGCAACACGAATGGAAATCTTGCAGCATGTACAAAATATTTCATTAAGTTTGACTTCCACCACATTATCTATTAATTCTTGTTTCCCTGTGAATGCTGATGACTACAGTCAGGGAGACAGTTCTGGCATGTGATCATTTAAGATTGAGAAAAGCAGGCAGCTACGGGGATAGGGGAGGGGATGGTGATGAGGTTTTGGTAGGGTACAAAATACACCGCAAGTCACACCATTCAATTGTCCATGCATTTGTTGGGTGACTATTCATTATTATATGATTTCCCAGTGTGCTAATCAGTTAGCTTCCAGTATGGTGATGATCCGTATGACGCAATTTTAGTAGCAGTACTTCAGAGGGATACTTTAAATATGCAACTTGAAGGAGTTTTTAAGTGGCAGCCAAAGAGAAGGGCTTGTGACTATTGACCTCAGAAAGTTGAAGGATGTAATACCTTTTCTGTTGCTAAAGGTATTGAGGGCCTTGAAAGATGTATGTTTCCAAGTGATGGAAAAAAAAGTCTTGGGATGACAAGAGATATGGCTGGAGGTGGCGCTAAAGGTTAGCATCAGAGAGGTGCTGCCAAACTCATAAACAGTCTTGTATTTCAATGGGATCTTCTCTATTTTGTTAAAATGTATTAAATTGCTCCTCAGAATGGATTTCCCTTTGGAATGCGGTAACTGTGGAGTGAAGGATTTAGCTTTGGAAAATCCTAAGCAGAACAAATTGTTGCGATGACGCTGACAAAACTAACATTCTCTGAAATCCATTTTATAATACCTAATTTTCTATCTGTTCTGATGTTGTTCTTGCTGTGGCTCAGATCAAAATGCTAGCATTCTGAGGTTTTAGTTAAAAATAGAATTATACGCCATTCATGAAGACTTCTCAGAGAATCTTAATTTACAATCTACAAACAGAGTGTGTCATTGTCTTTACCAAATTGTTGGATTTGCAAGTTATGCCGAATATTATATTGCGAGTTGTCAGTGTTTGTGCCTGGCCACACAGATTCTAGTCTTTTTAGGTCCTGCTCTAACCTACTTCCTTATTCCTATTAATCTCTCCTGGTAATGGGATCAATGGGCTTTACTGGGGAGGAAAGGACCCTATTCATCAGCTTGCAATGGAAAGCAATATGAAACAGAACAATTTCCTCGAATTCCAGCGATTTACCCCTACAGGATCACCCAATCCATTTTCTGCTGCTTCATCAATGACCTTTGCTGCACTGTAAGGTCAGCGAGGGGAATGACCACTAATGATTGCATTGTGTTTAAAACTATTTATTGCTCTTCAGATGTCAGTAACAGTAGAAAGGCTTCCTATAATGTTTTCATGGTTCTGCTTTGTACTGGCAGGGCATACAGCAGTTCAAATTAATTTTAGTAAATGATGTGGATTAGTATCTCATGTTTACAGCTGCCTTAGCTTTGGAAGGTAAATAGTAGAAGGCAGGCACTTGCGTGAAATAATTCCTGGTGTTTCATTCTGCTTCATGACTTCTTTTCCATTTCGAATCTGAAAAAAACACTGAGAATGAAATTTGAAAGCATTCGTTGTAATTCTTGTTTTCCTCATCATTTCTTGCAAAATCAAATTTAGACATAAAATATAATTTTGAATTTTATCGCACTGCTTTGCATTAAGCTGATACATTATTCACATTGGTACCAAAGAAAGCAATGGAGATGCAAATTAAGCATTAACATAATAAGGCCACTGCTCCTCTTAAATAATTTCCCACTTTACTCATGAAAGTTTCTACATATTTTCCCACAATCTCCTTTTTGTGAACTGTTAAATAATTTTTACAACTTGGTATCTGATCATTAAATACTGGATCATCTCTCAGCAACACAGGAATAGTACAAGTTGTACAACCAGAAAGAATGTGGACAGGCACACTATCCTATCCGTAATGAGGATATGAATCATATTCCAAGTTACGCTGGATCCATTGAAGCTTTTATCATGCCACAGTTCACTACCAGTTTACTCACCTTCTTCTCTCTGAAAGATATTGACTTTTTACTTGATTACAGTTGCCCTTTGGCACCTTGTTGATCCTTATTCACATATTTAGACTCAGGCTACACAGCACAGTGGTTAGAGCATGGATCTTGTCAAACCAGTTGTTGTGAGTTCAAGCCTCACTAAAGCCTTTAAAGCATTTCTTATTCCTTCTCCCTTCAACAGCAAAAGGAGTGATTTATATTTCTGCAGTGGTTGCTTTGGTGGTTCCATGGTACAATTCTTGTCTGCCATGCCGGAGGCCTGGGTTTGATTCTTGGTCAATGTGTTCTACTCCTTTCTTTCTGTTTTCACCACACTCTTTCTACATTTCGGCAAGACAAACCAGGGCAGGACTTACACAATTAGTGATCCGGCCTGGGGAGTGTTGATGAGCTGAAAGACTGAGGGATGCAGGTACATTGTTCCTTGAAAGTGGCTTTACAGGTAGAAAAGTTGATGACAAAGGCATGTAGCATGCTTGACTTCATCAGTCAGACCATTGAGTACAGGAGTTGGTACTTCATAGTTTTGGCAAAGATCTATAGTTCCGGTTGTGGGTGAGGTAGTGGACTTGCTTGCCGAGCTGGCTTGTTCTCGTTCAAATGTTTCATCACCATGCTAGGTGACATCATCAGTGGAGCCTCCAATGAGGCGATGTTATTCTATTCCACTTGGAATTCATCCGCTAAAAGCAAGCAAATGGGACTAAATCAGTTTAGGAAACCTGGACATCATGAATGAGTTGGGCCGAAGAGTCTGTTTCCATGCTGTATGACTCTATGTGTGAACTTTGACCTTCAAGTGTCTTCAGATTGCACGTAAAGCATGAGCAGACATCATGGCCAAATGCAAATCTGTCTTCATTCAGTGTGAACTCCACCTGGAACTCATAGGTAACAGGCTGGAGAAAATAATTTGTACACTACAATTAGCAAACACTGATTGGCCGTAACCATGTGGCCTCTGGAACCATTTATTTCAGTTTCAAGGCAGGAACCATTAAAAACAGCCTAGGTAACATGGTGTTGGAGTGTGCAACTGAAATTATGTGGATTTGGTGAACCAGAAGAGAATAAGTTGCATGTCTAAATAATTTTAAATGTTCAGTTTGCAATTTTGTACAGCTGAGTGATGATAGGTGATTTGTACAGACAAAAAGCATGCTCACATGCATTTCAGTACCTAGGCTATGATCAACCCATTCAGATTCATCAGTGTACTATTCTTCAAATGGCATCAGTTAAGATGGAGCCTGGGATTTTATACCCTCAGTTTGCCTGCTATGTTACAGTGATGATATCATGTGCAATCTCTCAAAGGTATATTCAGATACTAACTGTGAAACGTAACACAACAGGTGAGTCAGTTTGGCTGTGAATTTTCCAGTTCTTGCTCCAATGAAGATGAAAAACAATTTGAGAAAAAAAAGGAACAAAAAACAAAGATGCTGGAAAAGCTCAGCAGGTCTGGCAGCATCTGTGGAGGAGAAAACAGAGTTAACATTTCAGGTCTGATGACCCTTCCTCAGAACTAATGGTGGCTGGGAAAACGTCAGTTTATATGCAGAAAAAAAGGGGAGGTGGGTTGGGTAGGGAGTAAATGATTGGATAGAGCTTAAAGAGAGGGAAGAGCAGTTGGACAGACAAAGAATTGATAACGATCAGGCTGGGAGGGTGAATAGTTGTTAATGGGGACTATTAGTGACTAATAACAGATAGTGTGTTAGTTTTGTTCCCCATTTACAGCATCTGCAGTTCTTTCAGTTTTATTAAGAAAAAAATGAAACTTCTTCCTATCTCAAAGGCAACTGTATGAGGTAGACACAGAATTCAACAGCAAACTGGAATACATAAGAATGACAACTCTCTTATCAATGCTGAGGCAACACTGATACAAGCTATTTTGCATCCTAGACCTAAATGAGGAGCAAAAAATAACCAGAATGGCAAAGTTTCCCATGCCCTGTAGACCCATTTGAATTTCCACTCATGTTACTTACAAACAAAAACAAAGAGCCCTGGAAAAACTCAGCAGGTCTGGTAACATCTGTGGAGATAAATCAGAGTTAAAATTTCCTGTCCAATGACCCTTTCTCAGAACTGATGGTAGAAAGGAAAATATTTTTATGCAGAAGATAGAGCGGGGCAAGATGGTAGAGAGTAAATGATAGGTGGAGATACAGCCTAAAGAGAGAGAAAAATGGTTGGACGGAAAAAGAAGTGGATAATGGTCAGCCGAGAAGAATGAATGGCTGCTGATGGGAACTATTAGTGGCTAACAGTGGGTGGTATGTACTAGCAAACCATATGGTAACAAGGCCTGGTAGATGGTGGGGTGTTGTGGGGGGGTGGGGGGGGGCGTGGTGGCATGAGGTAAGGACATGGCAGAACATGCCACGAGCTCAACTTGATGTTGAGTCCAGAAGGCTGTAGAGTTCCCAAGTGGAAAATGAGGTGCTGTTCTTCCAGCTTGCTTTGAGCTGAGCTGGAACACTGCAGCAAGCCTGAAACAGAGATGTTGGCCAGGGAACAAAGAGGTATGTCGAAGTGGCAGGAAACTGGAAGCTCAGGGTCTGTTTTGCAGACAGAACGTAGGTGTTCTGCGAAGCAGTCACCCTGTTTATGCTTTACTTCCCAAATATAGAGAGACCACATTGTGAGCAGCAAATGCAGTAGATTGTGTGAAGTGCAGATAAAGCGCTGCTTCACTTGGAAGGTGTGTTTGGGCCCTTGTAGGGAGGGAGAAAATGGGCAGGTGTTACATATTCTGATGTTGCAGGGGAAGGTGCCGAGGGCAGTAGAGCTGTCGTAGTGGGGGTGTTGGGAGTGAAGGAGGAGTTGACCAGGATGTCCTAGAGAGAACGGTCCTTGTCGAAGGCTGGCAAGGGATGGGAGAGGAATATGTTTCTGGTGGTAGCATCTCACTGGAAGTGGTATGAACGGTGGTTAATAATCCTCTGGCTGTGAATGCTGGTGGGACGGTAGATGAAGACAAGGGGCAACTGTATCCCTGTTGTGGGAGAGAAGAAAGGAGGTGAGGGTTGAAGTGCAGGAGATAGGCCAGACCCAGCTGATGGCTCTGTCAACTGTGGTGTTGGGGAATCCTTGGCTGAGGAAGAAGGTGGCCATTTTGGAGGCCCCCTTGTCGTTGCTCTGATTTCCAGCAACTGCAGTTCTTTTGATTTTTTTAATTTATGAACAAAATATGTGTTTAATAATGGAGTTAAAGAATAAAGGAATACATACTTACAGAGCAGTGACATTCACCATTGAATGTCTTAGTTTCTCTTTTGTTTGAGATGATCATTGTCTCGCACTTGTGTGTCAAATATCACCTGATATTTATCAACACAAGCCTGGCTGTTGTCCATGTCTTGCTGCCTACAGACAGGACTGTTTCAGTATCTGAGGAATCATGAAGGCGCCAAGCATTGTGTACTTGTCAACAGCCATTTGCATCACTGACCTAATGATAGAGAGGAAGTCATTGATGAAACAGATAAAGATGTTTGGCCTAGAAGATTAGCCTGAGGAACTCCTACACAACTGTCCTGGGACTGAGATGATTGACGTTCAAAAACCACAAGCATCTTCCTTAGTGCTAGGTATGATTCCAACCAGAGGAGTTTTCCTGTTGCCACCTACTGGCTATGTTTTGCGAGAGCTCTTTGATTTCACATTTGATCTTGATGTCAAGGGCAGTCACTCTCACCTAACCTCTGGAGTTCAGATTTTTTGTTCATGTTTGTGCCAAGGCCGTAATGAGGTCAGGTGGCCTGTAACGAATGACCCTGTGGGAACCCTAAACTGGGTGTCCATGAATAGATTATTGTTATATAATGGGATGAAGATCATTGCGTGGCATCAATTCTGTTGATATGATAATCTGTGAATGTGGAGATGCAATGGAAAAATTCATTGCAGAATACAATCAAACTTTTGTGTGGTTGCCAGAGAGAGTTTATCAGAGGAACCTCAAACTGAATAATAAGAAGTTGCAATTGAAGATTGACACCACATTATCAGCCAACAACAGTCCGTGTATGGACTGCAAGAAGATATGAATGCTTTGAAGCTCATGGCCAAGATTTTCTATTTTGAAGTTAAAGAACAGAGTTGAGCATGTTGGATGGTGTCACATCCATTAACTCCCCAGGGCGGGTTGGATCACACAATCATGATCTTCCCAGTTTATTATCGATACAACTGAAATGTAGCATGGGTTAGTCAGTGAATTATGTGCTGAGTCCATTTGGTCCAGGGACACAACATGCTTTAGCCAATATGGAGTAACCTGGTACAATCATAGGTGAGTTGTCTGTAGAGAAATTGAAGAGAAGGAGCATTGTGAAGGTATCAGGAATATTTCCTCATTTGAACTGGAAGCAGAAGACCAAAGACACTAGGTAAACACTTGGTTTAGGCATCAAGTTTCTGAAACATTGACGATCTCAATTGGACAGAAGTTAATCATAAAATAATAGTCATACTACATGAAAACAGACTTTTCGGTCCAAATTGTCCATGCTGAACCAAGTTCCCCAAAATTAAATTGGTCCCACTTGCTTGCATTTGGCCCATATCCCTCTAAACCCTTCCTATTCATGTGCCTATCCAAAGGTCTTCTAAATGTTGAAACTGTACCTGAACCTATCACTTCCTCTGGCACTTCATTCCTCGTACGAACCATTCTCTGTGTGAAAAAGTTGCCCCTCAGGTCTATTTTATGTCTTTCTTCTCTCACCTTAAAAAATGGCCCCTAGTTTTGAACTCGTCCACTCTAGGAAAAAAGACCTTTGCTATTCACCTTATCTATGCCCTTTATGATTTTATAAACCTCTATAAGTTCACCCCTCAAACTGTTATGCTCCAGTGAAAAAAGTCACAGTCTATCCAGCCTAATGTTTGTGACAGTTCATGTGTATTGTGTAACTTGTACCTGGAAACGATGGGACATGCAATTTTTTCATGAAAAAGGGAATGTTTGGGAAATTGCTCTAGCGCAGTATTATTTTTATACTGTGTCCATAGTAGCATGAGCCCTGGAGTTGTTGCTTTCTGTTCAGAGGCAGAAGCCATTATGGCCAGCACACGGAAAACATATTAACATGCAAAACTGGAAACTCTTCACGTTTTTAGGTCTCTTCTCCCATGTTGAAAAGTTTTACTTTGATATCAGCTGGCTAATACCATCTAACTTACTACACACTTCAACTAAATGTGATAGAGTCCTGGTCTTTTAGAGTTAGCATGCTACTTGCAATTTACAGCAAGCTTTGCTTTAACCAATACCTTATGAACTAGCATTCTCAATAAACCGGCAAAAGTTATATACTTCAAATACTGCAAAGTTTACTATATTATTTTGTTCAGTTACAATTTTTAAAATTTATTTACCTCAATGTAAATATACCTGTTGTCTAATCAAATGGCCACATGAAATTTAAATAGTTGATTCAATTTCAAGTCAATTACTCCTTGAGAACTGTGCTGTCCGTGTAGTCAGTTGAGAGTAACTAAGAAGGGTCTCTACCAGTAAGTTTTACTTAAGGCAAAGCTTCTTTATTATTGAAGTGATTTATGCCATAAATGAAGTATAACAGTGATACATATAGTCTCTGCATTATGTTTCTATTATTTAATATGTGTCTTTACATTGATTATGTGGAGCTCTTGATTATCCAGAATATTTGATCAACCACCACACTCCTGGTTCCCTAGGTATCAGTTAATAAAATGTTTGTTGTAGTAGCCTCTTCTAATCAGAAAATACTTTTGCATTAGCACATACCTACAGATATAAACTTATTCACCTTCTGATTATACGAATGATAAGAAATATATTTTTTATGTGTCAAGAAATAGTTAAAATAAAATATAAAAATGCTATTCAGCGGATCCCCTAATGATGTCAAGCTACTGTACATTAGCAGTTAATTTCAAACTGACATATTTTAATCCTTTGAACTAAAGGATTACTCATTGTTTTCACCCACAAAGAATGTGCCATCGCTCCGCATTTTTTTTTCAGTTATTAGCTGAACTATTGAACAATTCTGTAATTTATTAGATGTTATACCAAATATCTCTCCATCTTGGGAGACAGGGTATGTCAGCTTTGGGCTGACCTCATAAGTCCATGTAGAATCACAGAATCACAGAATCCCTACAGTGTGGGAACAGGCCCTTTGACCCAAGAAGTCCACACTAACCCTCTGCAGAGGATCCCACCCAGACCTATCCCCCACCCCCTCCCTGTAACTCTGCATTTCCTGTGGCTAACACACCTAATCAACATATCTCTGAACATTATGGGCAATTTAGCATGGCCAATCCACCTATCCTGCACATCTTTGGACTGTGGGAGGAAACTGGAACACCTGGCGGAAACCCATGCAGACACAGGGAGAATACGCAAACTCCACACAGACAGTCGCCTGAGGGTGTAATCAAACCTGGGTCCCTGGCGCTGTGAGACACTGACCACTGAAGCTAACCACTGAAGCTTCAAAGGGAAAATTTGCGTTCAAATAGAAAGAAACAAATGCTTTCTATCTTTTCAATTGTGTAAACCACAAATATTTATTAAAAAAATGTCCATAATAACTGTTTCAGCACAAAAAACTGCAGTTTAGTTCTACAGTGCTTATTGGTATACTACATATTTGTAAACTCCATGCATGTTCTAGTGTTTACCTTGTAACTTGAACTTCTTCACCCCACTCAAAAAGTGCATTTTGGTTAAGTGCTAAATCCCGTTATTCATGTCATCCAACCAATCAAGTTGATTTTCACATTCCGATTTTTTTTTTCCCCAATCAACATTCTCAGAGATGTTAATAAGTACGTCCGGTGCAGGTAAGACTCGAAAATGGATCTCCACACTCAGAGGTCGAGACTCTATCACTATGCCACAAGACCCCCCATTATCATTTTTTTTAACACGCCTTTTTTCTGCTCAACCTGTTAGAAATGTTATGGCACATCTCTGAAGAAGGTGGGGCAAGCAAAGTTCTCTTGGCTCAGAGGTAGAAACACTACCACAGCACCATGAAAACCCTCGTTTTCACTTTCTCTTTCCAGCCCCCAATATTCAGCACCTGCTTTTGATAATTAACTAATGACATACTTCATTTGATCTTTCTATGAAGCCTTTAAGCAATCCCTTCATAATTATGCTTCAAAACACGTTTAAATAAAGTAGAATTTTTGTGAATCCTCTCTCTTTCAATACACACTTTTGATTTCACAGATCTGAAACCATAATTAATGTAGCTTTTATTGAAATGTAAGCTATACTAAAACCGGACTTATACAATACTTAAGTATTGCTGAAAAAGGAACTCTACTATTGAAACCTTTTGGCTTGCCAACATCAATGCAAGAATATCAAATTTTAAAGGGCACAACGACTTGATTCTGAGAAAGAAAGGTGGGGATTGATTGGCAAATAGGCTCTGATTAGTCGAGTTGTTGCTGTGGTGAACGCACCAAAACCATTCAACCTTCCGTTTAAAGCCAAAAATGATAATTCAACTCTTATTGGTCTCTTCAAACAATCAATATCCCTTTTCTCTAGCAGTATAAATTAGCTTGCCATTTAAATTTGATACTATTGTGTGTGTCCTTCTTTCTTCAGCATCTTCAAATCCTGTACAACCAAGCAACTACTCTACATTACAAAGTTAAGTCTGGTGGTCTCTCCTTATGCTTTGTATTAAAAAAAAACTAATAGTTCGATCTGTTTAAATCACCAGATTCCATTCACTATTATATTTAGAGATGTTACCATAGACATTTATTGTTGATTTGACACTTGTGAAATTACTAAGTTTGTTAGTCACCAAAAAAGGAATGGGGTTTACTAAGCTAGAAATTAACATTATTGGACATGACAAAATTTTGGCACAAAATAGAAATCGCATTAAACAAAGTGTAACTTCAATTTTCTTTTTAAATTATGAGATGTGTTTTGAAACCGTCAGCATTATCTGGCACCAAGCAGAAGGAAGTAATTGAAACCTACCATGAGATTCATACGAGACCTTTGCCTTTGCAGTTGTGAGATTATGAGAAATATTTCAATAATTTATTGGCTTTGTTCACCGCAATTTCTCATTTTTTATGCTACATTTAATCAAAACTTGAAACAGATTTGCATTTCAGAATAGCAAAGTTCTTCACATTTATAATTTATACATATTACAATGCAATAAAGCTATCAACTGTGTAGAATTTATGTATTTATTAAGAAAAGAAATACTTTTTCTCTAACTATTCAACTTACAAGTATTAGAGGTTTATTTTTGTATTATTTTTATTCCATTCAAATTGAAGGAATAATTGCAGAATTTCAGTTACTAATTTGCCAATTATGCGTAATTTTAAGCAGTCTTCTGGAAGAAATGCTTTCTTATTATACTTTATAATGTAAACAAAAACAGTTACAGGAATTGTTTTTAAAGTTGTAATTCATGGTATGTTTTAAACCTCTAATAAATGGAGATACAGTTTAGAAATCTCTTTAAGCAAACACACCAAAGCTCCCATTCAGTATTCAGCATTTTTCCTGCGCACTCTCTTGGGCAGTGGCAGTTACATAGCTAGGGATGGCTAATATAATAGTTTAAAAATTTGTTCTCTGCTTGAGATAATCTAATTTTATAAGTATGAAATTTTGTTCCTTTATAATTTCATTACTACTGGAGAATGAAAAAAGATTCTTTCGTTTTACTATTTCTTGCTCTCTTTTCATTTTTGTCTTAATGTGGTTTTTCTTTGCCACCCTTTAGTTTGCTTTCCCTACATGTTGTTCACAATCCTTGATTTATACACCACAGTTTAGAGAAATTAATTTGCATAGCATGTGTCTGACAGTACTATACATGTTTACTGGTCTTTTCTGGAGGCAGACTGTACCAGACACATGGTAATCTCCAAACTTATGGACATAATGATAGAACATCTTCAGTACATGATACATGCAAGCGTATGAATTAGGGGCAGGAGTTAGATATTTTCCCCCATGAGCCTTCTCTGCTGTTTGATAAGATCATGACTGACCTGATTGTGGTTTCTATTTTGCAGTCTACCCCCTAAACCTTTTGAGTTGCTTGTCAATTGAGAACATAACTAGTTCAGCCTTACAATTACTTATTACCCTGGTTCCAATGCTCTTTAGGGAAGAAAATCCTACTGACTATTGACCCTCTGAGAGAAACAAAATCCACTTCATTTTCAACTTAATTGGGAGACCTCTTATTTTTAAATTGCCTCCCATATTTCTCCTCTCCAACTCAAGTAGAAATATCCTTTCAGCCTCCAACTTCCCAAGCCCCTTCAGGGTCTTACATGTTTCAAAAAAAAAATCTCTAATTCTTCTAAACACTGATGGATATGGAAGCAACATGTCCAAGCTTTGCTCATAAGATAATTTCTTCATCTCAGGAATCAGCTCCTCTTAACTATGTCTGTTGGAATTACAATATTTCTAAAGTAAAATGTTCAAAATTGTGCTCAGCACTTTAGATGTGATTTCATCAATTCTACCTCTCTACTTCCACTTTACCATTCCTGGCTGCTTCCCATTACTAATCATTGACATGTATAAAAAGTTATTCACCATCTCAGCCGACAATCTTGCATGGTCTACTCAGATTTGCTTGATGAAATGAATAAAGCTGGATGATAGCTTGCTTCACAGTGTAGAATAATTGAAGAATATTACTGACACAAGGAAATGGAGAGGACACTGCTGTTTGGAAACAGTGAATACATTCATAATTGGTATCCTATCAAATAAATTTGATATATGACACCAACAGCAGCTGCCTGCACATAACATAAACACCCATGACCCGATCTGCATGCTGTCTGCATTTTACTTGATTTATACTTTGCGCCCTTCTGTGTTTGTTATTTGTGGCATATTGGGACACAAACAAAGCAATAAAATAAATCATTTAAGCATTCTAAAGTAATCATTTAAGTGTTCAGATCATCAGACAAAATGCTTTCTAATCACTTGAAAAGCTTCACCACCAGAAATATAGAAAAAAAAAGTTAACCATTAACATTGCCATCAATAATGTAACAAAATATTATGGGCAGTCCCATGGTGCTACAAAACTTGACTATTGCTCAAAAGAGGAATATTTTGGCAAAGCTTTTCATCTTGCTCTCACCTGGACAAGTGCAATAATGAGAAATCTCAAATGATCATGACTATTTATACAAGAGAAGAAAAAGACTGCTGGTTTGTTTGTTGGTCAACTCTGATTGACAGAGGAGTTGCCATGGAGAAAGAAACAGGTAACTATAAATTACTTAAGATCCAGGGTAATTCAAAAAGGCCCAAGGCTTGGATATATTCCACTTATTTGCAGAGAATGGGTCACTGAGTAATGATTATACGTTAGCCCCAACAAGCATAAATGAGTCACATTATGAAGTCAACTGATTATCTTAAATTGATAGCTAATGTAGTGATTAGTGCATACAGGATTCTTCTGCCCAGTTGCAGAATAACATTGAAAACCAGACATTGTGCTTAGAGCAATAGACATTGTACTAGAATGTGGAAACACAATCCCATACATCCTCCATTAGCCAACCATTCCACAGAAAGAGTTGGCATCCTATTGCTTTAGATCCCTCATTACTAAATAACCAAGCTGAAGGACCCAGGCCCATAGCATGGAATATCACCCAGGTCAGAAAAGGTAAGAAGAGACCTGGGAAACAGGCAGCAGAAGTTTCTAGCCCCATACTCTCCCCAGAGCTTTCAAAATGTTGGGTAAGGGTAATTTCATCGAGCAGAAAACAAAATTCCTGTCCCCCAACAGCAGGTTTAAACTTCAGCTATTAAGTTTCAGAACTTTTCAGATGGTTCGTATTTCCCAACCGTAATCAGTGAGAATCTCTTTTGCATTTGTTAGCATGTCAGGAATTCTCATTAACACCTCAAACCCTGCTTCTTCCAAGCTCTGGTGAGTACAAACTCCTTCACCAAACAGTGTCCCTTCAGGAAAAGGCATTACTTTCTGTAAATGAGAGACTGAAGCCTCTCCAAATTGATCAGGTCAAGAGAATTTTCAAGCAAATTTAATCTTCCATCCTGTACTGAAACACTTACAGTTACAGAATTAAAGACTGAACAGGCCCCACCAGCCTGTCCAAGCAAGGTAAAGCTGAAATTAAAAGGGGGGGACAGCGAAGAGCGGGGGCTGGATATGAAGTGTGGAAAAATTAGTGAGGTGAATTGATGTGCTGAGGAGGGCAAAAGAATAGTGGATTTGAATGGGGTGGGGTTGTAAGGGTAAAGCTGGGAATGACAATCTTAATAGACATGGAATAATGGAGAAGAGTATTATTCAGAGATATAGTAAATGAGCCAATAATCAAAAAAGGGAGCTGATTGAAAAGGACAGACGGGATGGGAAATGAAAGGAGAAATCCATTAAGTGTTGTCGGGGGCTCGAAAGAGAGAGGGTAGTTGGTGAAAGAGTTAGTGAAAGTTAACAAACACTATCTTTCACAAAATCTTTTTCCAGATGTTGGGTTTTGAGAATATGCAGCGCAAATGAAATAAGCCCAGATCTGTTTGTACGTGCTCAGGTGCCGTGAAAGTATCAAACATTATTGCGTGAGCAGTCCATTAATATAATGTATTCAATGATAAGCAATCATTCAAATTAAAGGTGGTTATGGTCTAAAAGCTGCAAATAGCTACAACCTAACCATTTCAGGTCCATTAACATTCTCCTAGAAAGGGAACTAAGATTCGTCAGTATTGCTGATGGTGGAAATTTGAGTAGGGTTTGGGACTTAAATTAACTATCCATGCTGGGCCATTCACAGGCCCATATACACAGAGTTAATAACATGAGGGTGAAACTTTTTCAGGCTCAACTTTCCAATGTGAGAGAGAAGATAAAGGTCAAGTAGATTCACATTGTTCGATTTGACACATGCATGTAAAGCATTGTTAATAAAAAAAAGCACAAATGTCTTGCACGTGTATACAATGATTGTTATTTAAGAACCAAGCAACACAGCTTACCTATCCTCATCACCTCATCCCATCTTACAACCCTGTCCATGTCAGTGCTCCTCTTTCTGCAATGACCAAGGTAGCCCATCATCTTCTCATTGTTTAATATGGGACCATAACATGCGAGAAATCATTTAACTGCTTCAGGCATTTACTTTTATGCAGCAACGGCAAAAATGAACAAATAATAAAATGGAAGCTGCTTGCCTTGAGTCCCAACAAATATAAAGTCAATGAATGATCTCTGCACCCAGTTGTCAGCAATGGGAACTGTGTGTCAATTAAGTCCTGTCTGGCTTTTCACATTTGATATTGCATCCTGGAAATGGATGTTCCTCTTGCTCAATATCATCATCTTCCTACTCAGAAGACAGCTCCAGCTCTCCAATTCTTTGGAGCCCATCAAATGCCCTCTCTGCCTTTTCCAGTTGTATAGGGCATAGCATGCTAAGATTATGCAACCACATTGCATCGACACTTGGCCTGAATCAGGAGATTGGGTAACAAAGTCAACAGTAACATTCATGGAAGGGTAGACTTTGTCTTCCAGTCACCATTAAGAGGCATTCAATCCTTGAAACACGGCAGGATCATGTAAGTTCTCAAGGACATAGACATCATGTCAGCTCCCGAGTACGTGATACAGTCTTCAAGGATATTGTATTGATGACCACAGATCACTCGCACATTGATGGAATGAAACGCTTTTTAATTGATGGACCCAGCCTGCGTTAAGATTTGGCACCCTCAAGATGCATGGACAGCCGATTGTGCCCCTCACCTGGAAGATACTAGCCAAAGCCAACTGCCTGGACTGAAGCACTGACCTTATCACAAGGAAATGAGATGAAATGGTGTTACCTGTCATAAACTGCACTGGTAGCTGCCTTCATATAATTGTGGGATCCCACATAGAGAGATGCAACATGGGTCCCCAGTAGAAGAAGCCAGTTGCATAAGAGCACAGTTATAACTGGGACAGCCATTTGAATAGGATACCCACTGACTCCTTCATATTGCAGATCCCCTACCAGCAACTGGTGTCATTTTGTGACAGTGTCCCACAGCATCCTTGGCCTTTGGCCATTAGTCTCATTCATCTGGAGAAAATGCCATCAAGCATGATAGACACTGGACCTTCCTGTACTCTTGGTCATCCTTAGGGGACCTTCAGATACACCTTCATATGGAGGCCACGAGGCATTCACTGGAGGTTGTTGTTGGTCCTGGGCTTGCTGGAGCATTTGTTCCTCTTCCATGTTTTGCACCTTCATTGCGCCACAGCAACAGTGATGATAAGTCTTCCTGTGGCTGGAAGCATTAGTCATGCTTGCAATGACCCTGTAAGGAGAACATATGAAATGGAATCTGACTTTATTTATCTGAGCAGTAAACATTTGCACCAGTTACAAATTGGGGGAGGAGGGGGGGAGGTGGGGTGGGTCTAACTTACTCCTCCATACAGTGGGACATGGAGCAGACTGACAAAGAGATCCATGGAATGCTTCCACATGGAAAGTGACATAGGATGCTATTCTAAGCAATGCAGCAGCAAGCATTTCACAAAGAGACAGTAAGTGAGTACAAGTGCTGAATGAGGACTGAAGCCTTCTACTCCCAGCTCTGTATCATCCAACAAAGTCTTTATTGTGCATGTTGCTGAATACTTACAGCTCAAGGTGAGAGGGAATCAATTCTGTGCCCTTGTGCAGCCTATGCAATCTCGCAATATCTTTGTATTTTATGGCCGACAGGTGCCACATTTAAAGAGACTCATGATTACTTCAGCTTCACAGAGATAACTATTTTCAGTCCTCAATGACCATTGACATGGTCAAGATTGCCTGTGACCAGTGTTTGCATTCTCAGCCCCTACACTTCACCTACACAATGCTATGATTACAGGTGACTTCAACTTGCATCATGAATGTGACTGATAAACGCAATTGTTCACGGAAGGAGACTCACATTGCTCACATTGCTACCATGCTCAGATGAAAAAATAATGTTAACTCTGTCCGCTCCAGGTTTGGTTACTGCCATTTTCTGTGTTTCGCATCTAATGAATAGAGAAAGTGACTAAGGTCCTGCTTGGCACAGTAAAACTCAGGCTCAGTCTGGTAACCAAAGAGCATCCCTGAACTTCCATGTTCCTTGCTCCTTGGCACTCATTAGCCAGCTCATCAATCCTGATTCTCAACATATTTCCACATACCTTCTGGAGTTATATGTACAGCTTTTATTGTGCCATCCTGAGCCCAGGGTCCTCTACTTCAGTCATGCTCACATTGTGCTGCATTGTCACCAACCCACACTCCTGCTTGAGGGCACAGTGGTACAGACACAGATCCTACAACGTCCCATGTTCTACAATGCATGATCACCTCCATATCACCCGGCATTACTTGTTGAATTTCCCTTCTTAGAACATAGAACATAGAACAATACAGCGCAGAACAGGCCCTTCGGCCCTCGATGTTACGCCGACCTGTGAACTAATCTAAGCCCATTCCCCCTACACAATCCCATCATCATCCATATGCTTATCCAAGGACTGTTTAAATGCCCCTAATGTGGCTGAGTTAACTACATTGGCAGGCAGGGCATTCCACGCCCTTACCACTCTCTGAGTAAAGAACCTGCCTCTGACATCTGTCTTAAATCTATCACCCCTCAATTTGAAGCTATGCCCCCTTGTACTAGCCGACGTCATCATCCTAGGAAAAAGACTCTCACTGTCCACCCTATCTAATCCTCTGATCATCTTGTATGTCTCTATTAAATCCCTTCTTAGCCTTCTTCTCTCCAATGAGAACAGACCCAAGTCCCTCAGCCTTTCCTCATAAGACCTTCGCTCCAGACCAGGCAACATCCTGGTAAATCTCCTCTGCGCCTTTTCCAATGCTTCCACATCCTTCCTGTAATGGGGCGACCAGAACTGTACGCAATATTCCAAGTGAGGCTGCACTAGCGTTTTATACAGTTGCAGCATGACATCACGGCTTCAGAACTCAATCCCTCTACCAATGAAACCTAACACACCGTATGCCTTCTTAACGGCACTATCAACCTGGGTGGCAACTTTCAGAGATCTATGTACCTGGACACCAAGATCCCTCTGCACATCTCACTACCAAGAATGTTTCCATTGACCCAGTATTCTGCCTTCCTATTATTCTTCCCAAAGTGCATCACCTCACATTTTTCTGCATTGAACTCGATTTGCCACCTTCATAATTCTTGCTCCCTCAGCATCCCAGGTTGCTGCCTGCAACCCCGGGCACTAATCTCCCCAGCTTCACTAATACAATAGTGTACTCTGATAATAGCTCGATCCAATCCCCATGAATTTTATTCAGATGATCCCAGGATTGGCCTTGGCCTTGACTCTTGGTCAACTTGGATGGACAGCTCTAACCACTAATGAGTGACCAGATCCCAACTGATCTGCTTGCAAGCCTCCAACTTCCTGTGACTCCCCTGAACATGTTTGCACTGCACCTAAAGGACTGACCATGGCCCACTGACTGCATTCAAATCAAGACTGTAGTCAACTGACTGTATTCAACCCCTGCACTAAGATTGGGTGGTCCCTATAATGTACTGTACTGAGACAGCCTGTCTGAAGTGAGCTGTCTGATTTGACTGAGGACTATTCTCCTTAGACTTTGTGACGTGGTCATTTGATTGAAGAACATGCAGAATGTTTGATACACTGCTGCTGAGACGTATTGTAGATGTGAGATGCCGTGTAGCAATCTATCTACTCCCTT
This sequence comes from Ginglymostoma cirratum, assembly GCA_024137785.1. NCBI lineage: Eukaryota > Metazoa > Chordata > Chondrichthyes > Orectolobiformes > Ginglymostomatidae > Ginglymostoma > Ginglymostoma cirratum. Next base: position 21,766,238 of record JAHRHZ010000271.1, on the reverse strand, counting down.
GACTGATGATTACTGACTGCTGACAACCGTGACAAGCTGCTTGGCTTTGTATAAGGCAAGTCAATTTGTGTGCCTTTAGGCACTGGCTCAGGAGGTAATGTGCCAAAAGACAAGACAAGACAAGACAGTGATTCTGTAATTATTCAAAGTCGGCTCAAAATAGGTAAGTAGTTAGAGGGCAGACAAGGATCTTTGAGCTGAAACTTAGTCAAATCCTTGAGTTTAGTGCATAAAATGTTGGTTAGGTCACAACTAGATTATTGCGTGCAGTTCTGGAATCTACATTCTATGAATCATGTGATTGTATTCGAGAGAGTGTAGAGGAGATTTACTAGGATATTGTTTGTGCTGGAGAGTTTTAGTTATGAAAAGAAATTGGATGGATTTGGGTAGTTTTCCTTGGAGCAGAGGAGTCTGAGGGGTAAAAATGATTGAGATGTATAAAATTATGAGGGCATAGACAGCGTACACAGGAAGAAATTTTTCCCCTTGGTGGAGGGATCAATTGCTAGGGCACATAGATCTAAAGATAAGATGCAGGAAGTTTAGAGGGGATGTGAGGAAAAGCTTTTCACCCAGGGGGTGGTGAGAATCTGGAATGCACTGTCTGTAAACTGTAAAAAGTCTTTCAATATGCACGTGAGACACAAAGGCACGCAAGTGCTTGAAAATGGGATTAGAATAGTTAGGCAGCTGTTTTTGACTGATGCAGACTCAATAAGCTGAAGGGACTCTTTTTGTGCTGTCGACCTCTACGACCCTATGACTATCTGTGCTTGTTCCTGTACAAAGTGCCCTGGGAGCAGTATTCCAATGAAGGGTGTTGGCGTGCTCCAAAGTACAACATTTTGAAGTACTCAAACAAAATAATTTGGAGAGATTATTGTCTGCTCAGTGCCTGCTTTTTAAAGATGAACATGGAGATAGACAAACATTTCTTCTCTCAAATTTTACAATTTATTTGTTCCTCAAGACCCAAATGACATGAGGCCGTCACTCCACTTGAAACAAAAGAAAGAAGGATCTTCACAATATTTAGGCCTCTGGTCCAATGATGATCTGAAGTGAATTTTGAATGGTCAAATTTCAAAGTCACTTTTGTCTCTTCTCAAAGTTATTCTTAAGCTCTTGTTTCCAACTATTTTGGAGAGACGATGAGGAGCAAGAATGGACCAGCCCTTTTAAAATGCTTGTGCATTAATCTTAATTAATCCTATTGAATCATCCCTGGGATTGCAATTTATTACACACTTAAAGGGTCACCTCTAGCTTGGCTTGATTTTACATCTCGTACAAAATGGTGCATTGTGAGCAGAATCTTCCGCCCTCTCTAGTGGTGTGTTTGGAGGTTAGGAGGGTGTGGGAGATGTTCACCTCATGACCATTTCCTGTCCACCACGAGTAAGTCCAAGGCAAGAAAATCCATTGTCATCATTCCTACTTCACTACAAAATGAGTTCCTTAAGTGTATAATTCAGAGTCACCTAAGTACCACCAACTGCTCTTGGTATTAATCCTGTTATAGGCAGGCCCTGCCATGCAGTGTGTGTGTATGTATGACAATTAAACCTGTTGTCTCCTGGGCTGGAAGGAGGTGTTCTTAAGTTACTTAATGCCTTATTGAAGGACATGGAATTGGGAAAGCTAGGGGCCCACTGAAGGCCATCCCTCTGCCCTTGTTTTGACATATTCATACAATTTTATAATTCATATCCAGTACTCTGCAGCTAACGATGTAGGTCATTCCCTTATCTTATATCTCTGATGGCTGCCTTTCCTGGAGTCTCTTGTGGCATTGCTGAGCAAAGGAGCACTACAGTCTCATTAGCCAGTATCTCTCGATAGGTAAGACATTGCCTTACGAAAGGTTCCAAAGTTATTCAAAGACCTGACCGCAAGCTGCACCATCTCACATGGCCACCAGAAGCTTGGGCTGGTTGGTTGACAGGCAACAGCTTGAACACTGTCCCAGTGGTGTGAGGACAAAAACTGTCTTCCTGAGAAAGGAACAGCACGATCATCCTCCATGGAGCCACTACCATTCATCAGGAGGAATCCTCATAGAGTGTTGTCAGATAGATTGCTCGACTACAATGCCACCCTGCAAGCACTTTGAACAAAGCTATGCACAATCATGATGGCAGAAAGGCCAAACATTTATCACAAGGGGAGGTGATGGACTAGTGATATTATCGCTGGACTGTTAATCCGGAGACCCAGATAATGTTCTGGGGACCTGAGTTTGAATCCTGTCATGGCAGATGGTGGAATTTAAATTCAATAATGATCTGGAATTAACAATCTAATGATGACCGTGAATCCATTGCCAATTTTTGGGGAAAAACCCATCTGGTTCACTAATGCCCTTTAGGGAAGAAAACTGTCATCCCTACCTGGTCTGGCCTACATGTGACTCCAGACCCACAGCAATGTAGTTCACTCTTAATTGCCCTCTGGGCAATTAGGGATAGACAATAAGTGCTGGTCTAGCCAGTGACACCCTCATCCTGTGAATGAATAAAGAAGAAAAGAAAACAAGGCTCTGAGCTTCTACTTTTCAGTAATGGGATCTGGGGTTTCGGGCATCAGATACTGCTAAAAGGTGGGTCCACAAGTTTACTGGTGAATTTGACAACAATTTGGGGATTATAAACAATGACTCAAGGCTCTGTTTAAAATTTATAACAAGTTGGTACCAGTCTCCTCTATGCTCTTTGACATTGTCTGAAGATTTTCTGCTAATACAACTTACATTTCACTGTGTAAACCTGCAGTCTTCTGCAGTCTAACCAATCAACGTGCTCATCTGAGCTTTCTGCAACAGAACTCTTTCATGTCTTTACGTTCCTGCAAGCTGGAACCAGTACTACACTTGATCCTCTCTAGCTGCAGGCCACTCATGCCTGGAATCTCACTAATTATAGATGTCCTGTCTAAGTTATCCCCTGGAGTATGAATCATGTCAGTATTTGCATTTGTAGCTATGAGTGTGAAAAAGAATAATAGTGTTTCTTTAATATTTTCTTCCATTTGTTGCTTTTCCAGCACTACCAGGCCAAGTGGTAGCCCTAGGAGGTCTGAAAAGAGACAGGCACAATGAAAGAGAGGAACAAAGCAAGAGGGTCATGTCCACACCACCAGCCAATTTATAAATCAGAAGAGAATGACGATGAGTGAGTGTGAGAAGTATGAGAACACAATCATAATTTCAACCAAACCTCTTAATGATGATTATGCCAATGATAGGGGTCTTTTATATTCTCCACTGGGATAAAGGCATGCACCTATGCCCTGCACACCTCTTGTTAGCTCATTTTGCCTCTGGCTAGCCATTGGATTTATCCTCTTAAACAGAGGAAAACCTGGCAGTGGGGTGCAATTGGTTTGTGTGATGTGACTGTCATGTTTGGCAGTGTGTGCAAACTAAGATGTGAGTATGAGTGCAGCAGTGGTAAATGAGTAAATGGCAGTGATAAGGAGGTGCAATAGTATTAAACAAATGTCATAAAGCTAAGGATTTGAGAGCGAGCTGGAACATTGAATGTTAGTTGTGATTTGTGATTGATTTAGATGTTGGTAGGTGAGTTAAGGATTATCAGATCAGCCGTGATCTCATTGAATGATGTACAGACTTAATGGGCTGAATGGCCTACTTCTCACATATCTTGTGCTCTTGTGGTAAATGCCACGCACAATAAATGCACTAGCCAAAGACACCCACATCCCATTAATACATTTTTAAAAAGTTATATTAAACTGTGCTATAGAGACCAGGAGAATTTACAGTTCAGTTGCCTTCCTTGCTGAATTATCTCATTTTAACTCCAATGAGGACACTGAAATTAGGCAGTTTCTTTAAGTACAGTATGAATAGGAATGGAGGATAGGAACAGAAGAAGTCAGCCAGAGTTCCTGTTGCTAATTGCTATAACATTCGCTTCTTCTTCTTCTTTGTAACCCCATGTCTGGTGGGATCTGTATTGGATTCAACTATGATATCCCGCCATAATTGATAGCTTCCTAATGCATTCAGGGAGACATGCCAGAGAACAACAAGCAGCTATTGAACAGCGATATGAGCTAGTGGCGTACATATTCGTGATGGGCGGAAGAGAAAATAGGATGAAGTTGATTTGTTATCAAACATTTTCAATGCCCCTAAGATGGATTTGTACTTCAAAACTTACAGAAGAGAAGGAAAATGTTTAATGGTACAAAGTGCTCTGTGAAATCTGATCATGCTTGTTCCAAAGTAAGTTTTAGAAATGACATTTCTAGCCCTAAATAGAATTCAAGCGTATGGTCGAACATACATATATCTATTTGTAGATACAAGAAAGATTTTACAATTTATGAGAAAGATTATGTATCATGGATTTACAGCAGCAGTCAGATTTTCATCCAGGACAGAATGTATGGTAAGTACAACATCTGTTTATGTGATCAGCTGCTGTCATCTTTGGCCTTTGCAGTGCTGTTGATTTATAGCTGTCACATACATGTCAGCTTACTTAAAGACATGCCATATTCTAGTGGTGACTGTACTTACTAATTTTTTTTTTAACAAGTGCATGTTGGAAAATATCTCTAAACACTAAATCATTTTAAAAGCACAAAAACAAGTGAAGCATTGATAGACATCAAAATATTTTAGATTTATCAATTCATCAACATTTAATATTTTCTTTTTTTCTAAGCACTACCATATACAGAGCCAGAGTCCTCAAACACTTCTCATATGACAAACCCTTCATTCCCGGGATTATTCTTGTAAACCTCCTCTGGACCACCTTCAATACCAAGGCATTCTTCCTCAGATAGTGGGTCAAAAACTGCTCACAATATTCCAAACGTATTCTGACCAGAGTCCTACACAGCCTCAGCAGTACGTCTCTGCACTTATATTCTGGCCTCCTTGAAAAGAAAGCTAACATTGTATTTGCCTTCCTAACTGCCAACTGAACCTGCATGTGAACATTGACAGAATCCTGAACTAGGACTCTCAGATTTTTGAAGCTTTTCCCCATTTAAAAAATAATCTAGACTTCTATTCTTACTACCAAAGCACATAATCTCACACTTTCCCACATTATATTCCACCTACTAGTTCTTTGCACACTCTCCTGGCCTCTCTAAGTCCTTCTGCTGCCTCCTGGCTTCCTCAGCACTACCGGTCCCTCCACTTATCTTTCTGTCATCTGCAAACAATGCCTTCAGTTCCTTCATCCAGATCATGAATGTATAATTTGAATCCACTAGTCTCTGGTTGCCATTCTGAGAAAGACAGTTTATTCTCACTTTCTGCCTTCTCCGAGTCAGCCAATCCTCTATCTTTGCTCGTACCATGCCCCTAACATGCTGGGCTTTTAACCTATTTAGCAGCCTCCTGCATGGCACTTTGTCAAAGGCCTTTTGAAAGTCCAAATATATTACGTCCATTGCCTCTCCTTTGACTAACTTGCTCATTACCTCCTCAAAGATTTTTAACAGATCTGTCAGACACGACTTCCCCTTGATGAAGCTATGCTAACTCACCCCTATTTTCCCATGTACTTCCAATACTCCACAATACTCCTTAGTAATGGGCTGTAAAATCTTGCAAATGACAGACATCAGTCTAACCAACCTATAGTTTCCCGTCTTCTGCCTCCCTCCTTTCTTAAACAGGGGTGTTACATTAGCAATTTTCCAGTTTTCTGGAACCCTCCCTGACTCTAATGATTCCTGAAAAGATCACTAACAATGCCTCTACAATCTCCTCACCTATTTCTTTCATACACCTATTTCCTCAGAACAAAGCTACCACATTTCCTTGACCTCTGTGACCTGGTAATAGAGATCATAATGTTCATTTATTTCTATTTGTGTTGAAAACTAATCTATCTTGTTACAAATGTTGTGTACATTCAGATGAAAAGCTTTAAGCTTTGATTTTTTTTAACCATTATTACTTGCTCTGTTTGAATTTCTGCTGTATTCTTTTACATATATTTCTACCCTTCCTGTCACACTTCGAATATTGTTTGCCTCTATCGTACACTGCACCTCAGCTCTTCAGTTTCTTTTTGATTTTTTAAACTTCCCTTCAATTGAATGCTCACCAACATGATTTAGTGTAAAGGCTTACCTATAAACCTAGTTATATGATCCCCTAGGTCACTGATCCCAACACCATTCAAATGAAACCCAAACAATGGAACATCTTTCTCTTTGTAGCATGAGTGTCAGGGCCACATAAATCTGAACCATGTCTTTACCTCTCTAATCTTATCTATTTTACACCAATTTGCATATAGTTCTGGTAGTGGTTATTACCTTTTTGGTTCTGATCATAATCCCAAAGCAGAATGTCTTTCCTGGTTCTACTTATGTTGTTGGAATCCATACAGACCATCATAACTGGTTAAGTGCTGTGATCAGTTTCCTCATCCTCCCTGTGCTCTCATCCACACAGGGAGAAGAAACCTTGTACCTATTAGATAAGGACACTGGCCAAAAGTCTTCCAAACTTAAATTCTGGTTCACCATACCTGCCTCACTTGTGGTCATATCCTCCTGCGCCTTTCCACAGGCAAAATTTGATGTAATTAATCTAATGGGTATGACTGTCTCCAGAAAAAATAGATTGATATTGTCCTGTCATCATTCATATATCCTCCCTGCTTTATACATCTTGCTCACATATCAAGGCGTATAAAGATCATCTGTGAGGTTTTCAGAATTTATTTACTTGCAGAGAGTGAAAAAGTCTAGTGGAACTAATTGTCTTCCTGTCATATTGCATTCTGTGTCAATACAATTGTGTTAATGTTTTCACCGTATTCAGAAAAAAATGCTACTAGCGTCACCATTGTCTATTGGGAGGAAGGAAGGGGACCTACAGTCTAGGACATGGGAACTGAAGTGTGTAACATTTTGGGACTTCTGGCCAAAAAGCCTGAAATTTGCTTACTTCTGAAAACCAGATATACAAACCTTGTTGAAAGCTTTATTTCTTCTAGGAATAGATTTCAGTTTGAATCATTCCTAAAACTCCTATGCCAAGATACAATGTAATCCATAGGTGTTATTGTGACCAGTTGATGCGAGGTGAATCAGTTTCCCTCCTTTCAACTTCCAAAGTTGGTCACAACAAAGGTTTAATACTAATAGAGCGTGCAGCTCTATCTTTCTCCTGTGAAAATGCAGTTAACTGGATCACCGGAAACAATAAGGAGCCAATTACAAGGTTTTCTTAAGTGAAGGGAAGACAAATTCTCTTTGTTGTCTGACTCAGAGAAAAAAATAACAAAGACTATTAAAACATTCAAACACAGACTGACATAAGTAAAATGTTAAAAAGGGTAGTGTCCAGCCAAAAAAAACAAAATAACAGTTTTAAGTTTATTCTTGAGGTGTTGGGTTTTAATTTGAGACCACATTTGGTTAGGGATGTTCTGGATCAATGGCAGCTGTGAATATTGTAGATATCCTTAAGTTCTCTGTATTCAGATGTTTCCTAATTTGCTTTGTCACCAGACCTCATTCTTCCAGAGAGAAAGAGACAGAGAGAGAAAAACATTTCTTCAGTTCTCATCATAAGTCCATCTCTTCTGATCTGCCAAAAGCAACTTCCTGAAATCCAGCTGGTTCGTGTTTTCCAATGTCTGAGCTCCTTATTTTTCATGAAAGCAAACTACGGCAGATGCTGGAAACCAGACAAAAAGAGTAGTCATAAAAGCATAAATGCTAGAGAATCTCTGGCAGCAACTGTGGACAGAGGAAGACATATAAAGGTTTGAGACCAATACAACTCTTCTTCAGGCTAGAAAATTACAGGTTGTGCCTTTCATCTCCAATATGTGAAAATTATTGTACCAATGTAAGCCAAAATAAGGAGTATTGGTGTCTTCTTGTCTATTCGGTTTCAGTCCTTCTTGGACAACACTGTTAATTTCAGTTCTTTCTCATTCCTAAACAGTGAATGAAAGGAATATCAATTCTACTACTTGTTTAACCCAGAGAAAATCTAATAAAGACAAGACATCAAATACACTTGAACACAAGTAAATTGTTAAAAAGGAAATAGTGCTCCAGAGAGAAAAGGGATGGTGACATAATATGCAATATATGTAAATGATAGTTTCATGAACCGTAGCACAACCTGTAATCAAATAATTACTCAGACATTTTTAAGTCAATGCTTTTTGTTTCCTTTTGAAACCATTTTAGTCTGTGTAATTCCCACATATTTAAATCAGATGATGGAAGCCAAACATTGAATTTTGTTACTACCATGTGTTTTGGACCAGACCAGACCCACTCAAAATCTTTTAAGAAGGTAGCCCAGACATTAACATTTTCTTAGTTTAAAGGTGGATGTGAAGTGAGTGTTCCGGAAGTGATGCAACTGGCCAAACTACTCAACATTAAGTGAAACACAATTTATTTAAACACTTCAGTTAATATACAAGCAAAAGAAAGAGGAATTTAGAATTACTTAACCATTGGAAAACTTAAACGAATAACAGATACAGTACCTATTGCTAATTAATTGTTCCAATATAGTAACATTCCATAAACAGACCCCTTGGCAAAAGGTAAATTCAGATACACATTCTTACATGCAGTTGTCCAATCCAGAAGGAAACAACATCAAGAGAGATTTCAGGGAAAGTAGCAAATAGGAATCATTCATTATAACTCCAACTCTTCCTGGAACCCAAACAGCTTCTTTCTGCTAAAGCTAAAAGAAACTAGAAAGCCTGATCTGTGAGAACTGGCTATTCCCCTTCCATTGTTCCAACTGTTTAAAAAAATAACCTAAAGGCCTCCTAAGTTATTTACGTAAGTCGTTTACAGTAGCCAGTTCAGTACCTCTGCCTTTACAACCTCTCTTCAAAAATAAACCAATGACAAAATAACCTTTTTAAAGTGGCAGCATCACCACACATAATTGTATAAGGGAAAATTCAGATTAATGTCTGTATTTTTTCTCACCATGAGCAGAAACCCTGCAGACTTGGAGTACAATCAACAACCATGACAACAGAGATGTTATATACAATTGCTTTTTTATTTCATACATTATAAATAATAGAATTCTTCAAAAATGGCAGTCATGAATTTGGTACTCGAAAAGAACTTTTCACCATCTCAAAATAAGCTTTCTAATACAAAGGCAAGTAGTCATTTTATTTAACAATGGCAATGATCAGAACATTTTACTCACTATTTAACAATAATAATTAATGGATATAAATGGCAGTCGTGCAACCTGGCTTGGACTTAAAGAATGATTTAAAGTGAAACTGAAGAATTGGAAGTCATAGTTGGAGACTTAGATGTGTGAAAAACAATGAGTATACATTCACCAAAGTTACAAGTGCAGCTACATTGCCCTAATTTGTTGCATTTCCCCCTCTCTGTGCTTATTAGTAAATGCATCTTAGAACTAAGTTAGTCAGCTGTTTGATCTAAACAAACGCAAGATTTTTTTTTGTTTCTTTCAACTTATGGACAATTGCAAAGATAAAAACAACATGATAAATGGAATGACAAGGTTTTTATATTAGACAATCTTTGGATATTTCAAATTCAAAATTTTTTAGCCTTATCTGGGGAATACTATTACCATACTTTATTTTAGGATTTTATTTCCGCTTTAATTGTTGATGTTTCAAGACATTTGCTGTTTTTGTGAATGCACCTGTATTTTATGCCTTTAAACAGACAATAAGCCATCTGCTAGAAAGGATTCCATCAACTTGTTGGAAATGCAGCATGACAGATGGCCTCTTAGCCCTTAATGTAACAGCGGTTTCTTTATTCATTGGATATGAGTACCACTCAGAAGTATAGCATTCATTACCTATCCCTAACTACCCTTGAGAAGGTGGGGATGAGCCACCTTCTTGAACTGCTGCAAACCATGTTGCGTAGGTACATCCGAAAGACTATGAGGAGGCTTCCAGCATTATAGCCCAGCAACAGTGAAGGGCAAGTCAGGACAGTGTGTTCAAACTGATCAAATAATTTCTCTTCTGTGACAAGAGAGTAACAGTTATATCCAGACAGTCTCATCAATATCTCATCCATCGGGTTATGAAAGGCAACACCATCAAACAGACACAGCAGACAGACTTCTGGTCTCATTAACATGGATTGTTCCTCCATTATTTACATGGTATTTGGCAGAGTAAACATTCCATGGAAAGTTAGTAACAAAATAAATCTAATGTCCTTATATTTGTGCCTTACACAAACTGAGTTGACAAATGGAACATATTGCTCTCAAAGTGGAAATCACAAATATGTAACTGGGCTGACTAGTTATCCAAGTGCAGCACCTGAGAGGTGGGGGATTGGGTTACAAATCTGCAGCTGTATTGAGTGTGTCCCAAGTTTTGACAGCATTCAGTGAAAACAAAATCTCAGTGCAAAATCAGATCATGCTTCCGAATTTATGTAAGAATGTTTGAGAATTTGGTCTCAAGTTTCTGCTCAGGTATACCGTACGTTTTCATTTTAACCATCTGCCTTTATCTATTTCTAAATGTCAATTACATACAGACATGGGAATAAAAATCCTGTTTTCAATGAGTTTACATAAAAGAAAAGGGTAATCATAGTACAGAGAATTGTTTTTTTAAAATTATTGAAAGGAGGAAATCCATCCTTTTGTAACATGACATCAAATCGTATTTGCCTATAACCAGTGTAAACACTATAGGTAAAAGAATCAAGCTGTGCAAATTTAAGTTTCTTATCAATACAACAATTTAGCAGCACACTGAAAGAAATAACACAAAAGAGAAGAATCACAACTTATTCAATACATTTTTCAAAATTACAAACTCCATTATGTTACACAGAAGAGCACAATATCTAATGTGCAAATCAGAATATTTTTCCATTTTGCTTCACAAAAAATAAAGACCCTAAACAAAATTAAATCCAGTTTAGATAATTTCATTAAGTACTGATTTTTTTTTAAAATTTATGATTTTTATTAAAAGCTGTAAAAATGTTGTTATTTTAATTTGCAATATGAAAAGTACATACAAAAATAAATTGGTCTCCATTTTGGAAGTTGCAATGCATTATTTACAATAACTTTCCATTTATTCTGGTATTTACTAAAAAACGTATAAAATTATGAAATGAAGCTCCGTTATATTTTACCTGAAATGAAGGCAGAGCGAAGGATAATTATTACATTGAAGGAGACTTCTGCAGTAATTTCTGGCATCACTTACTGACAAACATGCTAGATATCCATTCCGACTAACAATCGCGGTAACTACAATTAGATGCTATACTGACTGGTGGCAGGGCAAGGATTTCAATTTTCAAATTTTCCCACACCGCCAAGTTCTGGATTTTAGATTTTCCATGGGGACAACTGATGTCAATAAATGTCAGTAAATAACTGACCCAGGGCCCTGTTGGCAAATAATTCAGAAAAATACAATACAATAGCAGATTACAATGGTTTAAATAACTTTCTGCATTAAAAGTAGTGACTAATATATCCAGTCACGCGTAGCCTAAAGCAATCAACTTGACTGGACTGGAAAATATGTAAGTTTGTATTCACATCATTTGTTAGAAAATTGGTGCTTGGCATTTGAAAATCTCTGTTCTGCTCAAGTGGGTTCTAATGGTTGAAATAAAACGTGAAAACATAAATACTACTGAGGGGAGAATAACTGAATGAATTGGCAGGCACAATAATCTCGTCAAGTTCTTAGTGGCTTGTGATTACTCCCTACCCAACAATTGTATTTTTATCCTCCAACAAGCAAAATGCACATATGTCTCAGGGCGGGAGGGGTCAGCATGTGGCATTTTCAGATTCCCTCAGTGCTACTTGTTATTTGACTGATGAGGAAATGCATCTCTACAAAAAATGAAATAATTCTGCCACAAATCAATGTTTATCCAAATAGTTGGCAAAGCAACTTGATCCTCTTGCCACAGGCTTTGGTGGATGTTTCCCAATACCTTTTGGGATTTGAAATGCTACGGAAAGGACACAATTTCCAAGGTCCTCACTCTTCTTTATTTTATCTAATTGTTCAGCTTTCCAACTGTTTTCATTGCCATCCCTTATAAAATAAATACACTACACAAAATTTAAGTACATTTCAGGGCATACTGGTGTTTTTGAGTAAGGAAAGATTTTGCCAGTATTAGGGAAAGGGTGATGATGATTGGACCACATACATGAATCATTGCATTATTGAGATATTGTTGTGCTCTAAATCACTAAAATTGAAAATGAATGGTATTCAAGCATTTATTTACTTACAGAAGTCTCTCTTCAATGTATAAAACACCTTTTAAAGAAAACAGCTCTATAACTGCTACTGTACAGCAGTTTTGTATGGGATATTCTTTGAAGCTGGGTTGAGGCACTTTGTCATAGCACTTTAATGATTGTGGCACTTGCAGTGATGTGGTTGCCGAACTGACAAAAGGTGAATACGTCATTCCCCACTACTATAATCTTCCTAGCTAAGTAAATGTTGTGTGTTGCAAATTAATAAAAAAAAAACTTGACGGAACCTTAACACATTTTGAATTAGACTTAAGAGCATAAATTTCGATGAAACAAATCTTCATCCTTTTTATGTTTCTATAGAGTTCTCTGTGCTTTGTTAAATAGCAAATACAGTGTAAAACAATAAAGGTGATGTGTTAAAGATAGACGGCCATTATATAAAATCTACTCAGAAAAATGGTCAGAATCTTATTCTGAAATGCTGTTGGAATTGCCACTGAACCGCTGATAAACATTTAAGGGTCGCAACTTTAATATCTTATATTACAGATAAATGGAAATCTACTGTACCATAACATTAAAGTAATGCAATTGCTGAAGTATATTTTCTGCCGTCACATTCATGATGTTATACTCTTTTGTTCTCTAGATACATTTTATTTGAAACATTCAACATTGTCTTATTAAATAGAGATGCGCTTCACTTTGAAGTTGAAGTTGAATCAGATTTCTTCAAGAGATTGCTTTGATAAAGAGATAATGTTTGATGCAAGAATTGATATTGCTCACTTGTCTGGATCATTCCACCCCTAAAAGAAAGAAGTTGGGTAAGCCATATAATATTTGTGAAACAAGGTCATATGAGATCTTTACACAGCTAATGTTATTTCAAATTAATTCAGCTGTGAGTTTCAGAACATGGAAATCAGATGTCAGATTACTGATTGAACACAGTAACTCTGTTCTGTTGTGCTCTGATCCGTTTTAACTTAAAGTAATTGGATCTTTACTGGATACGCGGGCAGTGGAAGGACATTTTGTTCATGATCTTGAATTCTATTGTAAAGGAGTGAATTATATTGCACAGAAATGCCTAAAATAAATAAATAAAGAATGTGAGATGAAGAATTGAGCACTTTTTGGAAATACATTTAAGAAATAAGATAGATGTTTTGTATTTTGATACCAGGTAATTTTAGATAAATTTGAGCTCCTTATATTATTTCCAACCAGCAACTTTAAAACATAATTTCCTATTAGAAAGTGATTATTTTGAAAATAAAAGCAAAATACTGGAGATGCTGGAAATACACAAGATATCTGTCAGCATTTATGGAAACAGACACAGAGTCCCAAATCCAAACTCCTTGTCATTCATAAATCTTAGGGAAGACTGTTGAACTTGTCAAAGTGAAAGATGTAGATAATTGAAACGTAGGAAACTTCTCACTTTAGTGGATGTCAACATCGAGCATCTCTACATCATTCCAGGAGAATAAACAGTGAGGAAAACTGCCTCTACCTTATTAAGTGCTTCTTAATCCCTGGCCCAGATTTTCACTCGTAAGGGGAGCTTGCAGAGCTGGGGAAATTTCTTACTCCCCCAACCCACCAGAAAAAAAAAACACCCTCAATTGTGAGATCTTAGTTCGTGGAGAGTGGGTACATGCTGGAGTCAGGTTTGCTGTCCCTGGAAATAGTGAGATGGTGGACACAAAGATGGTGAGCATAAAGGGGGTGCTTGTCAAAAGGCCCACTTCTGTTCCTTGGGACCTCATTTTATTTGCATTGTTCCATTATAGTCCTCAGCCTTTTGCACTATTTCTTCTCTCTTAACTAGTTCCCATGAACCATCCATGCCATCTCAGGCCAATGCACGTCACCTAACCACTTCCAATGGCCCCTAATAAAGTCAATGACAACATGTGTCCCTCCATTCATCTGCATGGCCCCTTATATCTTCTGTGCGAACTAAGTAATACTTGAAAATTACCCCATAGCCCAAGCCCATAGACCCTAACAGTACCTTTGCCAACTCATGACCCCACTCAATAGCATTTGCCCTTACACTGTCTATTCTAACTCAATTGGAACACAGCAGAGGCAGAACTCAGAGACCATGCTGAGATGAAATTTAATAGATTTAAGATATCTACTACTGACTTCACTGCATTAAATAACCTGTCATACCAATCATCGCTACTCATGTCTGACAGAGATTGTAATTTCCATGCAACACTCTTGCAACTGAAAAGGGAGCACTTCAATTATATAGACCAGATTCTAATCCTGATCTCATGAAGAAAATGGCTCCATCTATAACTTTTCCTGCTCTCACCACAGAATGAAATTTCCACTCTTTGGGCAAATTTCTCCCAAGGTGGAACTGGAAAACTTCACTAAAAATAAAACAAAGAACTACAGATGCTGGAAATTTGAGCAAAAACAGAAATAGCTGGAGGAACTCAGCAAATGTGGCAGCATCTTGGAGAGAAAATAAAGGTAACATTTCAAGACTTTGCTTTAGAACTGCAGAAGAAGATGCTGCCAGACCTATTGAGTTTCTCCAGCAATTTCTGCTTTTGCTGTAAAGTTGAACATCCCATGCTCCCCACTCAGGAGTAAAAATTCAGACAAAGAATAAATAATTCAAAGTGAAATTAGTGAGCTTTTGTAAATGCATACATTAATCAAGAACAGTACAGATATGGTAAATATCAACTTGAGAATTCATTTTTGAAGAAACAATAGAATGAGACTTACTAGAAGTGAGATGTAATTGTATTGTTGCAAAGTATTGATGAGGTGTCTCACAAGACACTTATTAGAAAACAATCCAGAATATAAGAAGAAAAGTGGAATCATTGGTAGACAGTTGGTTGATGGACATGATACAATCAATTAAGGCAAATGAGTTTTCAATAGATTTAAGAAGGTTTCAATGTTTGCCATTGTTAGGACAATTTTTATTCTCAATGTATGTAAATCATTTGGATTTGGAAGTAGTGAGCAAAATGATAGTGTTTCCATTTTACACGCAATAGGAAAATTGCACTGAAAATGTGTTGAGAATGATGCTAGTTAGGTTATGGTTCAAGTTTCCAATAAAATTACTTGGCATATTCATGAACTCAAGCCTTCCGCTAGTCATGCAATTGGACAAGGTAACAGGATATAACAGATTAGTTTTTCATAAAAAAGAAATTTTGATGTATTTAAGAGTAGTAACCTCACATAATTTTATCAATCGGGCTGAAAATTGATAGTTCAACAAAAATAAACATACTTAATAGGTGAGCAATTAGACTTAAGTGTTTGAAACTGGCTTAAAATAATTAACCATTTTCTATTTTAATTGGTGCATACTAGTCAGTTTATATAAATGAAGTAACTTTCAATATGAAAACTTTTAAATTGTAATTATTACACCTGTGTGCCAAGGAAAACGAGTGTAATTTAGAGAAAGTTCCTTGACTAGAGTAAGTGGCAGAATCTCTCAATTTTTGACATGAGATCATGGTCAGTTTTATTGAGACAACCAATTTCAGCAAATTAAATTTTTAAACCAGCAAAATGATCATGAAATATTTTGTCACAAGTACATCAATTAACATTAATAATCACCTTCCTTTGTCAGAATGGGGTCTAGGGGCAGGCTAAGGGTCTCATGAACAAGAATAACTCAGATACATTATGATGTGAGAGATGCTACAAAAAGACACTGATTCAGAACTATGGTGAGAAGACCCTTGGTAAGCCAAATGTCAGGATGGACAAGAGGATAGTAACAATCTTAGCAACATGAAACCTAAAAGATTATTGCACTTGTTGGGATTTAGGAAAAAGGAGCCAGGGAAAAGGAATTGCTGTAGGGAAAACTTCCGGGAGTGGAGAGTCATTTTAAAAGTGAAACATGTGGCACAGTCATGATCAACATTCTCAGTCAAACCTAATGCTGAATATCTTACCTATTGTGCATCAAACACAGTTAAATCTGCTTCCTTTGGGCTTGAAGGCATGAAATTGAAGACATTACTAATGGGAATGGTCAGAGTGGGAGAAAATTGGTGTTTTACTGAGTCAACAATAGGGAGTTGCTGAACAGATTAATAATTGAAAGATTATTATGTTGAACAGAGGACAAAGGTTGGATAGTTGAGAGTTTGAAAGTGCTTTAGTAAGTAACTTGTGGGTAGAGTTTACTTAGCATGGACCCAGATAGAAGAATGATTTAAAAGCAGTATGCAATTTGAAAAGAGAAGAATATTAGGAAATAGTCAGACATAGTGCCTTTCATATTCTCAGAATATGTGAAGGTATGGTACAACAATAAAGTTTATTTTGAAATGTATTTGTTTTGTAGGCCGATGAAGCAACATGATTGCATGCAACAATTTGGCAGAAATTGCATCCCGGCTTGTACAAACAACGGATTATGTGGAATTTCAATAAAATGAGATGAAGTGTTTCTGATGTTGATAGGATGGCATCTTATTGCATGTTGCAACTGGTAAGTAGGTGTGCTATATTCTGTGTTAACAGTACATGACATTGACATCTGAAGCTAAAATTGGAAATGTTACGGTCTAAAAAAATTCTATCCACTCCTTAAACCACAAACATATTGACTATTGATTTTAGAGATCTTGAAAGCATCAACACTGACCTGTCTGTCCGCATCTGACACACAATTCCAAGAATGTCCACTTCGTTGGTCTCTTTTATCTGTTGACACCCAATGCTTGTAGCAATGAAGCAGCCGGTCCTCCCAATCCCTGCACTAAATGCAACAATTACTTTCAATATTGAAAGGATTCATGAGGTGGAAATTAGCACTGAATTTGATGCCAATATAGGGGCAAAATACAGACAGGCAGATACATAAATTTGCACTTTACATTAACAGGGATAAGATTGGAAATAAGTTGCTAAGGTAGTTTACAGGTTAATTCAGTTAACTATCAGAACAATTTGAATTCACAGCCACCTTGCAAGACACCTTCAGCATTAGGAACAAGCCAGCTGCCTGGAGGTGACATAATGTAAGTTGGAGGCTCTGTTCTGAGCTGACCATGAGCCGTCTTCAAATACATGATCACAGCTATAGTCACTGGGACTCCTCTTCGCAATGATGGTCTAGCCAAAACAAAACATTCCTCTTCTAAAATTTCTTTAAAATTGTTGAGAAAGTACATCAATATGAAAGTGCCAAATCTCTTCCTGGCCAGGCTGCAGCTCCTTTCATGATGAAGGGTTTTGGGACAGTGAAATATCCTCTGCCCACTAATTGGATGGTTCGGGGAAAATTACTGTTTGGTGACCAAGTGAGAGATTGAATCTCACATTTGGTCTCGACATTGGAGTCCAAGCCCAAATCTAAAATTCATCCCTTGATTTCAAATCACAGTACAATGATGCATAAGTGCAAACCAAATACAGTCAATGCTGCCATTCTGATAAAGGTGCAGACATTATTTCTCAAAGCATTATAAATTGAAATCTTATCGCATTGACTGTACAATGGCATTTCAATAATGAGGGTATATGTGACTGCTTAGCTGTTTTCCTTTCCTAACGGCAATGGAGAATGAATTTTCATATTTCTGAGTGATATTGCTTGTTGGAAAATGTGCTAGCATTTTTTTGTGATAAAAACTAAGATGAGGCAAAAATAACACAAAGTAGTCAAACTCGCATTTTCATTGACCCACCAAGCACTCACAGTCACGTTTTGTCATGTTTCCTCGGCTTATTTTGGGTAGATTTGCTACACCTGGGAGTTACTTAAAATGGTTTCTCACCTGCAATGAACTATAATGGGACCCCTGTTTCCTGAAGCTTGTCTACTTTCTTCAACTTCATGTATGAGGTCCAAGAGTGATTGTGCTGTATCTGGAGTCTTATGATCTGGCCAGGATGAATACCAATAGTGCTTTACATTTCTAGACTGTTTCCCATCCTAAAAAGAAACAAGTAAATTTACTTATTGTCCTTCCAGAGTTTGCCCAGAGATCCCAGGAAATAGTTACTGGGCCAAAATAAATTGTTATTCTTTACCTTGACTCCATTCTCCCCGCCTTGGTCCAGGAACTCCCCACCTACATCCGGGACACAAACTACACGCTCTACCTATTTAGTAAATTCAAGTTCCCAGGCCCCCAGCGCTTCATCTTTACTATGGGTGTTCAATTCCTATACATGTCCATACCCCACAAGGATGGCCTGCAGGCCCTCAGTTTTCTCCTCTCCAACAGACCCTCCAGTGCCACCCCACAAATACCCTCCTCTGCCTCGCCGAACTAGTCCTCACACTCAATAAGTTTTCCTTCAAATCTTCCCACTTTCTCCAAATCTAGGAGGTGGCCATGGGCACTCGCATGGCCCCAGCTATATCTGTCTGTTTGTTGGTTCTGTTGAACAGCCCCTCTTTAGTGCGTACGCCAGTACTGTTCTTCAACTCTTCCACTGTTACATCGATGACTACATTAGTGCTGCATCCTGCACCCAGGCTGAACTGGAGCAGGTCATCGACTTCGCTAACAACTTCCACCCCGCCCTGAAATTCACC
Source organism: Ginglymostoma cirratum (assembly GCA_024137785.1). Taxonomy (NCBI): domain Eukaryota; kingdom Metazoa; phylum Chordata; class Chondrichthyes; order Orectolobiformes; family Ginglymostomatidae; genus Ginglymostoma; species Ginglymostoma cirratum. The sequence goes on along the minus strand of JAHRHZ010000271.1, from coordinate 21,747,405 downwards.
TGGTCTATCTCAGACACATTCATCCCTTTTCCTGACCTCTCTGTTTCCATTTCCGGAGACAGTTTATGGACAAATATTTACTGTAAACCTACAGACTCCAATAGTTACAAGACTACACCTCCTCCCACCCTGTATCCTGCAAAAATTTCATCCAGTTTTCCCAGTTCTTCCATCTCCATTGCATCTGGTCTGATGAGGAGATGTTTGACTCACAAGCATCCCGGATGTCTGCCTTTTTCAAACAATGCTCTTTTCCCCCACTCTGTCATCCAGACAGCCATCCTCCATTCCCTGCTCCACAGCTCTTGACCACCATTCCTCCTCCAAACATAATAAAGATAGGTCCCCCTCACCCTCACTTTGCACCCCACCAGCCTCTGCATCCAACGTATCATCCTCAAACGCTTCAGCCAACACTAATTATACCCCACCATCCGGAACATCTTTTACTCCCACCTCTCTCTGCCTTCTGCAAGGAACATTCCTTTCGCCACTCCCCACCAACCACTCTACCTTACCCGGTACCTTTCCATGTAACCATAAAAGATGTAACACCTGCCCACACACCACTTCCTTCACCTCCATTCATGGCCCTAAACAGTCCTCCCAAGTGAGACAGACCTTCACCTACATCTCCTCCAACCTAGTCTACTGCACCTGGTGCTCCTGATGTGGTCTTCTCTATGTTGATGAGACCAAACGTAGACTAGGTGACCATTCTGTTGTGTGTCTCCGTCTGACCCGTAACGGCCAATCCAACCTCCCGGTCACTGCCCATTTCAACTCCCTGTCCCACTACCCCTCTGACATGTCCATCCTTGGCTTCCTCCAGTGTTGCAGCAACTCGGAATGCAAATTTGAAGAGCAACACCTCATTGAGTTGTCCAGTTTCAAATAATCTTGCCCCCCCCCATCCCTCCGGTTCCCCTTCCAGCCACACCTCCTCCATTCCATTCCACCTTCTGATCCTCTTTTCAGCCACCAACCGGATTCATCCCGCCCATCAACCAACCAGGTCGTACCTCCCACCAGTGTCCACCTATCACCACCATTCTGCCTTCATGCCCCCCCCAACTTTATCTTCAGTTTCCACCACCCCCACATCTAGTCCTGAAGAAGGGTAATACCTGAAACGTTGACTGCTCCCTTTCTCCAGATGCTGCCTGGCCTGCTGTGTTCTTCCAGCCTCCTGTTTGTCTACTTTGGATTCTAGTACCTGCAGTCTTTTTTGTCTATAAATTGTTTGTTCACTTTGTTCTTTAAATTTCTCCCCATCACCAGCCTTCTCTTTCTACCATGTATTCATCCTCATTCTCCTACTTTGAAATGTTAGCTATTCTACTAACCTTTAATATCAGACAGAACTTGACAATGGCTTGGAGGATTTGCCTCTGTTTGTTTCTTTCTTTCCCCTTTTTGAGGATAAGTACTTGGCTTTTCCATATAAATCAAAACAATACGAAAATGAACAAATTACATCCTAGTTGACTGTGACAAATGTAAACTGGCTCTGAATATCCTGTGTAAACAGTTTGTACCACACAGAACTGCATTGCATGAATTCAACTGCTTTTATAAAACAAGTACCTGCATGTTATTCATTTACAAGAGCATTTATCACCTTTCAAATCTACAGCCACTTCAAACTAGAAGGGCAGGTTTGGCAGAAACATGGGAACACCACCATCTGCAAATTCCGGTCCAAGCCACTCACCATCCTGACATGGAAATATATCACCGTCCCTTTAGAGCAAAACTCCCTCCCCAACAGCATGTGGATCAGCCTACAGCACATGGACTGCAGTGATTCAAGAAGGCAGCTCACCATCACCTTCTCACAGGCAACTAGAGATAAGCAAAAAACACTTGCCCAGCCATCAACATTGATGCCACGTGAGTGAATAAAATAAAGTGTACTTTCAACATTTTTAATTACGCTATAAGCTAGTGACATTAATTTCTCCTTAGTTCGTTGTTTTATGTTTACATAGAAATAACAATACAGCTTAAGGTTACTTAGCCTCACCAGTCTATATTGGCATTTATCCAGATTGTCATCAATTCCTAAACCTAATTTCATAAACTTGTTCTGTCCTATTGCCAAAATATTCACCCTTTCTTCAATCACTTATGTTATTAATTCTTAAATCTATCTTTCATTCATCAATTCAATAGTAAACTCAACAACACTACAGCCTTGTGTTTAAAAGAAAGGCTTCTTCTTTTCTAAGTCACTTACATTTAACTCTATATCTATTACTTTTTATGGTAATCCCCTCAATTATTAGAAATGGCATGTTTCTGTCTCTCTTTTTAAGTCTCTTCAGAATTCATCCCATAGCAATCACTGAGTCTCTTTAGACAGCACCTTTCAAGACATAATTCCTACAATCAAGAAGGATAAGGGCGGCAGATTCATGGAAACACATTTAACTTCTCCTCCAACCAATAAACCATACTGAATCAGGACTATGTTGCTGTTCCTTCATCGTCACTGAGTCAAAATTCAGAAATTAATTTCCTAAAAGCACATCCCTACAGCTCAAGGACTACAACGGTTCAAGAAGGTTCCATACCACCAATTTCTTAAGAGAAATTAAAGATTGCAACATAAACTGGCCTAGAAAGCAACGCTGACATCTCTCAAATTAATTAGGAATAGGAGTTGGCCATTTGGTCCCTCAAACTAGTTCCATCATGTGGTAAAATCATGGCTGATCTGTTTGTAGGCTCAAGTATACTTTCCTATCCACACACTCTACTCTTTGACTCCTTGGTTAATCAAAAATCTATCTCACTTAGCCTTAAAAATATGTAGTAACCTTATCTGTACTATTCTGCAAGAAAATAAATTCCACAAACCCATAGCCCTCTAAGAAAAAGAAATTTGCCTCATTTTCATCTTCAATAGGAGACTCTTATTTTTAAACTATGTTCCATAGTTTTAATATATTTTACAAGAGAAGCATCCACTCCAGCAGTCCTCTCAGGGTATTGTATTTTTAAATATGATCATCACCTACTCTTCTAACTTCCAATGAACAGATTGCTCAATTGTTCCTCTTATAGCAACCGTTTCATACCAGGAATCTTCCAAGTGAACATTCTCTGAACAGAATCCATGCAAGTGTAAATGTAAAGAACTTTGCATTCTATGCAATTTTCTTTGTAGCTATTATACAAATATGCAACTTCACACCACCTAGTGCATTTCATTGTTAGCCTGGGAGACAGAGGCTGCATTGTAAAGCTAACTGCAGCGAGCTACAATTCATAAAGGAGCATCTGAATATTTGCATTCACTTGTATATTTGCCCCTTGCCTGTAATTACTGTATCATGTGTAAACAAATAAAAGTGAGCAGAATTAGCCTCTCATTACTTTGATAGTAAATTCTGGACCATTATTTTGAAAACGGAGAATATGCAAAATCATAATTAACAAGATTGAATCCATCTGCTACATTTTGCAAGTATTAACTGAATAAATCGATTATTGCTTTAGTACCTTAATACTTAAATCCCGAATAGTGTATCCATCACATTCCTTTGTATTGTTCACAACAATTTCAAATCTGCCAAAGGTGTCCTGACTTTCTGGCCAATAGACAACACATTTCTGAAAATATAAGAAGCCAAGTGTAAGAGAGTGGGAATAACTTTACATTTTGATACTCTCTGCTCATATCAAATGTTCTCAACAGTTTGTATGATACGTTTTTCTAAATGATAATGGTGCACTTAGAATAATTGAACAAAATCAAATGATGATTTAGGTAATTTAAGGAGAACCAACATTTAGGCTGCAGGAGAGTGCCTATTGATTGACAAGTGGATTCTGATAAGTAGAACGGCCTCTGTGTTAATGTATGTAGCTTCCAATACACATACATTTATAAATACAAGGACCCTGTTTGTTGAAGACTGAAAGAACATGTACAAACATTGTGCTTGTTTTGACTCAGCAAATTAGGTTACAGCCATTCGCTGGTTGATTTCACGGGGCAATGCTTTACCAATCAGAGTCAAGTTGCTTGGTTTAACATTTAACCAAGCCGGCCATTTACTGTCAATCATCATTAACTGGTGCATTTTCCAGCACAATGTCTCTATAATCAGATTCCATTTGCCAACCATATAGACATTAATCTTTTAACACTGTTTCGCTTTAAATGTCAAATTGAGTAAAAAAAACTTTCATATTCATATACCTCGTTCTTTTCTTTTAACTTTGTAATCATCACAATAATTGGACAATCATCCTGCCAAACCATTTCCCAGAAGTCATTTACTGTATTTATCATAGGGCCTTGGGTAGCAATGTATGCTTTCTCCTTTCCTCCATATCCCTGTATGAAAGAGATAAACAAAGGTGGTCAATAATAGGCACACACGTACGAAATTCTATCCATTCGTTTAGGATTGAAATTGTGCAGGGAATGACAGGAGGTCAATGCTCACAATAACACAATAAACCAGTTAAGTAATAGGACTGCACTGGGGTGACTTGATATACTAGTTTAAATAATTATGCATATAAAGAATTCCTGGTACATCTATGTTGGAAGCCAAATCTATAGAAAAATATTTATAAAAACAGATGTAAAACGACTTTCTTTAAATAAGGAAAAAGCATCCAGGACATTGGAAAAAGGAAGATAAGCTATAACTTTAGAAGGTTTTGAGATAGCTCACAGAACGAACAGGAGGAACGATGAAAGCCATATCTAACTGACACCATGGAGAATTACTTGCGCAAGATTAAAATAGGCAACAATGTCTCCCATTACTAGTTGGAACAAAATGGAATTTAGAACTTGTTAGGTATTTATTGATAGGACATGTGCAAAATTAATACTGAGCTCAGTTAAACTGAGCCAAGATATGAGGTTAGACAAGTAAATTTTTCTATGTTCTATTACAATGACACATAAATAATCTTACCCGGATGTAGTTAGCATTAATATAGGAGTTCAGGTGATTATCATGCTTTTCTGATTTGAGGCAGACTCGGGTCTGTGGGTCTAAAAATGGCAAGACAATTTTAAAAGGAATAGAAAACATTGCAGTAACTGGTCAAAATCTAAACAAATCATGCAAAATAAAATTATTCAATAAGCTGAATGTTTGAAGAGGTGAAGGATACTCTTAACCCCTGGGCTTAGAGTTGTCACTTGATGTCTCCAACTGGATTCCTAGTTGAGTGAGACACTGTTGTTATTACACATGTAGAGAGTAGTTACAGACAATACCAAATAAAATCACAGATGGAAGATATAATTAATAAAATGGTCCAAGTGAAATCTACCTGGAATGTGTTGGACAAATGTTAAATGGACAGAAATTACAACACGAAAATAATCTAATTTGGCTGCTATTGGATAATCGTGGAGATTTAAGAAACGCATTTTGATTTCCCAGGAATGAGGCCAGGTAACGTATGGGCAAACCAGGAACTGGGATTTCCAATATGCTGTGGAGTTCTTATTGCACGACTTCTGTGTGACATCACTGACTGGTTCCCTGCCTGGTTGTCAGCCTCATTGATAGTCTGACAGGAAGCATTGCAGAAGAGTTTACAGGATCAGGTAAGGAGTGACCTTGGAGGAGTGTGGAGACTGATCATTAGAGGGGTATACTAAAGTAAGGTATTAGACGCCTGAACAATCAGATTTGGGGAATGGTCAGAGATTGGAAGCCTGTGGATTAGACGCTGATGGGAGGTCTGGGGGAGATTGGAAGGATCAAAGATGCATCTGACCATCGAGCTGGGCAGGCAAAAGTGCTGAACTCAGCATATGAGTAGAAAAGCAGTTAGATCCTGGGACAGCAGTCTTGCTCTTAGTTTAGCCAATGGATTTCCTGATGCTCGAGAAATCAATGGTTTAGAATCAAATTTGAAATAGTCTACATGACAGATTCATACAGTCTTATTATAATATTTAAATGGACAGCCTGCCTTATGGGTGTGAGTTTGTCAGCCTGCTTCTAATAACGTGGAGTGGGCACGCTGGAGGCAAGTTGGGAGTCAGGGATTTTAACACTTACACCTTCCATCTGATCCAAACACTCTTAGTTTTTTGTGCTTAAAACCTACCCCAAGTGTGCATAGTATGTTCTTCTAATGTTACCATTAATCAAATTGAACAGAATATCCTTCATTGATACAGAAGAGAGGGAACTTTGACCAATCTAACAAGAATCCTGAAATGTGCTAAAATGAGAATGCCTGTTGGCTGGAATGGATACTTGGAAAAGTTTCCTTGTTTTGCATCATAAATCATAGCATCTCTACAGTGCAGAAAGAGACCATTGGCTCACTGAGTCTGCACCAACCCTTCAAGATTATCCCACCCAGACCTTACCTCTGTAACTCGAATTTAGCATGGTTAATCCACCTAGCCAGCATATCTTTGCACTGACTGTGACTTGTGTGACATGATTAAATACAAATCTTTAGTAAGTAACAGTGAAAGACACACCTATAAATATAGAACAAAAACAAAGTTGCTGGAAAAGCTCAGCAGGTCTGACAGCATCTGTGAAGGATAAAACAGAGTTAACGTTTCGGATCCAGTGACCCTTCCTCAGAACTATCTATATCTATATAAATATAGATACTCTGTTGTAGTTAAAAAAACACAAGAATAGTATGGAAGTAGTCATGGCACTTTAGAACAATATCAAAACAGCTGTAGGAAAATGTGTCTTGTGGAGTGGGTCTATATATTTTTGTTAATAATGGTAATGCTCACTGTAAATATAAGTACACAATGGATTGTTACTGACCAATTAGGCACACAATGTCATTCGTCATCCATTTACCAATTAAGTTCAAGACCAAGTTCAAGAGAGCTCAAGATAATCTATTTACTTCAATTCCACCATAAAACAATTCAGTCTCTGGTAACTGAGATCTGTTCTCTAACTGGATTCCCATTAACGTGGCACAAATATAATGGTGAAGAAGGGTATCCTCCCAAAAGTTCATAAGAAACATGTTATTGAAGCTCAAACCTTAAACAAGAATGTAGGAAAGAAATTTAGACACACAGTATTAAGTATTAAAATGTGCTGTCCCCCACGTGGAATTTGGTGAGATTGATGACTGTCACTGATATTAAAAGCAAAGGAAACTGGGACCATTTTGTTAAATAAAACATTAGGGACATTTAAGCGACTCTCTTAAATGAAAGTTTATATTTGAGTTCCATTTAGATAAAGAATTGTGCGGTTATATGATTTGTTACATTAGATTAAATATATTCCCAATTGATGTATCTCTAACTGAAGTTTATTATTTTTGCTGATTATGAAATATTTGATCAAGTTGTACCAAAATGTATATCTTATATTGTTGGACTTGCCAAGCTTGATTAATCTGATTTGATTTGCATGGCCATGAGCTTCTCTGCTTTAGTACATGTGCTTGTGGCCAGATTTGATGTAATTAATGTGGTTCTGTCTTCAGATTGATTTTGTACGCATCTTGACATACCTAAGTTTGTTTTATCTATTAATTGAACTTCTACAGGCACTTCTCCACATCTCACTTTTTCTTTGTGCTCGCTATTCCGAGGCTAATTTTAGTTTAAGTTTATTCATAGTGCAGCTATATTATCCATCAACTAGAAAAGAGGAATATAAGTTTAAAAGAAAGCAATGACTAAAAATCTTTATGTATGGAAGTAAAATCACGAGAACTATAGATACAAAAACAGATAATAAATGTGACATACAGTGCAAGTCTGGATAACATCACATATATTACTTTAAATATGAGAAAAGAAAAACTGTTCAATTCTCCATACAATATCTCTATGGCTTTCATTGGTAGAGGGATTGAGTCTAAGAGCCGTGAGGTTATGCTGCAGCTCTATAAAACCCTGGTTAGACCACACTTGGAATGTTGTATTCGGTTCTGGTCGCCTCATTATAGGAAGGGTGTGGAAGCTTTAGAGAGGGTGCAGAGGAGATTTACCAGGATGCTGCCTGGAATGGCGGGCAGGTCTGATGAGGAAAGGTTGAGGGAGCTAGGGCTTTTCTCATTGGAGTGAAGAAGGATGAGAGGTGACTTGATAGAGGTGTACAAGATGATGAAGAGCATAGATAGAGTGGAAAGTCAAGAGGCTTTTTCCCAGGGCGGAAATGACTATTACGAGGGGGCATAATTTTAAGGTGATTGGAGGAAGGTATAGGGAAGATGTCAGAGGTAGGCTCTTTACACAGAGACTGGTGGGGTACGTGGAATGCACTGCCAGCAGTGGTAGTAGAGGCAGGTACATTAGGGACATTTAAGCAACTCTTGAATAGGCACATGATGATAGTATAATGAAGGGTATGCAGGTTAGTTTTGATCTTAGAGAAGGGTAATAGGTCAGCACAACATTGTGGACTGAAGGGCCTGTACTGTGCCGTATTATGCTATGTTCCATGTTCTAATAAGATGTTGTTTCCCAATTAATGGGTATGTGCATGAGTGACTCAAATTTCAATTGATGAGATTATTTCTAAATTGTGCATTCTGTAATCTTTGACAATTTTTGTTTTAGTACACATATGTATTATGCTGGCTAAAATGCCTGAATTGTGGCATAATTTTAACAGTGAATCGTTGTTAGCTTTTTAATTCATTTTTAGGATATGTACAAAGATCACAGTATTCATTGCCCAACCCTACTTACCTGTGAGAAGGTTTCCATGAGCTAACTGATTGAATTGCTGCAGTTCAAGAGCTGAATGCACTCCCATCAAGGCTACACTCCATGGTTAGGTGCAATGATAACGAATGAATGAAAATATGTCTAAGTCAGGCTGATGGGTGACTTTGGACTGGAACAAGGACATAACTGTTCTGCAATTCATCTACCGTCCTTAACCTTCTATAAGAGAGTAGTTCTGGATTTGACAGCTGCACCATAAAAGCTTCAGTAACTTATTGCAATGCATCCTATAAATAGTAAATACTGCAGCCACAAATTACTGGTAGTGAGGGTATTATAAACATTGAAACATAGAACAAAGGAGCAGAAATCGGTCAATTGGCCCTTTGAGCTTGCTCCACTATTCAATATGATCGTGGTTGTTATTCTCTACAAAGATATTGTAGTGAAATGAATAAAATTCATCACATTGCTTTGCCTCTCTCATCAACACTTTCTTTCTTACGCTCTCTCTGTTTCTTCCTTTACGTCTTTTTCTGTTTAGCTTTCACTCTTTCTTTTGTTCTTCCTTCCTTTCTTTTTGATATGATATGATTCTTAAATACTTGTCCATGTTAGTGTTTTTTTATATAGAAGGGATTCTTTGAATTGATTTGAGAACAATAAAACATTAATATAAACTGGTAACCATATCATTTATTATGCTATTATCAATTTTAATCACTCAGGTCAATAAACAGCAAATAGACCCAGTTTGTTTGCTTTGGTAAAATTATTAGTCAATAGATATGCTTTTAATCTCAATAGTTCTGACTGTCAGTGTATGGTATAAAGAAATACATATATCAAGAAAATAATGACATCATATTAGTGCATGCATTTTGTTTTTATAGCCATGATAATATTAAAGAATGCTACAATAATTCAATGACATTCTCATTCAAATTCACATTTCCAGTCTAGAGAAAGGAAGCTTTGATAAAATGCACAATTTACAATAAGGATTGTTGTTAATTAGCATTTATATTTCAGACTTACTTGGCAAAATTGTTTTATATCTGTTTTTAGAAGCATGTCCTGGGATATTCAACTCATCAGCATCAATAAAATTGGGTGGAATTCTCTGAAGAGGGAGGGAAAGTACATATCAGAATGCAATCTGAGTTATTGCACATTTAACAAAAGTACTGAGCTCCTGAAAATGTTACTGTTAATATTGTGTTGATTAAAAGAGTAAGTAAATTTACTTCAGTGAAAGAAGATAAAATATAAAACATCATATCTCTTTATTCTTCTGTATTTTTAATTGTGGACTGATATGGGAAAAGTAACTGTTATAAAAATGAAAGAATCCTGAAAGACTGCTGTACTTTTATTAACAATTAATTCACTGTAAGCACTATTTATATAGCTCCTTGTTTAAGTAGTACTTGAAGCGTAACTTGCAGTCGAGCTCAAGCCAAGGGCTATGCACGAATGAAGATTTGGCTGGCAACAATTAGTTGATTGGTATGTGGACTAGTGACCAGTTATTGATGACAAAAAGCCCCCTGCTTGCCAATGGCTATGTGATTTGTTCTTGGGTAGCTGAACAGCTTGGAGTTGTGAACAAGACAGTGAGAAGCCTTAATAACTCCATCTGTTCAGGAGTTCTCTCTGCAGTAACAACCACTTTAGCCGAGTTGAACTGTTGAAGCAGTCTGTCTTTCCTCCAGCAATTGCTGCAAGCTATGATGTTTAAGTAATACTTCAGGGATCATTTATAGGTGTGAACCAGCCAACCCTTGTCTCCTGCAAACAAGTTAAAGCATCTGGGGACAAAAGACCAAGAAGCATCATTCTGATCAGTACAAGAACCATCTCAGCAGATCCTGTGAACAGAAACTACTGAGCTGTTTTCCAGTTTTCCCTTCATCCATAACACCCAGTAGTTTTTTTTTCCCTCTGTGTGTGTCTATGTGTGTGTGCATACATGTGTGCCTGTAAGGCATAACACAGTGTGGAGCTGGAGGAACACAGCAGACCAGGCAGCATCAGAGGATCAGGAAAGCTGATGTTTCGGATCCGAAACCGGACCAGGGTGGCAAGCTCAGACTAGATTGGCACAGTCTGGTGTCATGGCCTCCACTGCAAATCCTGGGGGATGTGGAAGTCCCACCACTTCACCATCTGGGTCCTCTGGGTCCCTGCCCACACAGCACCAATTTTCCCTGTCTGCCAGGTCAAGGGCAAATTTCAGGAACTGTGCAGACCACCTTTGGACTGGGAGTTTTTGTTCATGTGCTCAATAAGTTGTTAAAGATGAAGCGGAAGCAAGGGATGTTGGTGAATCCAGGATAGCTGCTCAATGTCGTGTTGTTCTAGGAATGGCCCATGGTAACATGGGGCCCTGAAGCAGATGTGATGGATTCCAATGGGGCAGGAGAGGTAGTTAATGAGATGAGTTCAGTACGGCAAGAAAACCTGCAAGGCCTTATGGTGGAAGTCTCTCCGAAAGACTTGCATCACTCAGGCTTAGTTAAGAAAAGATAATGTTCAGCCCGATGCAACTCAGCCATACTGCAACTATGACATGACACTATCATGCAACAATGAAAACGACGCTAATTTTAATCAACGTGTTCAGACACACCATGGCATACCTCAGAGACCGGCAAAACTTGAATATGCGCATTTAGCAAAACCTCTGTCACCATGTCCTAATAGAAATTGAGAGAAACTCAAAACTACTAACAAAAAAACTGAATAACCCCGTGTGGCCACTAGGTGGGGCCAATGTCTGGTCAGACAATAATTCAGACAAAAGGACATGTGCAGTAGCGACACTTGAAGGCTTGTCAAACCGCACATTTTAAGACACTTATTTATTTTCCTGTTGCATGATGTATCAAATGTATAATGCTCTATTTGACTGCCAAAGAAAAACATCTGTCTTAAATCAGTTTCAAGTTTTCTTTCAATCATATTTTTTACTCCTGGATAACTCCGATCACGTCTGTCAAGTATATAACAGTTTCTTAAATGTTAGACTTAAATGAATCAATTCCAGATACTCATATGTTTCTACGTTTTTATGTTCAAAGTTCTTCTTTTCATAAGTGTCTTGACACTGATCAGATTCTGTGGTTATAATGCTGATAATGAGGAAAGATATATACTATATTGACTACAGATATCCTGTGGGCATTTAATTAAAACCCAGACCTAAATAGTTATTATAAAATAGACCCCTTGTTTTGTTCTTTCCTTTCCTTGAATTCAGTTTTAAGTTTACTTCAATAATTTATGTACTGAACGAGATGGGGAGATAATAGTGTTCAGGAGTGAAATCATCACCAGCATGAGAACCCATATATATTTACAGGGCTAAGTGCTTGATCATTGCGTCCACATTGGTAGGTACAGATGTCTGTCAGTAATGTTACTCCGTAAACTTAGTATTAGGAAATGGAACATAAGATGTAGTCAAAAAAAGAAGAGATATTCATAACAGTGAGAACATGACAACCATATAATCAGAACACACAGCAGGATCCCCTTGAAGAAGATATTCGTTAAATAGTTAATGTCTGATGTTCAAACACATCCAATATAATACTCATTTATTTGGTCGAGACCAGTTGTGTTTAGGAGGGCACCAGTGTGGGTCCTTTAACTATATCCATGTGGTGAAAAGGAAAATGCAAAATGGCATTGGAACAGATAGTATATATCTGGTTTAACTTACATGGGGTAGTTTGTTTGTAAAGCATAGAAGATTCGAATATATATGTTCAAGTTCTGCAACTGTTTTGTATTGCTTCCACATTTGTGGTTTAGTTTTAAAGAGTTTATGTGAGGTAACAGGTTTTTATCATGAACTACTTTAATTATCTATTTTACAATGTTATGACCCCTGCCCAGACCGCCAAATTTACGTCCTGATCTAGATGGAAACCAGTAACTTCTATTTTTGGAGTAAACAAAGTATGAGATCTGGAGGACTTGCTCAGAGAAAAAAGCCACAAGATTCCATGGCTTTGAACAAGCAACAAGTACACTTTATGATACAAATTTGGAGCCAGTATTACAATCTAGAATATATGTACAACATTTTTATAACATCCTGGATAATAAGTAATAGGTGTGATCAATACCACACAGTATACTTCGAGAAGCAATGTGACCAGGACAGAACCCATGGATTTCCAAGGAAACCTTCCAAGATGTGAATGTGACAGTGGGTCATCAAAACTCATTAAACTTTGCAAGGGATTGCAATTCTTCACTAGCACCAATGTGGCCTTAAAACTCCCTCCTAAGAACCACTGCAGGATAGACTGCCTCAACAACTGCTTCCATTCGGTCCATTCTGGTCAATCACCCTCCTTTTCTGGAACTATGCTCTCCTGGGCTCTGAAAACTACACTCAAGTACTTACATACAAACCTAGTTTTAGCCCCTCACTGACAGTTAGCTTCACCAACCTTAAACTGACCATGGGTTTTTCCTGAGTTCTAATTTTGCTCAGTTGCATCCAGCAAATAATGCCTGTGGGCTTTTCAGTTCACATGGCTTCTTTCTGACTTCCCTGAGACCTCACTATATAGGAGCATATATTCAACTGCAAATGACCTAACATGAAGAGTGCTTCTGTTCTTGTTTGCATCCTTCTCCAACGAACTGGAACTTTTGACCCCTTCAGTGATCCCTGAACTTTCCCGAGTGACATTTGGGAAAATGTTGCAAGAAGCCCCTCCCTGTTATTGGTGGAATTGAAAACTGCTCCCGAGCAACTCTTGGAACTGTCTGTTCCATAAATATTAACAGCACTAGATTTCTAGCTTGCTCAATTTAAAAAAGTACAAAACAAATTGAGGATTTAATCACAGTTAAAATAATGGATTTGAATAATTTGGAAAAAGAAGCTTGTTAATTTGGAAACATTGGAACCATTGTTCATGGGCTATTTACAGACTGATTTTTGATGCTTTTCGTTTACTTTAACCTCTGGCAGGTTTGTTAGCCCTTTGCTCGTGTTCAAAATTCCGAGAGGTATAAAATGGGATTGTCCTATCACTAACCAATATTTAATAAAACTCAGATAAAACGCTAAACCAGAGAGAGAATCTCCTCCACACATGGCAGCTGTATATGAGGGTGAGTTTGTAAAGCCCTGAATATTTGGGCCTTGTGGCACAGATTTTCTGTAAGGAAATGCACCATAGCTGGCCTATTACTTATGCACAAAAGTGCAATTATTTTACTCTAGACAAATAATGCACTCTAAGTTACAGACTGAATCTCTCTGGAAATCATTTCATAACCATTTTTCTAGGATATGTATTGATCTTCAAAGTTTGAAAGTGCCTTGAGACAAATCCAAAAGGCGGAATCTTATAGCATTGTGAATGACATGGGCAATGAGAAGATTTGTGGCAGCATCAGATGAAAAGTCCAGTGAGGCTTATTTCAGGAACATTTTACTCCATCATTTATACTTCTGACAAGCAGTGAGGTGAGTTTCTCACTAGGCAGCAACAAGTTGCCAATTAAGGAGTTTTATAGCTTGTTAAACACCACAGCTTGCCTTATTCGAATTCGGCTTCCTACCTGACCAAATGCGGCAAACAAGCTAGACATTGAGGAATCCCGGCATGGAAATATGTGTAGATTCTTGGTGATTTCAGCTCACTGCTGGCCGCAAGGAGTCTCCATGCTGCTCAGTTTCAAACCACATCTCAGGGCACAGTACTTGGCCACCATCAGCTGCGCCCACTCCTCCTTCATGGACATTGGCATCCAACATTTGCCAACTCCTCGTGACCTTCCTGGCACCTCTTCAATTCACTTACAGGCCATGTAGAAAGCACAGACTGAGTGACATTTAGAAAACTGTTGCAAGAAGCCCCTCCCTGTTATGGGTGGAATTGAAAACTGAGTTCTGGATGCCCTGACAACTAGCAGTGAAAGGCTGCAGAAACGACACATTGCCTGCAGGGAGAGGCACCACCTCACTGATTGGACTTTGTTGTAGCTCCGGGCTACTCAATTACTCATTAATCTAACAGCATCCATGCTTTGCCTTGCCTCACCATGCCATCCCTGTTCAACTTCAGCCAGTGCTAAGGCTATTAGCACTGTGATGCTGATATGTTCTCGAATGCAGACACATAGTTGAGCTGCTTATTGGTAGGGATATTTCTGGAAGGAAGGAGGAACACCTCTTGCTGTGCAGCACACCAAAGCATCAATTTAACTCCTACAGCATGTGCCATCAAACACACTTGCATGTTCACTCAACAAAATGGTGAGATTGGAAACTGGGTGGTGGCTAGTCCTCAAGCCAGTGAAGGTGTGGAATGATAGGGAAGGGTATAGAACTGTGTCGGTCAGGGGTCCCAGTATTGTCAGTAAGGAGGACTGTCTACACACAGTCCATAGGCTTGGCCATGGACAGTCAACAGGGGACCTGCCCAACCACAGTCCAGGGAGTGGGCAATGATCAGGACCAGCTCTAGCAGGTAGAAGAGTCCCGTATCATCAAATGGGATTTATAAATACAGCAGACTGGGTTTAGTCACTCATGTCGTTTAGGGGCTGCTCATCAAAGAAAATCCAAGATCTGGCACAAGCCCTACATCCAGGTGACCATTGCCTGCACAATGGATGCAGTAATTCCACCACCATTGATTCCTGGTGGTCAACAGGGAATCTCAAAACCTGGATCCCAGCAGAACTCTCATGTGACAACGTCATCATTAGTGAGAGGAGTACGGGTAAGCAACTGGCTAGGAGGATTACTAAGTATTTCCCAGGTTACTGAATGTAGAAATAACCACTAAAATACACAGCTTTGTTTTAATTTGCTTGGACTTCAGTACAGAAATGAATCTGACACTTGATTTGGGATGGGTGACTGTTGTAATCTTGGCAATTGTGATAATTCAAGATAACAAGCATGGGGCTGGATGAACACAGCAGGTCATGCAGCATCATAGGAGCAGGAAAACTTGACATTTCGGGCCTAAACCCTTCATCAGAAA
>JAHRHZ010000271.1:21715047-21731318 GCA_024137785.1 Ginglymostoma cirratum | reverse complement strand
CGGGCCTAAACCCTTCATCAGAAAAACTTTTCTGATGAAGGGTTTAGGCCCGAAACGTCAAGTTTTCCTCCTCCTATGATGCTGCTTGACCTGCTGTGTTCATCCAGCCCCATGCTTGTTATCTCATTTCTGATGAAGGGTTTAGGCCCGAAACGTCAAGTTTTCCTGCTCCTATGATGCTGCTTGACCTGCTGTGTTCATCCAGCCCCATGCTTGTTATCTCGGATTCTCCAGCATCTGCAGTACCTTTTATCTCTGATACAATTGTGATAATTCATCTCCTTTGTACAATTAGATCCAGCAACTACTAGGGATATGGGCCAGATGCAGGCAAGTGGGACTGTTTTGTTTGGGAAACCTGGTCTGGTGTGGTTGAGTTGGATCAAAGTGTCTGCTTCTGTGCTGTATGACTCTATGACTCTAAGTGCAGTGTGGGGCATCTATCCATCAATTAATAAGAAGGGTGCAAACGGGGCATGTAGGGGAAACACTTTACAAAACAAGTTTGGTATCAAGGTTTAGGTGCAGGACACTAAAGCACAGGCATTTGCAGAGATGGGAATAAGGATGGGGGAATAAGGAATAGTCAAGGTGTATGGGAAGGACATGTGGAACAACATCAGAGGACATGGTAGGCTATAGGACTTGGGATTTTATTGGTAGGTACCACCAACGTGATCTCCACAGGGGAAGCATGGAGAAGCAGGGCGGACATTCAGTTACATCAGATTTCAGGAGGCAGAGAGGATAGTTGGAGGTGAAGTTCAATCTGGAGTGTCTCCATTTTTGGGTAATAAATGGAAATGAGCTGTCACAATAGTGCAAGGTAAAATGGGACATGGAGGCTTTGAGGGTTACTTGGCAACCAGTCAGGGCTAGATGCTAATGGTGTCCAGCAGCTGCATTCCCTTCTATCACTTGCCGTTCTCTAGATGCTAAATGCAGCTGTAAAACTGCTTGGACAATGCCCAGGGTAGGCACAATCAGTGCCAATTTGATGGGCACAAGTGTGGGTTCCATGTCTGCTGGATATTAGGACATTAAGGGGACGAATATGTGAAGCATAAGTTTGTAAATCCCAGGAACATTTCATTTACAAACGTTTCTTCACCCATTGGCAATACGTGCAGGGTGAACATGCTTTCAGAAGCCGGTCAATGTGACTTGCGCCATTCCATTAATGCTTGCAAATCTAACATTGCCATCTCAGAAATGCAGTGGTTAGCACTAATAACTTAAAAGAGAGGTGAACGCTGACCAGAAATATCCTAATGCCTGTGGAATTGTCAATGCTGCTGTGGGACAAGGGGAGCATCGCAACATCAGGAAAATATAAACCTGTCAGCTTGACATCAATAGTGGGAAAACTGATGGAGGTCATAATATAGGATAGAATAAATAAACAAGGAGAAAAAAAATAAATTAATACTAGAGAGTCATCGTGGCTTTGTCAAGAGCAAGTCATGTCCAACAAATTTAAATGAGATCTTTGATGATGTAACACAGACAGTAGATAAGGGTAGTGCTATGGATGTTGTATATTTGGACTTTCAGAAAGTATCTGATTGGGTAGCACATGTCAAGTTGGTTAGTAGATTAGAAATATTTGGGATTGCTGGGTTTTTGGCAGCATGGATTATAAATTGGCTAAAGGATGGGAAACAGAGGGTAGGTGTAGATGGACCTTTCTCAGATTAGAGATGAGTTAGAAGTGATGTTCCCCAGGGATTAGTGTTAGGATCCTTACTTTTGCTGATTCATATACATGATTTGGAGATGCACGTTGAGGGTAGAATCTTTGAATCTGAAGATGATACTAGGCTAGGAAGAGTAACAAATTGTCAGCATGTGCTGAGCAACTTTAGAGTAACATTGGCAAGTTTGCCAAATGGGCAGATAACTAGCAAATGAATTTTAATGCAGAGAAATGTAAGGTATTGCATTTCGGTAGAAGAAACATGGAAAGACAATACAGGCTCAATGGTACAAGAACAGAAGGTCCTCAACGTTCTCATCTTGGCCTGCTGTGAACTGCACAATTGTGACAGGCAATGAGGCAATATCATTGTTGCTGAGGAACCGGGGAATGGGAGCAATCATCTGAGGATAAGAACGAGAGAGACAAGCAAATTTTCCTTGTGGATGACAGAGCTTAGCTGCATCCGGCTCTACAAGGCAGACAGGATATGATTAACAGCTGGTTCTAATAGGTGAGAACTGGGTGCAGAAGACCATCTCAGGCTGTCAAGATCAAGATGACAGTACTAGATTCATATCATGGAAGCAAACTGCAGCCTCTATTTATTTTAATTCTTTTTTATTTTGGAAAATCCCTTCATAAAGCTGATCACAATTAAAAATAAAATAAGCTACAGCCTGAAGTATTTTTACCTGGAATGATTTCAATAACCTATGTTTGCAACGTGTAGGAAGGACAGTGGTAACCACCCTGGGATGCCATATCTTAATTTCTGTCCTTCTCGGGTGACCAAATTTCAGAAAGATAATGAATGCCACAAAAATAAACATAAACTTAATCAAAACAAAATTCAAAAGCAACATTTTGATCATTTAAATGAGATCATAATAGAAATAGAATGTCCCAACCAACACAGCTTCATAAGGAAGCCTGATTTCGTCGTTTGTTTAAGAAGCTTAGCTTCTTCAGAGGGGAAAAAGGAATGAGCCCCCATTCATGATCTTCAGGAAAGAAAGGGACTCTGACTGAGAGTAGCATCTTGCAAAACCTTTCACTTGCATTTACATGTATTTGAAACTCCAGCTTCAAATAAACATAATATTTAAAAAATAAACTTTCACTTTTACATTTTCTTCTAATGGAAAGCTATTATTAATTATGGGAACCCTCTGAAAGAACTGTAATGTCATTTATCAGTAAAGCAGAGGTCAGGTTGTATGATATGCTCTGGTGGGCCATATGTGGTCTGTGAATGTATGAATGAATGAATGATTTTATTGTCATGTGCATTTTACAGTAAGAATACAATAAAATACTGTGAAAAAGCTTTCATTTGTTGCCACGATTCGGTGCCATTTTAAATAATTTAAGAATAAGGAAAAAAAAAATCAAAGAGAGTCCATTAGTCCTGAACCAGCTTATCACCATCAATGATGCTTGTGCTGCCATTCCTCCTCCACTGCTTCACTACCATCTACACTGGGACCAACTAACGTCGGTGTTTCCAATCTTTAGGTGCCATCTTTTCCTGCTGGGCTTAAACTCCTACACCACTGCCTGGTCGTAACCTGCACTGGTCCAAGCAACATTGGAGTCGCATCTCTCGCCTCTGGGCCCACCTCATCGATGCTGTTGCGATACCCTTCTGCCACCACTTCACCACCGTCAGTGCCGGACCCAAACAACGATGAAGTCACCAATTCTTAGGTGCACCCTTTTGCCTCTGAACCTACCTCGTCGACTTTGCCTCTGCCAATGTAGCAGCTGCCGAATCCGATACCAGGTCCGGTGCTCATCCCGGAAAATTAAGTAAGGGCTCACTCAAGGTCTACACTTGGCACACTGTCCTCCCTGCTGGACCCACTCGAGGTCCATGCGCCGGGTCCACGCAAGGTCTGCGCTGTGCTCGTTTGGGGTCATATGCTGGACCATAGGTTGGACACCCTTACTATAGGAAACATTCACTGGCTGCTACAAAAATTGGAAAAAATCTGGTTTGCCTAATCAAGTTGAGTAAGGAAGTTATATGTGTCATAGGACTGTGAGTAATGAAAAAAAATTAAGTGTTGCATGAATTCCTATTCTTTATTAAGTCATTTATGAAGACTATAGTCAACCACATAATTCCTTTCCTTCTTAGATAAATTAGTTCTTTGCATCTCAATTTTTGATTGCTTGTTGGCATTCAAGTTTTCATTTACATGGAAACAATGCTCTATACAATACAACAACGAGAACCAATAGGTGTCATAAATAGCACACACAAACAGAAATTGCTGGAGAAACTCAGCAGTTCTGGCAGCATTTGTGGATAGGGAAACAAAGTTAATGTTTGAGTCCAGTGACTTTTCTTTAGTGATATAAATATGTCGCATTGCTGAGCTCTTGATTTTCCCTCACAAGGGGTCTAATCAGGCAAGTAGTGCTCCAATAACTGCTGCACAAAACAATGAAATGTTATTCAATACAATCTATTTTCCAACTTATAACTTGAAAATACTTTACCGAAAATTCAGCTTCCAGTTCTTGTGTGTTATTCGTGGCTTCCTTGAGTTGCTCCTGGTTTAACACAGAACTGGTGGTTTTGAGATACAGTAGAGTTATTTCTCGAGGGGTAGACTTGATGGGTTCTATATTACCCAAAGCACTCACATCCAGTGTAAGAGATACATTTGAGCCTCTCCTAAAATGTATAAAAAAGGGAAAGTGTTATATTTACTTAAGAGTCACAATGGGAATTTGCTTGGGACTTCTGCTCCACTGCCATAGCTTGGCAATTTTACCACTTTTGCGCAAGAGAAAGGATTTCTGCTGATTCGTCACTGAAGTGAAGTCTGACGAGCAACAAAATTACCAAGGAAATTCTACTTTGTTATGTCAAACTGTTAATCTTTTCAATGGCATTACATATTTAAAATATAATCAGAAAATGTTGGAAATATAAAGCAAGTTGAGAAATAGAGCTAGCATTTCAGGTGACTGAATTTCCAACTTGTTGTACATGCTGCAGAATCAACCACTATCAACTAATTTTGGTGTAGAATGTTGCCACCGTTCTTCCTTTCCACTTATTGTAAATAAATATTAAATCGATTCAGACAGCCCCTGGTGATGCACTCTTTCAATAGGAACTTACAAAGAAAACTTAGATTAGAATGCCATCGCTAGAATGATAATGCACCCTGGCTGTCCCAGTGACCCCTGGTTACTAAAGGCCAATAGCTTGCTGATGTGTTAGGTAGTAGGTTTACTATTTTTAAAAGGGAAGAGAGGGATGTTGCATATTTCTTTTCTGAGTGGGACAGAGTCTGCTGAGGTTGCTGTATTATCTGTCGTGGTTGTTAGATGTGAACTTCAGCATCACATTCAGACAACAACTGTAACTTTCTGTAATTTGCTCAGACAGAGCAAAATTGAAACATGCCCCTGACACATTCAGATAACTATAAAGGGAAAGAAAAAGCTTCTCACAGCTGCTACTGCAGCAATATCAACCTGCTGTGCGTAGCTTCTTGTGCTTATTTCTGTCGCCATCTTCTAGAGCTCACTTGTTGCGACCATAATGTGGTTTTCTATCTGTTGTCCCATTTAACATATAGCGCAGAAAGTCAGGTTCTTATTAAGACTAGATATTTTGAATTTATGAACAATTATGTACACTAACATGATATCTCAGTTTTACACATACTGTCTAGAATATATGCTTACTTAGATGACAATTACATCATTTACATGGCTGACTAACTGACTGACACAGCTGGCTAACTGTCCAACCAACTGGCTAGTTGACCTACTAACAGATTAGTTGTATAGAAGGTAAGATGGAGCATATTGTACTAGGGCATCACATGTAATGATGACATTGAGCTGACACATTATGCTGTGATTTTGAGATCTGTGCAATAATACAAGAACCATTGCATTTTGAAGTAAACATATATCTGTCTTAACATTTCACAGCTAGGGAGGTGGGGTATTAACAGCTGGATATCGCAGCTTCCTTTAACTCCTCTCATGCCCAAGAACATTGTTTAAGCTTCTGAATAAATTTGCATATAATTTCAGGTCAGTGAGAATGGAATATTCATCATTATCTTGCCACTGTATGTTTTAACTGGTGCTGATATTTCCCCCACCCTACGCCCAACCACCACTACCACCACATCATGTTTTCCTTCAGACTGGTTACATGTTTTGGATGATGTTCTATCTTAGAAGCTACTGTGACAGTGTATTGTCCCATTTTCTAAACACAAAGGAAGGGGTGCAGCCGCAAGGGAAGTTTGCCTCATTTATTGATGTACAGTAAAACAGAATGTTAAAATGGCTCCATCAGAACTACAAGCAGGGGATGTGGTCAGCACTCTGCCTGCCACCCTTAGGTAGTTTTAGGTTACCTTACAAAAGCAATACTCTTGGCATTTACTAGTGGAATGGCAGGTTATAACAGCCTGGCATGGTCTTAATTTTTTTGAATTTATATTCAAGAAAGCTTGGTTTATCATGTCATCACTTTATACTCTACATGCTGCAGATATTCAGAGGCCTGAATGCAATTGTGATTTTAGAAAAGTCATTCTACAACACTTATAGAACTTCAAAGCTTTTGATGAGGAAACTGAAAGTCTGTGTGAAGTCCCTGTTATCTCTATTTAAGACAATCAATGATAACAAAATACTACGTTTGATTGAATTGATGTAAATGTCTCAAGAAACACCCAAATACATTGTCTATCTTCAGATTTCAAAGAAAACAAAATCACACCAATGTGCTATTTGATAAGATGTCATTGACAATATTAGGCTGCATTATAGAGAAATGCACATATTATGACTGGCTTAGCAGCTTGGAATTCTGCTTGCATTCTGCCAGTTCGGACAAAGTAGTGTTGGAAAGGGTGACAAAATGGGGGAGAGAGGCCTTTTTCCACCTGTGAGATTTTCCTCCACCGACCTGTCCGCCTTTTCCCTTAATGGGATGATTCTTTCTTCCCTGTTGACTACATAGTGGGAAGGTAGAACTTGTCAAATCATCGCATTATTGCTTTTCAGTGACCACCTTGCTGCCCCATTTTCCTCAGGGATTGTGGCAGGTTGGGAGCAAATGAGTTCAGCAGAGTAAAAGAGGGATAGTCCATAGGGAGTGTCATACAAACCCACGGACAACATGGACATAAGTAGGGCATGACTGGCCAATAAGTACATTACTAAACTATTTACATGTTTTCAAGGTAACTAGTATAAACATGACAATGACCTGAAAGAAACAATTATGATTCAACATTTAAAGGGACATTCCAAACTGCAATTCAATTAAATTGCGAGTACAAGAGAAGAATTTCTAAGCTGCAGTCCAGATGTTGAAAAGAATGCTCTTTGGTTTATTTATTGTGTTGCTGGGCCTGCAGGGAATAATCCTTGCTGACTGATGGGAATGAAACAAAGAAGGCTTGGCTGGAGGTTACTCATGCATTCAGCAACAGGAATGGGGTGCCAAGTATGTGGATTCAATGTCAAAAGTGCTTTTGTGGCATAAACAGAACAGGAAAGGTGAGAATAGTAAAAGGAAGGTGTCACTTTTTCCCTGGAGTATGATATATCATCCCAACCTCTGTATTTAAACTCACTCTAATATATCACTCCTCATTCTAACCGGACATCCTTCTTTGTTTATGCATTCCCTCACATCCCCATCTTCTTATCCATGACTGGCACTCACTCTCATCTTTGTGTAATTATATCGTCGTCCCTTTTAACCACCCTCAACAAATATTTGCAACCATTCGTTTAAACATGCCAATACCTGAAGTCATTGTGATTTGTTTTTGGTGTCCTCCCAGGAGGGACAGAGCACAAGGAGAGGCAGAGAACTGGAGGTGACCTTCCAGTCATGATCTGCATGCTTACTGAAGATGGAGACAGAATTAAAGATTATGAAGCATCGTGGAATGTGACATTGCTTCCTACCAGCAACAAGTGAAATATGATCTTGTACATAATGATCACTTAAAACATTCCTACTTTGGCATCTCAAAATTATAGCTTTATACTTTTTCTTGGACTTAAACATCTCGCTCCTGAAGTATGTTGCCAATTTCCAAGAAGACATCACTGACTCAGAAGCTGCACCACCACAAGATATATGCGGGCCATGGGCCAGCTCACATACGCAAGACTTACCGGTACTAATGAAGCAGATTGTTGATTTTACTGATGCTGATTTACAGTAGTGTGCAAGAGTAGGAACTGAGAGCAAACACAGCAGTACAATTCCCCAACAGAATTTGCAATAAGCTTTAAACTTTGCTTAGCTTAACACTAATACTCTGTCTTGGACACCAACAATGAACAAGACAGGTCTGGAGTAACAGTAAAAAATGAATGCTGTACTACAGTAAGCATGCTTGTTGGGAGCATATAGGAATCCATTACAAGCATGAGTGGCATGTCATTACAGGTCTTGATGATGATGCCCTCACTCAGGGAAATGAAGCATGAAACATAGTGATGTAATGACAGCATAAAAGCCCTCCCCAATGGAATGAATACTATTATTTTCCATCATAAACAATGTCACAAGCTTGAATGTTCCTCATCTCATTTAACTGCAGCAAAGTATTCTCTAGCTCATTGCTAGCCATTAGATGGACCATGAGAAGAATAACGCTGAGAGGGGAAATTGAAACAGGATCTTGGCTCAGACAGCATTTCTACTTCTCACCCCACACTCCCAACCCATCTCAGTTCTTGACATGTTGCTTTGTGTTCTGTTAGCTGTGACTGTATTTGCACAAATTCAGATATGGCAGCCTTTTGGCGGACCCTCACAGGCTCCAAAACCTGGATGGCATAGGCAAGAGTTGTCATGAGAAGCCAGTTTCTATAACTGCAGAATTTGTAAAGGTTGCAGAACATGAAAGTGCCAGTAAAGAGTAAAAGATTTGTGGTTGAACAAAGCTATGTGTGTGGCTATGTGACATACATTCTAATGTTTAGTTTCTGTTTTATTTTTGAGCTACATATATATTTCGCTTTCCACCACTTTCATGGTTTGCTTATTTTGCTTTTGGTTCCTGCCTGGCAAATGACCCTTCCATTTATGGTAATGAATTGACAGCAAGCAAGTGTGAAAGCTTGGTTGATTGCAGGACTGCTTCCTATACATGTCCTCAGGTGTTGGGTAGAGGGTAGTGCTGGTATGGGGTGCAAATAGCTATTTTTTAAATGAGTTTTCAGATGGGTGGGCTGGTGGAAAATGTGAACCTCACAAAAATGAGGGCATCCCGGGGAATAACGTGTACTGTGGCAGTACACTAACCACATCATGTTCCATTTCCTCCTCCTCCTCCTCTTCCTCAGAATCATCTGAAGAGACTGTCACAGGAACAAACTTCAGTACTACACAACAATGTGCACATGCAGCACACTACCGTCATTCAGGAGACTCTGTCTGCTGTGTACTGCAAACCACCTCCAGGTGTGTCCAGGAACCTGAATCACATCTTAGCATGCTATAGATTTGTTCAGTGCCACATCCAGTTGGCCTATGGCTTTCACTGTGTTACTCCTTGTGTCTTAGGTTGGGATCCTCATGGGCGTTGTCAGTCACATTCTAAGTAAGTATCCCTCATCTTTGAGCAGCCAGGAGATAATCTGCTTTGAGATGTTGACATAACAAGTATAGGAAAGATAGCAAAATAAAAGCATGTAGGTGGAGATCGCACACAAAACCGTTTTGCGGTTGGACACTAGCTGCACGTTGCAGGAGTAGAAGCCCTTGCAGTTGATGAGTACTTCTAGGTAGTCTGGGGGTGTTTCAATTGCCATGTGCCTATAGTCAAAGTTGCTCTGGGCATATGGAAAGTTGCAAACCTGAGCACCCACTCACTTTGACTGATGTCATCAAAGGAAAGGTCAGCATCATTGGCAACCCTGGTAAACAAGCCATCAGTCATCTGCTATGTGTTTGTGGCTTGGCAACTCTGAGATCCTGCTAATATCCACAGCAAAGATGTTGAGTGTGTAAAATAACTTTGAGAGCTACCAGTATTGAGTAGCCACCAATTGGTAATGGGTCTTACCCTAGCAGGCTGCAGATCTCTGACACCACCTGACAATAACAGGCAATGTCTCCTGAGATATTTGATGTTCTAACATGTTGAGGAAACTCTCCTCTGTCTGTAAACCTGCGCGCTAGAGACGAACTCTGGGGGTGTGCACTTATCTACCGATCTCTCTCTTCAGTACAGCCTCAGGTCTCTCAGCAACAGTTGGTTGTGGCCTCTATTCATGCCGGTATTGCTCAGCTTGGTCTTCACCTAAGGTCCAAATTAGCATAGCTTAAGCATCACCCAAGCTGATCTGATGGATCAGGAATCTGAAATGCAGATTAGATGTGCAGGTCTCATAGCGCAGCCAAAAATTCCAAATTTGCCAAAGTAACCTCTCAGCACAAGTGCTGTCAATAAAACCCTTTGCACAAAGAATCAGTTGTGTTATTTCTTTACGTATAAGTTTTATTTTCCTGTCATGTCTCAACATCTTGAATTGCATCTGCTTTCTCACCTGTTTTCAATGGTAAGTTCAGGAAATGGAGGAGACCCATGGACCCAATGTTACTCCAGTGATTAGAATATTGATATCAATAGCCTGATGCTCCTGATCGAGGTACAGCACGCAGCCTAAACGAGGAAGTTGGTTGGACTAGAATTGGCTTTCCATTTGTACAATTTTTTTTCCTGAATTAGGTCCACACATGTATCCAGAGTCACATGTTTAGAAAGATAAAAGAATTTGAAAGTGCAGGTAGAAGGAAATTATTTCCTCTGGTAGCACATTTCAGAAGAAAGGAGGCATAATTTCAAAACTCAAGCTCAGCCTTTTATGTGTGAAACAAGGTAGCTTTTTGCCCCCAGTAGGACAAAATATAGTACTTCCTACAAAAAGGCTGTAGGTATTGAATCAATTGAAATTTACATCTGTTTTGAAAAGCATATTCCCTTCCATCCCCAATCCTGAGTCAATATTCAAATTTATTTACATATCACCAAACAGAACTATCTGCCAATATCCGGCACAATCAGGCAACATGCATACATTGACAAAATATTCCTTGTAACAATAAGAGTATTAACTTGGTGAATCTTGACTAATACAGTTGAAGATATGAATAAAATCAGTACCTTATTGTAACCCAATTTTAAATTGCTGAAAATTTTCTGAAAATTCAGGAAATATACTAGCCTAACTAACCACTTAACCAATGCAGACTCAATGGACCAAAGAGCCTTTTGGTGCTGTACACATGTAAAGTCCTCTAGATAGGTTACAGTAGTCAGATCCTCAGTAATTTAAAAGATATCATCCAAAAACCTTTCAAAATGTAGCCGTTCATGTGCCTGGAAATTCTAGTTTAATTTGAGGAATCTACTTAAACCTTGAAAACAAACATAATTAACATCAGGGATAAAAGGTACTGCAGATGCTGGAGAATCCGAGATAACAAGGTGTGGGGCTGGATGAACACAGCAGGCCAAGCAGCATCATAGGAGCAGGAAAACTTGATGTTTCAGGCCTAGACCCTTCATCAGAAATGACACAATTCACTCTGGGTACAGGGGCTGTGACTGTTTGTGAGCAGAGCCTGATTCTTGCATCATGTTTTTAAAACTAACATAAAAAATTACAGGAACTTTATGTTGAACACAATTTGCTTTAAAAATAACATGACCCTTTGTGCTGATTTTGAGTGAATTTCAGCAGAAAATGTAGGCAACATTTTTAAGGTAATTTCTTTCATGCTATTTTAATTCAAGGACACACCTGCTACAACTTTGTTCACCACTAGTATTCCTGTAGTTTTACAAATATATTGTCATGATAATGGTGAAAACAGACAATCAATATTCTACTTACATGATTTGAATTTAATACCTGGGAACTTCACGGACTAAAGTAACTTTCAGTAAAGAAAAATACTTATCTAGAATACCTGCTGTGATCACTTGACCAGTTTGAACCAAAATCACAATACTGTCAGTACATAAGGATTAGTCTGAACTGAAATTAACATCATTATAAAAGGTACTGAAACTCAGATTTGTATCTTGTGGAATATCCATATTTTTCTGGAAATTACACATTGGAATGCAAGTCACCTGGACATCATCTAGTTTGAAAAATAAAAGACACATGACACCAGAATTGACAAAGAAACGATGATTCAGGCAAAGCTTTTGAGAAATGAGCAAAGAAATGTGAACTGATAATAGAAGCCAAAAAGTTACTTTTTCCCATTGTTTCTCAATCTTGAAGTCAGTGCCTCATGAAATAGCAACTAGGGAAAACTACTGTTCACCAGGAACATGATCTACAATCAATTGGCCTTAGGTGTAAAATCTAAATCCTCAAAAACTCTCAGAATTCCAAACTACAATTGTTTTTAACTTTGTGTCTGTACTGCACACCCTCCTCCTTTATTTTTAAGCTAATTACCTATGTTTGATGTTGCATTTTTATTATTATCTTCAAGAGTATCTTGTAAAGTTATGAAAACCTTATTATTCAGCTTCTTCATTTTAATCTGGTTAATTATGTTTTAATTGAAGCATGATAGCTGTGTGGTAAAAATTGTATAAGTATACTTTTTTTGTAACTGACCAGGCATCAAAAAGAGGGAAGCTAATTTCTGCTCCTTACCTAGTCATAATAAATTTTGAGGATTGTTCCATGATATTCCTCCAACTGTATTACGAAAATGGAGTGGGAGGCAAATTATTCTTTCAAAAGCTGTTAAAGAAAAAGCAACTTTGAAAAAGATTTCTGAATCTCAAAGATTTAAAATTGCGAAGGTATCTACATTTGAGAATAATGTTTATGTAGAGCACGTTGAGATACGTTATGAAAAGCTTTATGAAAAGCCTTGTCCTCGGAGGAATTAAGAGGGATAAGGCCAGAGGCCATAAGAAATAAGAATATGAGTAGACAGTTCAAACCCATGAACCTGCTCTGCCATTCAACAGGATCATGGCTGATTCGACACCCCTCATGTCCACTTTCCTGTGTTATTTTCATAACCCTCAATTCCCCTATTGATCAAGAATATACCTATCCCAGCCTTGAATATACATGAGGACGCTGCCCCACAGCTCTCTGTGGCAAGGAGTTCCAAAGACTCTCAACCCTCTGAGAAAAGAATTTCCTCCTCATCTCAGCCTCAAATTGGCAGTCTTTTATTCTGAGACTATGGCCTCTGGGCCTAGACTTTCCCATAAGGGAAACATCCTTTTTTACCTGCTCTGGTCCCTTAAGAATCCTTTATATTTCAATGAGATCACCTCTCATTTTTCTAAACTCCAATGAATGGAGTCCCAACCAGTTTAGCTTCTCCTCATAAAATATTCCCTTCATACCAGGGATCATCCTAATGAAGCTTCTCTGAACTGCTTCCAATGAAATATCTTTCCTTCAATAATGGGACCAAAACTGCTCACAGTACTCTAGATCTGATCTCAGTAGCACCATGTCCAATTGCACATAAACTTCATTAGCTTTTTATTCCAACCGCCTTGAAATAATGACCAACATTCCATTAGACTTCTTAATTACGTGCTGCACTGTGTTTCATGCACAAGTATCACCAAGTCCCTTTGTGCTGCAGCTTTCTGCAGTTTTTCTCCATTTAAATAGTATTCTGTTTTTATTCTCCCTTCCAAAATGAACAAGTTTACAATTTCCCACGTTATACCAAATTTACCAACGTTTTGGCCACTTAATAACCTATCAATATGTCTCTTTAAACTATTTGTATCCCTCTCATAGCTTGCCTTTCCATCTATTTTCATGTTGTCTGCAAATTTAGCTATGGTATAGTAACTTCCGCCCTATGAGAGGGATACTTCCGTCCTCCAAGTTTTTAAAATATATTATAAACAGTTGTGGCTCTAGCACTGATCCCTGTGAAGCCCTGTTGGTCACAGGTCACTAAACCTGAAAAAAAATCTCCTTGTCCCCACTTGCTGTTTCCTGCCCATGAGCCAAGTTTCTATCTATGCCAACATTCTACCTGCAACATATTGGGTTCTTATCTTATAAGCTTCTGCAAGATACTTTGTCGAATGCCCTATTGAAACCAAATACAACTTATCTACTGGTTCCCCTCTGTCCACACTGGTTGAGACTTCTTCAAAAAACTCAAATTAATTAGGCAGACACAATTTTCCTTTCATGAAACCATGCTGATTAGATTATGATTTTCCAAATGTTCTGCTATTATTTCCTTAATAGTCAGCTCTAATACTTTTCATACAATAGACTGCTAAACTAATCAACTTAAAGTTTCTGGATACTTGCCTCCCACCCTTTTTGAACAGGGGTGTTACATGAGCAATTTTCCAATCCTCTGTTTAACTCTTTGTTACCATTTTCTAGTTCCCCATAACCTTCTCTCCAGATTAATTTTCTAAGGGGCCTGTGTTCACTTTTACCTCTCTTCATTTTTAATATGCTTAAACAGGCACTCATTTTCAGTTTTTATTTTCTTTGCTCGTTTGCACCCGTAGTTTATTTTCTCTGTCTTTGTTATCTTTTTGGTCTTTTTTGCCAGATTCAGAATTTATTCCAGACTTTGGAGCTAACACTGATTTTTACCTCCTTGTTTGCTTTTTCTTTCAACTTAATATTACCCTTAAGTTCTTTGGTTGGCATTGTTGGTTTATCTCTCTCTTAGAATCTTTTTCCCTTACTGGGATATATTTTTGCTGAGAGTCATGAATTATCTCCTTAAATTTCAGCCACTGTTTGCTTACTATCATTCCTGCTAATCTATCCATCCAGTTCACTTTAGCTAATACGCTCCACATTTCATTGTAATTTCCTTCATTTAAGTTAAACAGAGTTGTTTCCAAACCAAGTTCCTCACTCTGACTGTGAGAGTGAATATTCTCTCTCACACTGAATATTAACTGAATATTAAATTCTGCTGCGTTAAGATCACTACTTTTAAAGGAATCTTTTATCTAAGGTCATTTTTTCCAACTTGCCTCATTTCCTAATACCAGATCCAAGATAGTCCGCTCCCTGAGTTATTGCTTCAGGAAACTGACACCAAAGTACCCTATGAATTTGTTGTCATGGTTACCCTTTCCAATTTGATTAATCCAATCAACATGAAGATTAAAGTCACCCATAATTATTGCTGTATTCTTTTTACATGCTCCTTTTTATTTGTTCATTTGTAGCCTTTCCCACAGAGTTGCTACTATTTGGGGGTCTCTATCCTGTTCCTGCCAATATCTACTTTTGCTTGCTGTTTTTTACCGCTGTCTAAATGGATTCTACATCATCTGAGCCCAGATCACCTCTCCCAACTGTCCTCATTTCATTTTTTATTTATAGAGTTATCCAACCATATTTTCTATCCCTCCTGTCTCTCCATGAGGAGAAATATCACTGAATGTTAAATTCCCAGTTTTGATTTCTTTGTAACCATGTTTCCATATTCGCTGTGAGATCATATTCATTTACCTTGACTTGCCATCAGTTCGTTAACCTTATTCTGAATTTTTTGTGAACTAAAATATAAAGCTTTTAAGTTTGTTCTATTATCAAATTTCCCCACACATTTATGGTTCCTTGGTGCAAAATAACAATCACACATTCTGTCCCTTTCTTTAGGCCCTAGAGGTGAGCTATTCAAGCGAGGTCTGATAAAACGTCATCTAGACTTGAAACATTAGCTTGCTCTGTCTCCATGGATGCTGCCTGACCCGCTGTGATGTCAAGTATCTTTTATTTTCAGTACAGACTCCAGTATCTGCAGTAATTTACTCCTACATTGTCTTTATTTGAACCTCCCTACTATTTGGAAAAGAAAAGTCACATCATAAGACAACTCCTCATTTGTTTTCAGGACATGTTTTGTCCTGCAAGACTGAGGACAAACAGCTTATAGAGATGACCTAAGAGAATTCCAGTCTCCCTCTCTCTCCAACATATCTTTCAAACCTCAGGCCTCTAAATAAAGACTGTAATAATCCAGGGGCGTATTGCTACAGATGGATTTTTAAAGTGAATTCAACCCAGCTCCTGTCTCTAGAAGAACAACCAACTCAGTCTCTACATTTTAAATTGGAGCACTGAGACCACCAAGCTCAACCTGAAGAAAGGCAAGCCATCAAGCTTGACGGCACTTTCTTTTTACACCTTTATGACTCTAATTTGGCCTCTCCTGCTCCAATCTGTGATCTGTATTTGAGTGAAAGTGAAATCAAATAACCTTGTACAAAACTTGGGGTGAATTTTATTATTTTACTACAATTTGGTTAAGTATCATAAAGTCAGGTGAACCTACCTGACTGGTCCTTTAGTAATCATAGAATTTAACTGTGTTATTGAATTGACAAGTATATCCTTCCCCAAAATAAGAAAAATCTGTTGAAATCTCTTGAGGATAGGTAAATAAAGGGATAACAAGCATGGGGCTGGATGAGCACAGCAGGTCAAGCAGCATCATAGGAGCAGGAAAACTTGACGTTTCGGGCCTAAACCCTTCATCAGATGAAGGGTTTAGGCC
>JAHRHZ010000271.1:21685743-21710344 GCA_024137785.1 Ginglymostoma cirratum | reverse complement strand
TAGAGGAGAGGACAGGTGGAGAGGAGGCAGACAAGTCGAAGAGGCGGGGATGGAGCCAGTAAAGGTGAGTGTAGGTGGGGGGGTAGGGAGGAGATAGGTCAGTCCAGGGAGGACGGACAGGTCAAGGGGGCGGGATGATGTTAGTAGATAGGAGATGGGGGTGTGGCTTGAGGTGAGAGGAAAAACAGGTTAGGGAGGTGGAGATGAGCTGGGCTGGTTTTGGGATGCAGTTGGGGGAGGGGAGATTTTGAAGCTTGTGAAATCCACATTGATGCCATTGGGCTGCAGGGTTCCCAGGCTGAATATGATATGCTGTTCCTGCAGCCTTCGGGTGGCATCACTGTGGCATTGCAGGAGGCCCAGGATGGACATGTCATCTGAGGAATGGGAGGGGGAGTTGAAATGGTTCGCGACTGGGAGGTGCAGTTGTTTGTTGCGAACTGAGCGCAGGTGTTCTGCAAAGCGATCCCCAAGCCTCCGCTTGGTTTCCCCGATGTAGAGGAAGCCACAACGGGTACAGCGGATGCAGTATACCACATTGGCAGATGTGCAGGTGAACATCTGCCTGATGTGGAAAGTCTTCTTGGGGCCTGGGATTGGGGTAAGGGAGGAGGTATGGGGGCAGGTGTAGCACTTCCTGCTGTTACAGGGAAAAGTGCTGGGTGTGGTGGGGCTGGAGGGGAGTGTGGAGCGGACAAGGGAGTCGCGGAGGGAGTGGTCCCTCCGGAAGGCAGATAAGGGTGGGGAGGGAAAAATGTCTTTGGTGGTGTGGTCTGATTGCAGATGGCAGAAGTGTCGGAGGATGATGCGTTGGATCCGGAGGTTGGTGGGGTGGTATGTGAGGATGAGGGGGATTCTTTTTTGGTTATTGTTGTGGGGACGGGGCGTGAGGGATGTGTTCCGGGAAATGCGGGAGACGCGGTCGAGGGCGTTCTCGACCACTGTGGGGGGGAGGTTGCGGTCCTTCAGATTTCTTCAGCAAACACAAAATTATCAATTTATTAGATAACAAAATTCTGCCCAGCAAAGATACAAAATTGATTAACACAAATGATTTGTCATCTGAAAGTATAAATCTTTACTCCTCTATATTATCAAAAACATATGACCACGCTCTCACGCATCAAGTAAGGGGAAAAGAGATTCACTCAACAAAATAGGTGGCAGTCATTCACTGGTAGATTTCTCAGGGCAATGCTCTGATCAATCAGAATGCGTGGTTTAAAATTTAAACAAAACCTGGCTGTTAACTATTAATCAGCATTAATGGCAGCATGCTCATGGGCACTACTAAAAAGAGTCCTCTTGCCAACCAATTTGCAATCTCCATTCATATTGTTTAAATGTTTTTTTTCATCAATTTGTATTCTTGAGAAATGTCCTGATGTGTGCAAGATGAAAACTTTTGGTAAAATGTGTCCTGGGATGCAACTGCAGTCTCCACTCCTCTAACAACATTCCAGCCATCGGAATACCTAGGCCAAAATACTTGCATCATCAAATTTAGTGGCTTGCCGTTTTGCTTACTAAACACTTAGTGAAACTTTGCTCGTGTAAATAAGATATTAATGCTATGAATTGTTACACGTACATCAGTCAGTGAAAATGCGGCACAGACATTTGACGAGTGAATCATCTCAGATATTGTCAATCACCTCCCTTTTCTGAAAATCCAATATATATTATTTTCTTACCCGTTTTTGTCTTCTCCTGCTCTTCCTAAAAATTCAGCAGGAACATGCTTTTGAAATTTGAGACACTGAGGTTGGTGTTTGTCTTAGCTATTTGTCACAAATCATTCCAATTATACAGCCTACCTAAATCATAATTTCAGTTATTAATGAAGGCCAAAATATGCAAGCTTTAATATGTGTGCAATTGTTTCCATTTGGTCTATTTCCCTTTGTTGTATGGTAAAGATAAAAGAAGACTTATAACCCTTAAAGTTAATCTTTGAACTAAAACTGAAAGAAGAGTAAGGACTGAATAAGAACCTAAGTCTATGTGGCTAATATGATGCCTTTACATAGCCTATTTGTTGTAGTTATTGTTGAATGATGATTATCTTTCCTTGGCTAGTTGCCATTCAAGTCATGCAACAACTAATGTATAGCGTGCCCTGTGTAAACTGGATGTATAAATCTTCCAATCTCGAGCAAAGCATTCTGCTTTAGCATCTTTGATCTTGAAATTTCATTGTTTAATAACAATGTTCCAAGGAATTAAGATCCATTTTTTGCATAAGTTTCTCTTTGTGAAACTTGACATCCTCGGCTTTTACTGAGAACAATGTCAAAGACCATAATTTTTTTTAACTTTACAAAATAAATGCCAAACAAATTGAGCAAGTGTAGCCAGTTTTTGTTTTGGCTTCTGACCTTGAAACTGTTGAGAACTGAAGTTTGAGGTGCAAGCTGTCAACCAGAAACTCCATGATTTTGAAAAACACTGATGTAGCAACTTACTCTCAAAAGCTGTCAGGCCATGATGTGTCCACATGGTGCTCACACTTACTGCATTATTAAATGTTAACACAGTAGGAAATGTCAATTTACATGATGTTGAGCTGTTGCCATCTTATTGATGGAGAATTTCCCATTAATGCAAATGTCAGGTTCCTCTCAGCTGTGGAATGGAAATGACCTAACGTTATGTGTGCTCAGCATAGCCAATTAATCATTCCCAAGGACTAAGCAGAAGCCAGTATTTACAAAAACACTTCCTCACCAGCTTTTCATTTTGTAAACAATTACTGCTTCTCTCAGTTCATTTGACTTCAGTAATCACTAGTGGATGGTCCTTGAACGGATTTATTTATTTTTCTGCAACTAAGATCCTGCAGACAATAGTATCTGCCATTACTAAGATGGCAACAGCTCTGTTTCAAATAAACTAACATTTCTTACCACACATGTAGTCTCTATTCGTAAATATCTGCAAAAGGCTCTTTGGCATTATAACAGAGAAAGAAATGTAGCATTTCATTTGTTTTAGACTGATACATCTGTGTTTATTTTTATTCAAATTGTTGTGACATATGCGGGTAGAAATGATGTGGTCCTTAAATTTTTCACATCTGTCTCTAAATTTTGTTTTGTTTCAGTATGGTTTCTTTCTTTAATTATTTAAGACAGTGGTTATTTGCTTTCCTGCTGTTTCTTTCCAAATTGAAGTTCTCAAGCACAAGTCTTGTTAAGATGGCTGTCAGATACTTTAGTGAAGGTTCATGCTCATACTGCTACATTGGCATTATTCATCATTACACAATCAGCTTAGGCCCTTAAATGGTTGAAACATTAGACGTTGAAATAAATTGGTTACTCTCATTGGAGACATGTAGTCAAGAGCAGTATGGCTCAATGGTAAAGCACAGGACTGAAATTTTGCAGGATAATTCCTGATCTCAGCCCTGTTGTTTGTAAGAGAAACCAGTGGGGCCAAGACACTTGTCCACAGATGAAAATAAATCCCTGTCAGCAGTCCAGAAATTCAGGATCATGCATATGCATGACCTGACAAGTGTAAAATGTGGCACAAAGAAACTTAAATTAAAAATGTGAAATGTTTGGAATATGTTACATATTCATTTATGTAGTGAGATGAGAGTAACTGCGCATAATTTCAAGAACCTTAAGAAAATCAAAGTAAATGGGAATGGGGGCTTATATTTGTCCATGGTTGGAATCATACCCAGCCCAATGGAAGATAGTAGCTATCACTGAAGGCCAATCATCTCACTTCGAAGACATCAGTTTGTCTTTCTGTTTCCCCAAATAACTCCAGCAACTTCATCAAAGACCTTTCCTCTGTCAGAAGGTCAGAAGTGGGATGTCTATCAATGATCACATAATGTTCAACTCTGCTCACAACTTCTAAGATACTGCCTGCATGCAGCAAGGCCTAGGCAACATTCAAGCTTAGTTTGACAAGTGGAAGTAATATTCATGCCACAAAATTGCCAGCAACTAACTATTCCAACATGAGAGAACCTAACCATCTCTCCATGTCATTCAACACATTATGAAATTCCTCGCTATTTACATCCTGTGCATTACCACTGACTAGCAAAGTATTTGTACTAGCCATACCAATTCTGAGGCTACCAGACCAAGTCAGAGATACATAGTAACTCACTTCATGGATCCCTAAAACATGCCTGGCATCTATAAGCTACATGAGTTACGATCTACAAGATGCACTGCAGCAACTCACTAAGTCTCCTTCAATAGCACTTTCTAAAGCCACAACCTCTACAACCTAACAGGACAAGGAGAGCAGAATCATGTGAAAATATAGTACTCCTCCAAATTACATACCATCCTGACCTATGCTATTTTACTGTTCCCTTTTCTTTTCTTGATCAAAAACAACAATATTCTTCCCAATAGCAGGCTGGATGTACCTACAATGAATGGTTGTGGTTTAAAAAGGCAGCTCACCACTACCTTGTCAAGAATAATTAGGGATGGATAAAAAATATATTTGGAAAGGCTTGCTATTCATACTACTGCATCATTGCCAGATTTATCCAAATCAAAATGTCACTATTAGTAACTAATTAGGTTAAGGTATTTACACAAATTGATGGGAACTTTGATTTAGATATCATGCGTGGCTCAAAAAGCTTTGTGGTTTGGATCTAGCTAGTGCATGAAGCTAAGAATTGTGGATAACCCGAAATGAATAATTAAAGGCTTCCTGTTTGCAGGTGATTTCATGTGACAACCTTGAAAGAACAACTGAGAAATCTTGGGATGAATGTCAGTGTTAGATATTGCACACGAGCAGTTGGAATCATTTACGTTTTGCAGAATTCTCACTTGGAAACTTCTCAGTAGTAGGTTTCTGACAAGTGGAAAGTGTTCATGTTACATAAGTTCTGGTTCTTTCTTTCACAAGTATAACTCAGTGATGGCCACAGAATCTAAGTTATATTCCCATGCATCATGTAGTGTTGTGAAAAATTACATTGAGCACTTTGCCCACTTAAGGCCTATAAAAGAGTGGAAAAATAAAAGAATCCATGTTTTAACAGCATGTGCAATTTTTCTTCTTTCTGAATCTTACTACTTCTCCCAACAAACCTCACACTGGTGAGGACTTTGCTGAGAAATTGAAAGCACTACTTTCAAGTTTGGAGCTTTTAGAGTGTACTTATCCGCTTTATGAAAACTATTTATATTTAATACTGCTTGGACAATACAAGTTTTGAAAGATTGTTGGAAAAGGAATTCATTACAAATTTTGAGAAAATACTTGGAGTGTTTTAAAAGAAGAACTTTAGAATAGAATAGAAATTTATTGTCACTTGTATTTCCACAAAAAAAAACAGTGAAATGTATTTAGTCACCATACACCAGCAGCTACTTTAATAATAGGAATCGCACATATATAAAAAACGATTGGGATGAAGTCCATCTTCATTCAATTCATGGCTTAGGGGTTCCCAAGGTCAAGGAAAAGATTGGAACCATATTCTTCACTGCTGCAGAAAGCCAACATCGAAGCTGCCAATCTCAGGTTGTTGGAATCCGGGTCTGAACCCACCACACTGCCAAAGGCATTGAAGCCGCTGAAGCAGACCCCCGCTCCACAGAACCCATCAGGTCGTGGTCGTAATGGCCATGAGAAATGGATTAAACTGCCTTCACCACTGCAGCAGTCTCCCGAATCATCCTTCCTCCAACGAAACGAAAAGAAGATATATAAACATAAATAAATGAAAATAATAAAATAAAAAGGATGCAGCAGGCTTGGTGATCAGAAGCAGACAGGCTCAGGAGCCTGAACCCTTCCTACCTATCCTGTCACCAGCATCCTGAAATGTTATTGAAAATTCACTGTGTACATTGGAGTTTTTTAATAATGTTTTCTAGAAATGAGATGAATAGTTTGCTTTGTTGTAAAGCCTGCTGGGGCCGTTTTGAACAGTGACTTGCTTGGAGACTTTTTTCTGGCGCAGTTAGAGGAAAGCCTGTTAAGAAACTACTGAGTTAGAGAGAAGCCTGTTTAGAACATGTTGCCCAGGCAATCTGTCCTATTTCTAACAAGTCAACACTCTACAGCGATAATAGGAACTGCAGATGCTGGAGAATCCAAGATAACAAGGTGTAGAGCTGGATGAACACAGCAGGTCAAGCAGCATCATAGGAGCAGGAAAGCTTGACATTTCGGGCCTAGACCCTTCATTAGAAATGGGGGAGGGGAAGAGGGGTCTGAAATAAATAGGGAGAGAGGGGGAGGCAGATAGAAGATGGATAGAGGAGAGGATAGGTGGAGAGGAGACAGACAAGTCAAAGAGGCAGGGATGGAGCCAGTAAAGGTGAGTGTAGGTGGGGAGGTAGGGAGGAGATAGGTCAGTCCAGGGAGGACAGGCAGGTCAAGGAGGCGGGATAAGGTTAGTAGGTAGGAAATGGGGGTGCGGCTTGAGGTGGGAGGAGGGGATGGGTGAGAGGAAGAACAGGTTAGGGAGGCAGGGACGAGCTGGGCTGGATTTGGGATGAGGAAGGGGGAGGGGAGATTTTGAAGCTTGTGAAATCCACATTGATACCATTGGGCTGCATGTTTCCAAGCTGAATATGAGCTGCTGTTCCTGCAGCCTTCGGGTGGCATCGTTGTGGCACTGCAGGAGGCCCAGGATGGACAGGTCATCTGAGGAATGGGAGGGGGAGTTGAAATGGTTCACGACTGGGAGGTGCAGTTGCTTCAAAATCTCCCCTCCCCTACTGCATCCCAAAACCAGCCCAGCACGTCCTCCCCTCCCTAACCTGTTCTTCCTCTCACCTATCTCCTCCTCCCACCTAAGGCACTCCCCCATTTCCGACCTAATAACCTCATCCTGCCCCCTTGACCTGTCCGTCCTCCCTGGACTGACCTATCTCCTCCCTACCTCCCCACCTACACTCACCTTTACTGGCTCCATCCCCACCTCTTTGACTTGTCTGTCTCCTCTCCACCTATCCTCTCTTCTGTCCATCTTCTGTCCGCCTCCCCCTCTCTCCCTATTTATTTCAAAACCCTCTTCCCCTCCCCCATTTCTGATGAAGAGTCTAGGCCCGAAATGTCAAGCTTTCCTGCTCCTATGATGCTGCTCGGCCTGCTGTATTCATCCAGCTCTACACCTTGTTAACACTCTACAGCTGTTCACAGTGAAACCTACTTACTCTTTTGAAAGAGTGATTGAAGGATTATCTCAGGATTGCATTTTCTGAGCAAGCTATTTACAACTTCAGAGACAACTACGCTTGGTTAGTGACTTGAAAACAAAGGAAGAGGGGGAGGAAATAATATTCTAGTTATATTATCACTGGGCTATTAATCCAGAGACTCTGGTAATGTTCTGGGACCCGGGTTTGAGTCCTACCATGGCAGATGGCAGAATTTGAATTCAATGACTATCTGGAATTAGGAGTCCACTGATGACCGTGAAACCATTGTCCATTGTCAGGAAAAACTCCATCTGGTTCATTAATGTCCTTTAGGGAGGGAAACTGCCATCCTTACTTCATCAAGTCTACATGAAAGTCCAGACCCACAGCAATGTGGTTGACACTTAACTGCCTTCTGGGCAATTAGGGATGGGCAATAAATGCTGGCCTAGCCAGCGATGCCCACATCCCATGAATGAGTGTACTACTCTTGCCAGAACATCAGAGCAGCAAACTCCAGAACATTCTATTATTTATCCTTTTGCCTTCAAGAATAACACTTGACTAAAAAGCTAATCTCTGCAGAGAAGTCTTTTTTTGCTTTCTCTTGAAAAGTGCGAGAGAGTGGGTGTGTGTGTTTTGACATATATAGAGGGATAAGCATTTATTGTTCTTATTGTTGATTCTGAATGTTAACCAATAACTACACCTTCGGTGAATAAGTTTGATTTTGTAATAAACCCATAATTAGCTTTATAAATATACCTGGATAATAGATTTGTTGCATTTAGTTGGTCATTTTGAAAACTGCAAAAGTAACTTTATTTTGTTTGTAATGCTTAGGGTAGTGGAACTAGAGCTATAAAACATGCCCCCAGCCCTAACACTACTTTGCGCAGACAGAATTTTAAGTTGGAGATTTAGAAGGGAACACATTGAGAGTCTGGCCTGTTGTTATATATAAAAGAGGTATTTTCGTTTGCAATTAATTGCCTTTCAATATATTAAGCAAGAGATAAATGAGGCAATTGACTAGTATTACACTTGTCTGAGGCAGCTAGGAGACAAATGTCACTTGAGACATCCAAAGAAAACTTATTGGACTCAAAATATTAACTCTGTTTCTCTCTCCACAGGTGCTACCAGACCTGCTGAGTTTCTTTAACGCTTTCTATTTTTATTTCAGATCTTCAGCACCTGAAATATTTTGCATTTA
Organism: Ginglymostoma cirratum; assembly: GCA_024137785.1. Lineage (NCBI taxonomy): Eukaryota > Metazoa > Chordata > Chondrichthyes > Orectolobiformes > Ginglymostomatidae > Ginglymostoma > Ginglymostoma cirratum. The sequence continues at coordinate 21,701,980 of JAHRHZ010000271.1, read as the reverse complement.
TTTTGAATAGGTGATGTTAAACATGTCAAAGGAAATTTCAACTACAAATAATTGATTAGCATCTCTTCAATGAATTGTGCCAAAAAACGCTCCAAAAAGATTGAAAGCTTTCAGAGCTTCTGGAGCTAACGAGATCACTATTATTTTTTGAGCCCAGAGTTAGTGAAGTTGACACTGCAGCAGTAGCTATCATAATTATGTTTAACTCCGGTGAAAATTGTTCACCTCATATCTGCCAGGAAACACTTGGAAAGCAACAACAGCACCGAGTTACAATCTTTCCGCAGGAAGTTTCCACTGTGGTGACCTATCTACACTGAATAGAACATCTTGCTGCTGGCATACAGTGTGAAGCCTGTGGGAAATGCAATAATTTTGCTTTTGTTTGTCAGTCTTCAGTAAAGATCAAGTAAGGACCATTATCACCAGAGGGTGTGACATACATATAGGAATGTTGCCAAACTGGAGACAGACAACCCTAAATATACCTTTGTGCTTTCCTTCAGACATAAAAAGCAGCCACATGTGGGATAGTGACAATTGGCTGCTTGGAAGTAGATGGTCTCCTTAATCCGGAAGTTTCTGTCAATGTCATTGAACAATGTTCAACAAACTTCCAGATTGTCCCATCTTCTGTAAATCAGGAAACATGAAAACATTTTGCCTTACAGGAATGACAAACCACTGGAAGTTCTTGGGACTTTGAAACACCAGTCTCATTCAAAGGAAATACTATCTATAATATGCCATTTCTGGAGAATGCTTTATACTTATCAATTTCCACACAGCAACACATTTGCACATAAAGGCTGTCATTTATACTTAGCAACAACATTCTTGAACAGTAAGTTGACTGTTTTGCTGATATCAATAAACTGAACGTTTTTAATTGCAAGATGCACATAGACCCAAAGTGGATTACAGTCATGCAGAGGTCAATGAATGCAACTTAATGGTAGAAAGCAGATAGAGGAGGAAATTCATCAATGATCCGACCTTGTCATTCTTGGAATATGTTGGGGTTGAGCCTATCCTGAGGAACTCAACTATGCAAGGCAGCAAGCCATCCAAGATCGAAAACCATATTAGAGTCGGGAGTTATGAAACCAAGCCATTTAACAATATGGCACTTGACATGGAGAATCAATGATGACATGGGACTGGAGCCAAATTTTTCACTACATTAGATATTAATAGAGGCTACCAACAAATTGAACTTGCAGAAGAATTGAGGTATTTTTCACTTGTCTCCACTTTCAGCAGATGTTTTCAATATCAGATTTTCAACTTTGGAATCAGGTCATGTGTTTCAGTCTGTGCTTCAAGGACTTGAAGGCACAGTGGACATCAGTGACAACATTGTCAACTAAAATTGCATGGAAAATGAACTCAGGAAATGCCTACATACATTTTTACAATGCTTTACAGTATACAACAACACCTTGAATAAAAACAGGTGCTATAGTAATAAAAGCAGAATTGAGTTATTCAGTCATTTGTTCAGAAGTGATAAAGTGTCACCTGATTCTTAGAAAATTGAAGCTATTGTAAATGTTGCAGATCCTACAAATATGCAAGAAGCCTCAAATGTGCTAGGATGTGACACATACTGAAGTCACTCCATCCCTGACTACATTATAGTATATGCTGTCCCCAATTATGAGATTGGATAAAAATGGCCACCGATGGGCGTGGACTAAATCTCCCTAAAAGATTGCACACCAAGTCAAACAGTCATCAGAAAAATGCCTATTTTGACCCTAGGAAAATGACCCAGATAGTCATGGACGCAAGCCCGGTAGATTTAGGTGCAGTTCTTTTGCAGAAGGACAAGTCAGGTAGCCTATCCATCCCCAAATGCCTGTTCACCATCTACAAGGCGCAAGTTAGGGGTGTAATGGCATAGTCCTTACTTGCCTGGATGAGTGTAGCTCCAACAACAGTCAAGATGTTCATCACCATCATAGACCAAATTTCCTGTTTGATTGGCATCCCATTTATCACATTTGACATTCATTCCCTTCATCAGCCTGCCCACAGCATGTACCGTCTACAAGATACACTGCAGTAACTCACCAAAAATCTTTCAACAGCATCTTCCAAACCTGCAATCTCTACCACCTTGTAGGACAGTGTTGGAACACCATGATGTGTGAGTTCCCCACCAAGCCATACACCATCCTGACTTGTAGTTATGTTACTATTCATTCACTGGCGTCATATCAAAATCCTGGAGCTCCCTTTCTAATAGCACTACTCATGTACCTACACCCCAAAGATTGCAGCAGTCAAGAAGGCCATTCACCACTATTCCGAAATAAAAACAAAGTTGCTGGAAAAGCTCAGCAGGACTGGCAGCATCTGTGAAGGAAAAAACAGAGTTAACAGATCTAATAGAGGTGACCCTTCATCACCAGACCCGAAATGTTAACTCTGTTTTTCCTTCACAGACGCTGCCAGACCTGCTGAGCTTTTCCAGCAACTTTGTTTTTGTTCCTGATTTACAGCATCCACAGTTCTTTCGGTTTTTATTTAGCCACTATTCCAAGGCCTATTTGTTATGGGCAGTAACTGCTGACATAGACTGCAACACCCTCATCTCATGAACAAATAAACAAGAATTGCGCAATACGAGTTCTTTATAATGTACAAAATGTGTGCATTGTTACAATCATATTAGATCTTGTGTTATACAGCAACTGTATTGTCATTCCTCACTTATATAGGCAATGGATTGCAGATATAGCACATGGAGGTTTCCCAAGGAATTATGAAATTCAAACAACTCCTTCAGGAAAAGGTATAGTATTTCCAGAATTAACAGCACAATACAGCACAAAATCAAGAAACCACAATATCAAACCTTCAAGAGTTTTTCAATATGGTCTAATCTACTTCTAAAATCATGGATAACATTTAGTATTAATTTTGCAGATTTGTACATTGGAAGAAAGTGGATTGTTGTCACTGATGTAAGGTTGGGGCCTTGGTTTTTCAAGTTCTATTTACTTCTCCTTCATATCTGCTATCACCATCCATCTCTTTAGAAAGAAACACACTGCTGGAAACCCCTAACCTTGCAACTACCGCAACATCTACAACCTGGCTTCCCTCACCAAAGTCCATCAGGTTGTAATTGATAAGCTTCCAACCATATTTCCATGTCTTTAGTAAGGTAACCTATTTTCATGACAGCAAAATAACCTGATTCTGATTATCTCCTGCTGCAACACTCATTCATGTCTTTGTGACCTATAAATTGAGAATTTTAAATTATTTCTGACCAACCTCCCCCATTCCATCTTTTATAAATTTGAAATAATCCAAACAATCACTCCTGTGCTTGCTGACCCAAGTTGGCAGTCAGATAAGCAAATATTTGATGTTAAATTTACCATCTACATTTTCAAACCCTTCTATTCTCTAGCCTTCTCTACCTTCACAGCCTCCTCAAAACCTACAACTCTCTCAGATAGCTGTTCCCCTCCATTTTCTTGATGATCCTCAATTTTAATCATTCCATTCCTTTACCTTTGAAAGGTCTGATCTCTGAAATACCCATTTTGTCTCACTTCCTTTCTTTCTTCCTTAAGACAGTCTTTCAAATGAAGCTTCGGCCAACTGCAGTAGAATCATTTTATTGCATTAAATGTGTTTAAGTTGATGTTGCAATTGTCCCTGTGTGTCCCCCCCTTCTTATCACATCCTTTTTCAGACTTTTGTGTATTTTTCTGGTGATCTGTCGCTCTTTTATTTGTTTATGTACCTTCATTTTTTGTCTTCTCTCTCCGGTTGTTTCGGAATTTGAAACTGCACTTTTCAATTCCTTATGCACTTCTCAAGTCTGGAATGCTTATGAATGACCAAGTCTTTTCTGGATTGTACAGTGACATTAAAATGCAGGTCATGATGTGTGAACCAGAAAACAGTGCAGTTACGAATATTTACCTGAACAATGTAACAGTGATCAAACATTATAAAGAATAAGGCTCAGAAGAGACTTACAAGGATGTTGCCAGGATTAGAGGATTTGAGCTATAGGGAAAGGCTGAACAGGCTGGGGCTATTTTCCTAGGAGCATCGGAGGCTGAGGGGTCACCTTATCGGGGTTTATAGAATTATGAGGGGCGTGGATAGAGTAAATTGACAAGGTCTTTCCTCTGGGGTGGTGGAGTCTGAAACTAGAGGGCGTAGGTTTAAAGTAAGAGGAGAAAGATTGAAAAGGGACCTCAGGGGCACCTTTTTCATGCTGAGGCAGGTGTGTGTGTGGAATAAGCTGCCAGAGGAAGTGGTGGAAGCTGATACAATTACAACATTTAAAAGGCATCTGGATGGGTATATGAACAGGAAGGGTTTAGAGAGATATGGGCCAAATGCTGGCAAATGGGACTAGATTAATTTAGGAAATCTGGTTGGCATGGACGAGTTGGACTGAAGGGGCTTCACACCTCTATGATTCTAGAAGAAAATTGTTATACTTATCCAAATATTGCATTTCCCACGGTTATACCTCCCTGATGCTGCAGTAAATTGTTGCCAATGATGTCTAAGAAACAGCAAGTTTGTTTAATTAATTTCCAGACAATTGGTCTTTCCAAAAATAGTTTTACAGATCAAATAGATTGCAGTATATTTATAAATGCCATTATTTTATGAAGGAAGAGATCCTCTATAATGCACTAAATTAACATCACATGCAGATGAATATGCACTAATTTAGTTGATGCCAGTTTTTTTCGTACTTTAGCATTAGCTTATTTTTAGTCCATCCTTAATTGGCCAGAGGGCAGGTAAGAATCAACCATCTTGTTGTGGGCTGGTGACACATATACCTTTTGTAATACAACAGCAGTCGCTGAACACATCTCTGATCCAGTAATACTGGAAGCAAAAACAGAATTAAAGATCAAGTATTTATTGTTAACAAGATAGTTCAAGTTCAGCACAAATTTTAATAGTTCTGAAGAAAGAATTATCCTGTTTTCACTTGTTGCATTACAAATCAATTTTAACTTTGATCTTGCTAAAAATAATTTCTTTTCACTAGAAAATCTACCCTATATATTCATTGGGATAAATTATTACCAGTCATTTAATGCAATAAACATTCTTTTTATGATGCGGTCACAAATCTGTGAAGAATTCTAAAGAATTGCTGAAGAATTATGTAGTCAACCTCAATTGTTGAAACACTCATTCATCCATGTGGCTGTATTAATTACTTAATGCCTACAAGTCCGTTAAAGTGCCATCTATAGATTCCCAGGCCTGCCCCACCCCCAAACATCTAACTTTGTCAACATGCACTGATGAATCTTCCCTGTTTACAAGTTTAGGCAAAAACTACAGCACAAATGCATGCATTTATAAAGCAATGTATCACTTCTGCAAAGAACTTCACACAATGAATTATCCTGCAATTTGTAATTCCTGTTATGTGACAACATAGCAATGTTTTTCCTTCATCAAGGCCTTTACAAATTGCATTGACGTGTATGAATAATTCATCTTATTTTCAATGTATTGTTTGAAACAGGTCTTTTATCTCTGATATCATTGGCAGAACTGTTTGTTTTCTATGTAGTTCCCTTGAACCTTTAAGTGGGGATCACTTTTATGGTGTAAGTAACAAAAATCAGCAACTAAATCTGATTTTCCAATGCATAGTGCCAGCGCTTTGACTTAACACTGGAAGAACAACACCATTAAAGTACCCTTCTAAACTCTATCTCAATGGGCAATGCAATGTGATTGCATTGCAGATTCTATCCAGAAGGTGTCTTTTTTGTTGAAGCAATGTATTCAATAGCATGTCAGCTTAGAGTAGGAACTAATTTGTCATGTCAGTCTTTCAGCCTAGTTCAAAGATTGTGGGTTTCACTGCTGCTAATTGGTTGGATGTATACATTTTATGCTTCTAGTCAAAAACTTTACAAAAAGCACTACCATACATAGATTGTTAATCTTACCCACATCTAAAAAGCTTAAAATTCTCAAAAAGGAATGAAACAGGACAGACAGCTTGTAGCTAGGCACCAGATATGACAACACAGCCCTATAGATCCTACAAAGTTCTCCCTACACATATTGAGAGACCAGTGCCAAAATTGGGAGGGCTGTCTCACATGGGAAGCCACAACCTGACATAGTCATACTTACACAATTGCACCTTACAGCCAATGTCCCAGACAACACCATCACCATCCCTGGATATCACATGTCCCAATGGTAGGTCAGACCCAGCAGAGGTGGTGGCACAGTGGTACACTGTCAGGAGGGTGGTTGCCCTGGGAGTCTTCAACATCGATTCTGGGTTCGATGAAGTCTCAAGGCATCTGGTCATATGTGGGCAGGTGAATCTTCTGCAGATTACTATCCACACTCGGCTGAATAATCGCCCTCCATGTTAAGGAGCACTTTGACGAAGCACTGAGGGTGGTAAGGTTGCAGAATGTAGTCTTGGGGGTTCTTCAACATCCATCACCAAAAGTGGCTCAGCAAACCATCAGTGTCCAAACTGTTCGAGCCCTAAGGGACAGAGTGCTAGACTGGGTCTGTGTCAGGTGGTGAGGGAACCAACCAGAGGCAAAAACATATTTGACTTCATCTTGAGCAATCTGCCTGTCACATATATATCTGCCCATGATGATATTGGAGGGACTGACCACCACGCAGATCTTGTGGAGACAAAGTCCCATCTTCATTTTGAGGATTCCCTCCATTGTCCTGTGTGTCAATACCACTGTACTCAATAAAATAGCTTTTGAATAGATCTAGCAACTCAAGACTGAGCACCCCTGAAGCACTGTGAGCCAATAATTCCTCTATTTTGTTTAGCGGTGCACACACCTGTGAGGTCCACGTGTGGAACTGACTGCTGAAACCAGGAGGTGATGCATTGGACCGATGATCAACATGTGTGGAACCTCAGAGTGGCTGTGCTCCCACGCAGCTTAGAGGAAACTCAAAGCACACTCTGCAACCTACTGGCCTGGTGTATCTCCCACCCGATCATTAATCTCGAAGCCAGGGTCTAATTATGATTGCAGAGGGCATGCCAGGAGCAGCAACAATCATACATACTAATAGGCACACCAGGCATGCAGTTAACAGAGCTCTAATAGCCACAATGGGCTGAAAGGCTTTCTTCTGCGCCATAATAATTCTGTGCTTCTGTGATGCCTAAAAATGAGAAGTCAAGCTGGTGAAGATACTACAACCACGTCCAGTGGATTATATCTCAGGGTTTTGCAAGGGCAATTCAGTTCTTGACCTCATTACAGCCTTGGTTCAAACATGAACAAATGAGCTGGACTGAAGGTAGGTGGAAGTAACTCCCCTTAACATCAAGACTATTTTTAACCAAGGGTGGCAGGAAGAGGCCCAAGCAAAATTACAGTTAATGGAAATAAAGGGGAAACCTCTGCCTTTGTTGAAGTTATAACTGATGCTGAGGAAAATGCGTGCGGTTGTTGGATATCAGTCATGTCATCTCCTGGATGTCTCTACAGGAATTCCTCAGGGCAGTGTACCAGGTCCAAAAATCTTCAGCTGCTTCTTCAATGAATTTCCTTCTATTATAAGGTTAGGCATGGAGGTTCACTGATGAATGCACAATGTTTGGAGCTGTTCATGGCTCCTCAGATACTGAAGCAGTCCATGTTCAAATGCAGCAAAACCTACACAATATCCAGGCTTAGGCTGACAAATGTCAGTTAACTTTCGTGAATCCCAAATGCCAAGAAATGACCATCTCCAACAAACCATTGTTTATTAACATATAATGGCATTCTCATTGCTGAATGCACTACAATCACATGATAACTAGAAACTCAGCTGGATTCATCACATAAACACAGTAGCTATAAGAGGCTAGGGATACTGCAGCAAGTGACTCACCTCCTGACACTCCAAAACCTGTCCATCATCGACAAGGCACAAGGAATATGATGGAATTTTCCCCACTTGCCTCTGGATGAGTGCCACTCCAACAACACTCAAGAAGCTTGACACCATCCAGAACAAAGCAGCCGAGCACCACATCCACAGTGGTGCATGGTAATGACAGTGTGTACCAAATGCAAGAAGCACCGCAAAAATTCACCAATCACCAAAAATGTACCTTCATTAGCACCATCCACACGATATCTAAAGGGACAAAGGCAGCGTACTTACGGAACACCATCACCTGCAAGGTCCCCTCCCAAGGCCTCATCATCCTGACTTGGAAATATTGTATGATTCCTTTACTCTTATTGGATCAAAATCTTGAAGTCCCTCATGAGAGCGTTGTGAGTGTATCCATACCAAATGGACCACAGTGATTCAAGAACCCAGTTCACCACCACCTTCTTACTGGTAAGGACAGGCAGAAAATACAGCTCCAGCCAGCAAATCCCGCATCACATGAATGAAAAAAAATAAATCCTGTGTTTCTTTGGACTGAACCAATGAAGTCACTTCTTAGCCAAATCAAATTGTTTTAGGTATAAGAGCTTGTTGGTAGCAGGACTTAGCAGCTGGGAGTATAAGACCGGTTTTATTGCCATTGTTACACCTTAGTGCTTTACTGACAAATACTGATTTTCTCCAGAAGCAGCTTGCCTTCTTCTGTCATAAATTATAAGTTTCTCTCTTATATGCTGCATCTTTTTATTACCACGTTTCATGTAAAATACTCAATGATGAATGATCTACAGAATTACATGCTTAAAGGTCCAGTTATTTCCAGCTGTGTCATTGCTGGGATGACACATCCAAATGAACGAATTATAAATTCTGTCAATGCTCCTACATTGAAGTACAATTGAGATGTAAACAAAAATGAACTCAACCAGTATTCAGCCTCCCCTTCATCAACACCTCTCACTCCAGGTTCTACAATTGATTTTCTTTGCTTGTTTCTTTCAAAAGATAGGTCCAAGATTCTCTCCTCTATCCATCCTCTATCCGCCTCCCCCACTCTCCCTATTTATTTCAGAACCCTCTTCCCCTCCCCCATTTCTGATGAAGGGTTTAGGCCCGAAACGTCAAGTTTTCCTGCTCCTATGATGCTGCTTGACCTGCTGTGTTCATCCAGCCCCATGCTTGTTATCATAGGTCCAAGATTGTCAGCTTTCACCTGATTAACATGATATCAAACAGAGGCTCTTAAATTACATGGTCTAATTATTTCGGCATATTGCTTAATAATTCAGTCAAGAATTGACCAAGTATCTAATTGTGCAAACAATTACTAAGAAAATGTCTGGTAGCTTAAAGAAAGTGTTAACTCCCAAAATTTGTGAATGCCATTTACAGCTAAAGTAGGTCCTTGTTGCATTTATTTTCTATAGCTTCAATACTGTCAGGCCCATCAGTTTGAGCAATTTGACACTGAAAGCATTTGTTAAGATATCTTTGGTGCCTGCACTGAAGTGGAACATTTTGTAATTTGAAAGGGAAATGTTACCATTAAATGTTCTGCAATAACAAGATTAACCCGGATATGTTGAGTCATGTGCTCATTAACCACATACCAACCCAACATTGTGGTGATTAAGTTTGTGCCATATGTCCTGACATGTGTGGGTGGACTAACTGATGTCTGCTGATAGTTCTTGAGGTTAAGCTGATTAGAGGTGAGGTGTTTAAAAATAAAAAAAAACTGTGTTTTAAAGTATGTCATTTTTTAATTATCCTTCTTTCCCATTCTTGTTGAATCTGTAAAGCCAAGATAGGTCCTGTTCATCATTTGAGATGTTTGCTAGGATCTGGTGGGAACATAGATGATGCTGAGACTGATCTTTGTGTTGATATTTTGGAGGTAAATAGGATAAGATACTGACAGACAGTTGAGTCGTGGATGAGTTGTCGACTCAGAATTTCCGCTACTTGCATTTTCTCTCTGCCTTTGATATGCAATTGGTGTGGAAGGAAGCCCCATGCTTCTTTTTCTTAGTTTTAAGTGTCTGGTTATGATTCTGAGTGACTTTTTCATAGGACTTCGAGTTGATTCAAAACTTCTGAGATTTTAGATGTTTGTTTTTTGGCACTTCTGGTACACCTGAGACTCATGTTCTTGGTAAGCCAATGTCGTGGATTCTGGTTACATGACCAGCTGCAATTGTTTCAATATGGTGAAGACACTTGGGATGTCAACTTGGTTAAGCACCTCAGTATTTCATATTTTGTTCTTTCATCTAAGCTTCAGAAGCTTCCAATTGCAGCTCAAATGAAAGTGAGTTCTTGGTATGACTTTGGTCTATGCACTCCAAGCCTTGTTAATTTAGAGAAGATGGCTGCTGAAGTCTGCCAAAGATTACAATTGCTTTGACAATCTTTGCATGTGTCTTGTTATAGCTATAGGCAGCTTGAGATAGTGAGCTACTGAAATTAATAAATTTATCCACTGCTGACAGATTCTTGCTAATGTCAGACACCTTGGGGCTTGTCATAATATTTCCTGGAGCAGGCTTGTGCATGCCTTTCTCCTTGAAAAAGAATGAAAGACAACCCTCCATCTCTGAGATATGTATTTGGTTCCAGTTTAGGATCAAAAATTGTGAAAGAATGCTGATTGTTTGTGAAAGAATTCTGTACCATTGCAACATCGCTGTGACGCGCACAAAACAATTTCCAATGAATAACTATCTTAACAGTTACTGGTGAATAACTGAAATGTTTGACTCTGATTTATACAGATGAGGAAAAGTTTAGCCTTGATTCTTAGTTTGTGCTGGTTTGGCTGACCTATGTTGGTTAAACTTGTTAAACAATCGGAAACATTGGGAGATTAATATGGAATTGGGATCAGATTGTGATTTCTCATTGGTATGGTAGTGGGCTGCAGCCAGACAAACGATAAAAGATGGTTCATGTTCCAGCTACCCACAGAGAGAGGTGGCAGACACATACTGCTGTAGAGAATGCTGAGGAGGACATTGAAAAAGTGACCTATAGCAGAGCACATAAGGGTGTGCTGTCAAAGATGCCAGATGCATTGTCTGGCCACATAGACAGCATCCTGTTACTGTCAGCAAAAAGCATAGAGGGTCAACAAATATGCTTTAAACCTAGCCCATAAGATGCACATTCATAGAAGTGCAAATGCTTGGTTGTCTCTGTTGAAACCTCTAAAATGATAATGTCATTGGGGCGACCATAATAACTCCTGCAAAGGTACTGGTTGGTGTATTTTCATGCTGCTGACTGGCTGAGTAACTCATCCTATACAGTCAGTATAGCAGCTTTTCACTTACCAGGAATGCATTGTAAACTGCCTTACAATAAGAATGAAACAAATTCCTGCATCCAGGACCCTCAGATAATAAATTTAGTTTCTTGTTGTTAACATCCTTATAACAGCTTATTCTGTTGCTTGTAGAGTTTGGGCAGGGAACATACCACTGACCATCGACTTTAATGAAATTGCAAACCATGTTTGAATCTATTTATGTTTCAGGAGAAATAAATGACAAAAGATAGCTTCCCATTATGTTCTAAAGTGTTCTTTATACAAAGGAGCTAGGCTTGCCTCAACTTCTCTCAGTTGACACTCTGATATGATTACACGAACTCACCGAGTTTTCAATGAAATGTTGACCCTCTTCTCAGATGACCACAAAACACCCTTGGAACTATTCAAAGAGAACTGATGAATTCTCACTAGTGTACTGGTTAATATTCTGCCAATATCCCAAAGCAAAGATTATTTGGTCATTATCACATTGCTGTTTGTGAGGGCTTTCTATGTGGAAATTGCCTACCATATTTTGTAACACAATAGGGATGAAATTTCGCAAATTATTTCATAAAATGCTTTGAGATGACCTGAGGTTGTGAACACCACTTTTAAACAATGTAGTCTTTCTTTTTAAACCTACTTTTTGATATTGAATCGTTTTAGCTCGCAGGAGGAGCACTTAATTTAACATGCTGCGATAGTGCATGCTCCATGTTACAACCATCTATCTGATCCAATCATGGTGCTTTCTTTGCATACTTCCTTTATATTTTTCTTTCGGCATTCGCATACATCTATCAAATAAAACCTAACTTCAATGAATAATGCAATCCTAAATATTGCAATATTTATTGCAATAAACCCATACAAAAAAATAGCCATTTTAATCAATTTCTTTATATTTCTTGAAACTTGTACTGCAGTGCATTTATTTCATAATCCTTGTTATTCTTCAATTCCATTATTCCAATAACCTCTGGGTTAACCTTCTATGTCACACTGTCTATAAACTTGAGCTTAGCCAAAACTCTGCTCTCCGTATTCCATATCGTACGAAATCTTACTTTCCCACCATTGCTATACTCACATTATATCTGAGACATACATCACTTTAATTTCAAATTTCTCAATTCTGTTTTAAAAGCCTTCTATGACATTGCCCCTTTCTTCAATTTTGCAACTCTGCAAGATCTCTGTGTTCCTCTGATTCTGGCTGTTTGTGTATCTCTAATTTTAATTGTTCCACAATTGGTAGCTATACCCACAGTTCCCTAAGTTCTAAATTTTAGAATTCCCATCCTTTTTGCTTCTCTACCTCTCTCTATTTCCATAACAAATCCTATAAACTGACCTTACTTGTCACAACATTTCCTTAGAGGGTTCAACGTCAAATTTTGTTTAATAAAGCACCTGAGGATTTTGGGATGGTTTACTAAGTTTGCATTCTATAGAAATACATGTATTTTTGTAGTCCAGGTAAATATGTGCAGGGCTTTGAAAATGTAATTATCATTTGAGTTATGTACAGATTTTCTGAGGGTTCTAGCAATAATGCAAAACATTAGAGCTATTTAATAATTTCTGCACAGAAGTTAAAGATCATAACACATCTGGATCAGGGTTTGTCTGTTTGTAGCAGAAGTCAGAAGACTAGTACTAAAAGCATCAGCAAAGGAATAGCTTTTTTTTGAGAAATCTTCACTGCCCACGCTTAGAAATGGCCAGATCTGCACAGCAACCCACTGTAACTGTTACAGGAACTAGAAAACTAAATGCATCACATGTTCATCAGGAATGACACAAAACAAAACTGGAGTCTGCTGACTCATTTCTGGATTGGCAAAGAGGTGAGTAAAATAATTTTACGGGGGTGGGGAGCGGGAGAAATGAATGATTTTAAATCAAGTGTCAAAGTTTAAATAAAAAGTGCATATTTGATAAAAACAAGTCAACAAGCAGAATATTATTAATTACTTTAATGTCTGGATTAATTCATTTTTATATGTCTATGGATGTTATTAATAATGTCTATTTATGTATACCTATGATTTATTTAGTCTTTATGGTTTAAAGTATGCTTTCACGTGAAAGAAAGTAGTTGAAAAGTAATATTTCAAGACAGAAAGAAAACATAATTTGCCACAAAACAAATTTTCAAGGTTGCTTTTGTGGGAACTCATGTAATGGATGATGGAAAAAATATATTGGACAGATGGGATAGAAGCTTATAGTGGCCTGAGTGGTGTGGGCTATGGTGGGATTTGTGGCAGAATCAGGTGGGAGGTCCAATGGGGCCTACATGATGAGGGGAGCATCTTGCGATATCTTTTATATTTTGCAGAGCCATGTGGTGAGTTTCTCACTCGCGGCGAGTTCCCCAATAAGTACAATTAAGATTAATGAAACACCTTATTAATGAAGCACCCAACTCAACCTCATTCATATTCAGCTTCACATCTTACGAAACATCCCAAACAAGTTAGACATCAGGAAATCTCAACATGAAAATAAGAGCATCTACATAATAACTTCGGCTCACCATTTGATCCAAAGGACCTTCAGCTTGAACAGCAGGCGCCAATACCTCAGGGCTTGCTCCATCAGCACCAGCCATATGCAGCCCATGTCCACAGACATTGATACCTGACATGTGCCAGCCACTAAGAACCTTCATGGCACATTTCTGATCCACTTACAGATTGCTTCTGCACTTCAATGCTGCACCTCAGGCTGTACTGGCAACAATCACAATGGTGTCTGCATCAAGGTCATTGCATGCTTAGGGACACATACCGCTCAAAAGTTGGACCAAGCCGCATCTGTCAGTTCTTAGCTTGCACTCACCTCCTAAAGTCTACCTAGATATTCACAGCATTCTGCTTTGCCTTGCCTCGCCTTTTAGTGTTTTGCCCTTTAACCAGAGATACCAGGCTCACATTCCTTCAGTCTTGCCTTGGGGTTTTAGCAAAGTCACAAAGCCAGGAAGGTTGAAATAGTTGTCTGCAGGAACCAGTCAAATCAAGGGTTGATAGCCTTCACTCAGGTGTCCTGGCTTAGGAAGTCAAGCGCAGCCTCTGATATCAGTTCAGAAGTTTGGGCACAAGCATTCAGCTATTCAGGGAAGTCAGATTCAGGATGTTCCCCATGTGAGGTGTGGTGACATGAATATCAGGCAGGCTACCACCTGTTTTGACTCTTCCTGCACTTTTTTGGGCTGTTTTCTTCCCAGAATGAAAGTGAGGTACCAACAGAGGTGGAAGTATGCAACATATCTGTTACTGCACTTGCAGATAGGGAGGTGTCCCACGCAAGTGAGTAGACCAGTGCAGAGGATAACATGGTGTAGAGGTGGATGAACACAGCAGGCCAAGCGGCATCAGAGGAGCAGGAAAACTGACATTTCAGGCCTAAGCCCCTCTTCAGAAAATCCTACTATCTCTCAAAGTGCAGAGGATATGCAGGTTTACTGTTGCAGGGGGTTATGGTGGGAGAAATTGAGCAACAACTAACGTTGCACACTGCAGTGACTATGTTTAAGCATGAAGGTTGGGGGGAGGTGCCCACTCTAGTTCAAGTACCAGGAACCATGCCAAGCATCTCCAGACTGACTGTATTTTTCTGGATGCACAATGGGCTTTCAATGATGGCACAGCACGAGTGTTACAGTCTTTCAGCAGATATCAGCAAGTGACAAACTTTTTTTGGAGAAGCGCATAATAAGTTGTGCCTAAAATCAGACATGAGAGAATCGATAGGAGCAAGGTAGGCAGTTAATGAGGCCCGTTTGGTAAGATATGGTGAGAAAGTATACTGAGCCTTATGGTGAGAATTCCTTGAAAAAGCTTGATTCAATTTGCACTTAGTTAAAAAAAAACAGGCCCAGGCTAATATTGCCTGGAGATCAACAGTGGGTTGAATTGTTTAGTTGTAATTGTATTTAAGACATTAATAAGTAAATTCTTCAGTCATATTGAAAAATGGAAACATGCATTCATTCAAAGAACAAGAATAATCAATAAAATGTTAGCTCTGAAGATGATAAGCCAAAACATAAAGTATGAATGTAAAATACACTGACAATCAAAATACTGTCAGTTTTTGTCATGCCTTTACTTTTGCCAGCTATTATGGTCACATTTGATGATTGTTACATGACAACTTCTGGTCTTGGAATCTAAACCACTTGTCAAGACTGAATTATATTGCCTGTTTACCTCAGAGTAATCATCAAAAAAGGCACTGTCCCTACATACTTAAAACACATGCATGTACCTTTGCTTCTCAAATTACTACTCTTTTGTATTACGAGAAAGTGGATTGCAGCTGTTTTTACTCAATGTGAGAAATGGTTCAAAGAGATGCATTTTTTTTAGGACGCCATTTGGACCATTGAATATGTAAATCATAGCTTCTCTCTGGGATAGCCTTTTTCTTGCCATGTGCAAAGCCCAAGTAATTCCAAGGTGATTTGTTGAACGTTAATGGAAAATTGGATGCTTAGCCAAAATCAACAGCAAGAAGGGTGATCAAAGATTTGGTCAGAGACGTAGCTTTTATGTTTGGAGTTTGGAGGTGCAGTGATTTAGGGAGAGTTTGAGAGTGTGTGCTCTGAGTGGTCAAAGATATAGTGCTAATGAAAGAGTTGAAAGGAGGAGTTGATGCACAAGAGCTTGCAGTCATTGATATGGAGAATTTAGTCACAATGACTGCAGTGCTGGAGGTTATTACAATGTTGGGAGGGCTGAGACCATGGGTGAGATTTAAACATGAAAATGAAAAGTTTGGTCAACTGGGAACCAATTTAATTGAGTGAGGGTTATATGGATTTCTGATTGGCAGTACATATGCATCAGAGTTTTGAATCAAAGTTTATGGGTACCCAATCAAAATTTATGGCACAGTGATTAAAATTATGTAGAGCTGGATGAACACAGCAGGCCAAACAGCATCAGAGGAGCAGGAAAGCTGACGTTTCGGGCCTAGACCCTTCTTCTGAATAAGGGTTTAGGCCCG
>JAHRHZ010000271.1:21643789-21680743 GCA_024137785.1 Ginglymostoma cirratum | reverse complement strand
TTTCGGGCCTAGACCCTTCATCAGAAATGGGGGACTAACATCATCCCGCCCCCTTGACCTGTCCGTCCTCCCTGGACTGACCTATCTCCTCCCTACCCCTCTACCTACACTCACCTTTACTGGCTCCATCCCCGCCTCTTCGACTTGTCTGCCTCCTCTCCACCTATCCTCTCCTCTATCCATCCTCTATCCACCTCCCCCTCTCTCCCTATTTATTTCAGAACCCTCTTCCCCTCCCCCATTTCTGATGAAGGTTTTAGGCCCAAAACGTCAAGTTTTCCTGCTCCTATGATGCTGCTTGACCTGCTGTGTTCATCCAGCCCCATGCTTGTTATACGACTGGTGCAGCACGCTTCATCGTCCAGTAGTTCCCTGGAGCAGAGAAACTATGCCATGTTCTTCCAGCCTTCAACATGTCATCGATGAGGATGAGCATCTCGCCAAGATTTTCCCTACGCTCCCACTTCTCGCCTTCAAACAGCCACCTGAGCTTAAACAGACCATTGTTCACAGGAAACTATAAAGTCTTCAGGACAACATCAACCACAACACCACACTACCCTGTCATGGCAACCTCTGCAAGACATGCCAGATCATTGACATGGATACTACCATCACACCTTATGTACACGGCAGATACTCATGTGACTCGGCCAATTTTGTCCATCTCATATGCTGCAGGCAAGGATGCCCCAATGTATGGTATATTGGCGAGACCATGCAGATAGTAAAACAATGGATGAATGGACACCATGCAACAATCGCCAGACAGCAATGTTCCCTCCCAGTTGGGGAACCCTCCAGCGTTCAAGGGCATTCCGCCTCGGATCTTCGGGTAAGTGTCCTCCGAGGCAGACTCGGAATTACATAACAATGCAGAATCACCAAGCAGGGACTGATAGCCAAGTTCCGTGCCCATGAAAACGGCCTCAACAGTGATCTTGGGCTCATATCGTGCTACAGCTGACACCACCACACTGCTCTGTAGCTGTAAAATCTTCCTTACTTTCTTGTTTTGACACCATCACCTTGATAAACTGTTATGATCGCTCTAACTTAATTAGTTGGTAAAGTTTTGAATTACTTATTACACTCTTTCACACTTACTCACACACACATTCACACACACTTTCATACATACACACACACACAAACTCTCATTCTCTCTCTCTCTCTCTCTATCTCTCCCCTTGCATTCTTTTTTTGGAAAAAAAACACACAATTTGTAGTTACATTCAGTATGTGTGGCATTTTATAGATTCCAACTTTCTGAATAAAACCAGCCTGATGCCAGGTTAAAAGTCTGAGACAGATTCTGAACAAGGCCTCACGCCTACAATTCAGTGTCTGACCTGAGATATCACCTTTTGTATATTCCTATGGCTCTGCCTGATTGTCATGACAGCACAGCACCGACATTGACTTTATAAATACTTTACGTACTGTCTAAAATTCCTGGTCACCTGTAGGGACTTATTATCTGACTCTCCACTCACACCAGTTGTATGATCATTTGATCTCTCTGCCTGTAAACTGTGTCTGCACGTTTTCCTCTCTCACCGCACCTAACAAAGGGGCTGTGCTCTGAAAGCTTGTGTGATTCCAAATAAACCTGTTGGACCATAACCTGGTGTCATGTGACTTCTAGCCTAGCTCATCAAGCAGCAGAGCAGAAGGACTTGACTCGATCAGTACCAGATTAGGTCAGTATTGACAATGATAATCCTAGTGGAGAACTGATTGGGCAATTCAATTAGTCCCAGCACCTCAGATTTAGAAGTTAGTAAGTAAGGCAATTGGAATCTCCTGTTAGATTTTCTGTTAGGGCTAAATATATACATATTGAATCAGACTGAGCTGTGATATTCTGCCCCACTGAAACATTGTCCAGACAGAGATGGGGAAGGAAACATTCTCTTCTGTCATAGGGGTTGAGAAGTGGGGATTGTTTGCCTCGGAGCTGAGACAGTCAATGGGAAATTTAATAAAGATTGACATTCTCATTTTCCATTCTTATGACTTCACATTTCCAGCATTATATTCCATTTGCCACTTGTTGCTTACTGAATTAATCTGTTTATATCTCATTGCAGCCTCTTTATGTCCACCTCACAACTTACATTCCCATTTAGCTTCGTATCAGAAGCAAACCTAGAGGGGAATTTTATGCCCTATCCACCACCAGATTTGAAGGTGGAGGGGTAGGTGGTATGTAAAATATGTGGCTAGCTCTGTACCTTCTCACCCATCTCTGAGCTGGAGCAATATTATAGTAGGTGGTCAAAGTGTAAGCCAGCTTGCTTGCCATTAGAGCTACTGGGCTGCAAATAACATTTCTAAAACTTGTTTCTGCTTCTCCTGCTGTAATACAGTGAGAAAAGGATAATGGAATGTGAGTGACCAACCTGCTACTTTCCCAATTTGAGGTTAAAAAATAGGAAGAAAGGTGGGTGCCTCCTTTTGTGGTAGTCCCTTGGGCCCAGCCAAACAGGACAGTACTGTACTATCCCTCCCCTTTCTCCATGGTTCATGGCTCATTTACTCTCAGATTCTTTTTTTTTAGTCAATATTTTAGTGCACATTTTCTGGTTTCAAAAGCACACCCAATCCTTAGAGTTATTACTATTCTTTGCAAAGCTTTTAAATCCCTTCCTTAAATTTAACACTATTCTCAACTTCTTTAGTAAGCCACAAATGGATACTGTCCCTGAGTTTTTGCCTGACAACAGGAACTATTTTCATTTAAAAACTTGAATCGAGGCAGCACAGTGGCTCTGTAGTTAGCACTGCTACCTCACAGTGCCAGGGACCCTGGTTCGATTCCACCTTTGGGCGACTGTGTGGAATTTGCACGCACAGAGTAGAACAAGCATATTTCTGCAATGCAGTTTATGAGCACTGGGTAAGGGTTCATGACCCATCCAGCCCATATCCATCAAACCTATAAAGGGCACACCCCAAAACTAGAAAGCCTGAGAACGTGGTCAGGAGTTTAGAAAGTGGTGAAAATCTGGTTGAAAGTGACAATGCCTCTACACAGATGCTGCCTCACCTATTAAACATTTCTGACAATTTGAGGGACTTAATTGGTAGGTCATAAATCTATGGATTAGATTCTGACCAGGAGAAGGGTGATGGAGATGGAAGCAGTGGACTGAGGAAGGTTAAAAAAAATGCTGTCCTGCTTAGTGAACCAAGGAAAATTTTGCACCTGGTCTAACATTGCATCAAAGTTCCACAATTTCATATTCAGCTTGAGGCACTGGTCATGAGGAAGATTGATGAAATTATGACTATAGGGTTGCGGGTGCCTGTGATCTCAATGGTTTTGAAGAGTTTAATTTGGTGGAAATTTTGACTCATTCACAACCTAACTTCAACCAGGAAGCTGCAAAGTGGTAGAAATAGTCTGTTGGTCCCAATAGAAGACCAATAGATAAAGGACGGTAAGTTTTCTAACCAAGAAATAAGCACCAAATGTTCACTTTGAAAGCATTTCAACAAAATATTTTGGAGCCATTTTAACGTAATTCACCTGACAGGAAACTGTGAAGTTCAGACTGAGGTCCAATTTCCCATCAGATCTGATTTTAACAAAGGGTGAAATCACGATCCTATCAGTTCCATGACTGGTGCATTTTTGGTTAGATGTGGATCCATTGTCTGAACACCATAAACAAAAGCATATTGTCATATGAAAAGGAAGGTTTAAAATTACTAAGTGCTGGCAGCTGAAACTTTCTTTTCTGATTGAATAGTGCATAGACTTCATAGCTGTGTTTTCATTTATTGTCATGTTTCTATTGTATTCTATATTATGTATACTTTTCTATAAATATATTCTTATATTCTATTGCATATTGCAAGTAGTTGTGGCCACTGCTAATTCCAGGTCTACATGTCCTTTGTGATGTCCTTCCTATGTGGCAGGTTAACCAAACATGCATGTTGGGTTCTCTGTCAACAGCACCCCTCAGAGGCTGAAGGAAAATAGGTGCTGCAGTTTTGCAATAGGGCAAGTCAAGAACTGAAAATAGTTTCTCAGCATTCTCTATTGTCAATACAGTTACAGGGGGCAGGAGTCAGCAAAGGATGCATGTTTGTACATGCACACATTCAAAATTGAGGTACTAAGTAAATATTTGACATAGAAGATCAAGGAAACTTGGAACAAGTGCAACACCCACACAGCCTCTGTTCTTTTATGCTTGCCCATGTTCCTTATTTTTCAATGCATCTCCACTAAATATAACAGTTCCCTGTCTCCTGAGTGGAGGACCACTTCACAGGTTGCACTGATGGTGCCCAAAGCTGACTGTTAAAAGGGATATTGTGGAGATCATCAAATATTCCTATGTGCAAATAGTAACAGAATCCCATGTGTCCTTGCCTTTATCCAGTTGACAGGAAAGTGAATAAGCATTGATAGAAATGTTTTGTTGTCATTGCAGCAAACAGTTTTGCTAATTTGCAAAGATGTAAGATGTACTAACAAATAAAGAGGCCTGATGGAGCTCCTGGGGAGTTCTAAGGTCTTGGGACAAATGATTTCATTTTGTCTGTTTATCCCATAATTCTTCAACAGAGACAGATGCTAATGATATGAAATGAACTACACAGCAGAGGGAAAGAAATCAGCAGGATGCAAATCAGCATACGTTGTTGCCATGGAGGGAATCACTGACAAGCTAGATCCTAGCTAGAAATCCACAAGTCAGCTTTCAGTTGCAACCAGCAGCAGGAGCCTGGCTAATCTTTCTCTTCTGTGATGCAGAAGCCAAGTTGTAGGGGGAAAATTAATCCAAAGCATCACTACACAGAGTTATCTCAATTCCCTGGGCTAGACAGCATTATAGGCTGATTGCTGTGAAAGTCACACAGTTTCACCAACAAATCTGCTTCTCCCTCACATTGTTTCTCTACTTTTTCTTGGACTGACATTATCTAAATGAGCATAGAGTGGGGATTTAACATAGTTTGCCCATTCAACGGGCAAACTCATAGCATCTTCACAAGACCAATAGAATTGATATTGATTTCAAAATTTCAATCCTTATGTTGTTTGGGAGTTTCAGATGATAACAGGAATTATTATCAAGAATTTCTTCCATAAAAGTTCATGATCGCAAATATTTAACATACAAAAGTTCTGTTATATCATTTCCACACATTGTTTCAACTCTAAATGTTCAAAAATCTATTTCATATCTATTCTATCAAATGAAATTTTTCTATACAAATGTGATTCCTCAGCTGCTGAGTCATTCCAATCTCACCTTTCCTGAAGACGTGTGTGTTTTACTGATTTGAATGATGTGGAAAATGTTGATGAGGGGTCCATGCTCTCTGTTGTATGTTGACCTTGGCAGCTCTCAGTATGTGCTGGAATGGAAGATGGCCCAGATTGTACCATGCTGTGTGCTGCAGATACTTCAGAACAAAGCAGGCCAGGGATGAGACTACCTGCTGGCTCCACGATGCTGTGGCTAGTTTGGATGCAAAGGCACCCTTAAATGGCAATTCATCTGTAAATTATTAGAAATGAAAAATTTGTTGTGGTGAAAAACATTGCATACTCATCACGAAATTCTAAGTCAAATTGCAGTTTAGTGTGTGGAATATTTAATATCTTTGAGGATATCTATATCCATACATTTATAATACCTTTTAAAACTATACTTTATTATATCTTCCTTAAAGGCTATTGTGCAATTATTGCATGAGGTAGCAATAATTCTTCCAAGCTGCTCACTGAATACAGATATTGAGACAAACATCTGTCATAATCTTTAAAGTTAATGCTGAAATTTCAACAAAGCAAAATATAAACTTAAAAATATCGAGTTTGCATAACCTTCTCCCGCCTCCTGCAATTCCTTTACCTAAAGTTTGATGAAAGGGATCAGTTTTGGGTGATTCAGGATTTCAACACTTTATTCAAAGTGATTTAATAAATGTTAGTCATATAATTAGTTACTGACGTTATTGATAAGCTACTTTGGTTAACCAGCCTTCTACAAGATTATATTTGTATTGTCTTGGCTTTTATAAAGTAACTTTGAATGCAGAGTATAAATTTGAATGTCTGATATGGATTTCAGTAGTTGAAGATATTCATTAATTTTAAACTGCGATGTGCAATGGTGGAGAACACAACTACTACTTATTTAGAGATATGGTTAAAAGCATCACAATTTCTATGTTCTTTTTGTTTCCTGACTGTAATGTCTTTGTAGTGCATTATAGTTGGTGTTCAATTCATGTTGAAATGGAATTGCATCAAAAGGAGAACAAAACTCACTGGTTGGGGCATAGCTTACAAAAATTGTCAAGTCATGCTGCAGCTGTGTAGAACATTAGTTAGGCCACATTTGGAATATTGCACACAGTTCTGGTCTCCACACTACCAGAAGGATATGGACGCTCTGGACTGAGTACAGAAAAAATCTACCAGGATGTTGATTTGACTTATTTACCATCATGTGTATCTAAGCACAGTGAAAAGATTTGTTTACGAGCAGTACAGGCAGATCGTAGTAAGCAAGGACATACAAATCATAGGGTGGAAAAGAAAACTTTGACAGAGGTGTACAGGTTACGTGGTACAGGGCGTGCGCTAGGCAAGATCAACACAGATCAGCACTAGTGAAGTTAGAGAGTCCATACATCAGGCCAATAACAGCCAGGAAGAAGCTGTTCCTGAACCTGCTGGTGCGTGTATTCAAGCGTTGTATCTTCTGCCTGATGGAAGAGGCGGTAGGAGAGCATTACTGGGTTGCGATGGGTCTTTGATGATGTTGGCAGCCTTTTTGCAGCAGTGAGCGTGTAAATGGAGTCCATGGATGGAAGGTTGGCTTCTGTGATGGTCTGGGCTGTGCACACAACCTTCTGTAGTTTCTTACGGTCCTGGGCAGACCCTTTATATTTTCTTTCACAAATTAATTTTTTTTTCAAGATCTAAAATGTCAGTAGTCATGAGGTTTAAGTAGGTGTTGGAAAATTAGTGGATAAAATTAATTCCTGACATAACAAATATATGTTTTTAGTTAAAATAATAAATTCCTATCATTCTTATCCTGAATTATGGCATGTCTTTAGAACATCCTCTTGCAAAATGACTATTAATGTATGAATCCTGTATTAAACCTCTTTCCACGAAAGCAATTTACAAGACTTTGTGTGCAAAGTGAACCTGCTTTTGATCTGTGTATCTCAACACAAAATGTACAAAATATCTGTTGCCAGAGATTTATGGACTAATATAATACATAAAGTGATAGTTTGGCTCATTGTGCCAAAGCGCAAATCACTTAGCCCCATGCCCTTGTTCTTTCCGCAAAACCGTATATTTTCTCTTTCAAGTATTTATCCTGCTCCTTTAAAAGCCACCACTAAATCTTCTTCCATCTCCACTTCAGCTGGTGTATTCCCGATCACAACTACTCATTGCATAAAGAAACATTTCCTAGTATTGCCCCAGCTTCCTTTGCCATACACCTTAGATCTGGGTCCCCTGATTATCAACTCTTCCATGAAGTTTCTGCTGTTCATGATCTCAAACAACTTTAGCAAACCATCTCTTCAACATTTTTCTTCTAATGAGAACATCTCCAATTTCTCCACACAAGTGAAGCTCTTCCCTTTGGTACGGTAAGGCATGAATATCCCTCCCAATGTATGGTGTTGTAAAAAATTACCATAACACCCATTTTTTTTGTACTCCATGTTTTGATTAAAAGCCATGGATGCTATTCATTTTTTTTTAACATCTTTCTCAAGTTGTCTTGCCACTTCCAAAAATTTGTGCATGTACAGGTATGTCAATTCCTGTATTGCCCTCCAAATCCCACTACCCCACACACGCATTCCAACATTTTCTTTGTGTTACTTCTCCTTTGATATCAAAATGAATCAGTTCACATTTCTCTGCATAAAATTTCACCAGCCACTTGCCCAATCTTTTCACAAGCCTGGCTATATCCTCCTATCTGTTTGAATTTTCTTATTATTCACTGAATTTGTAAGTTCCATGTTATCTACAAATTTTTAAATTATGACCTGTATACTAAGGCATTAACAATTATCTAAAAGGGCAGTGATCTTGATACTGACCCCTGAGAAATATAATTTAATCTTTCCTTTGATTTTAGCAACTTCATGGTGGCTTTAGTTTATTAGCCCATGCTTTATTGTGCACTAAATAATAGTGGTAATGGTCACTGGACTTGTAATTCAAAATCCAAAACGTGGAGACATTGATTCGAGTCACACTACGATAAATGGTAAAAATTGAATCCAATAAAAATCTGGTATAAAAAGCTAGCTTTACGGTCACCACTACTGATGTTTGTAAAACCTCATCTGTATCATTAATGTCCTTTAAGGGAAGGAATCTGTATTCTAGCCTATATGTGATTGTAGATCCACAGTAATGCAGTTGACTCTTAACTACCCGCTGGGGCAATGACTTTGGCTCAGGCAGCGATACTATGTCCTATGAATGAATATTCAAATAAAGCTAAAATTTAGAGAACTCTACTATCAACATGTTAATTGGTGTGCCCTATTATATTGAAGAATAGCGACTCACCCACACTAATATACATTTCAAAATCCAATTTATACACAAAAACCTACTTGAATCCTGATTGCTCACAGGTTCGTGATTCCCCACCTTTCCCCAAATTTTAAGTAACCTGCCAATATTCACAATAAAAGTCAAATACTTTGACGAAACACCAAGTAGTAACTGGTGTCGGTGGGAGTTTGTACATTCAGGAGACAACAAGGCAAGTGAAAATAGGACAGGAAAACAATAAATTGCCCCCATAAATAAATAATAAACATTCTCTTGCAAGATGCTTATTAATGTATGAATCATGCCATAATTCAGGATAAGAATGATTGTTAGATTGCATGTAATTTTGAAGTTGGATATTACCTTTAGAGTAAAGAAAATGTGAAATAAAGAGAAAAGGGCAATGAAATAACATTTGAGGCATTTTAAACCACCATAATAGTACTCTAACAGAGAAAAAGGAGATACTCCTGCAAAGCTCAAGTCTTAAAACAATATTTAGTTTCTAGTACGTTTTGTGAATGAGACATGTATATCAACATGTATATGTAGATCTATAGGTTTTTTGATCTAATGGAGATGGTAATTAAAAAAATTGAACAGAATTGAAAATTCAACATCAGCATGGTCAGGCTGGATGTGTGATTGATCACTGTAGCTTGTTTTACTGCAGAGTTAAATATTCTATTCAACACCGAAATAAAATCTGGCACTATTCTGTGCACATCATGTGTATGATTCAAGTCATGTAACATGGGTCAGTTTAATAAAAGGCACACAAATGCTGTACCTCTGAAACAAGTAGACTATACAGTTGCTCCATTACTAGTATTCTTTTGCACTACAACCAACTAAGATCATAATAATGTAACGAAAAATAAGAACATGAAAATGCCATCAAAATTTATCTTTCCACTCTTATTGCATTCAGTTACATTTTGAGCCTCTCATAATGTGGATAATTAATGCTATTGCTTATTCTGAATTTCTTATCACTCTTCTTTGTTTTACATATGTTTCAAGTTGGATTCATATTATTTGTTTGATACTCACTGCTTACACACCCCCAGTCTTATTTGAGGTCACTAATGGTAATATCTAAGCCATGTGATATTTTACATGTATCAGTGATGTTATCTTAATTGGCTAGTCTATATTGTATAACACAATTTTTCCAATACTCTTATTGATTATCCCTGTTCACACTTGCAATTGGACTTGTTGCTCTTTCCTAAGCATGATATAGCATTTGGTCATTTATAGCTGATACTTGGAAAGGAATAAAAATCAAGCAGCTGTTCTTCATTTAACAGGAATTTACAGCTGGGAGAATTTCATTGCAAATGGATAGTATGATGAAATTAAAAAGATTTTGGATTTTACATGCCATTTCCCTAAGAGAATATTCTGTACTTACTTAAAAGGGGTTGACCATTCTAGAAAAAAATCTGTGCGCAAGATTATAATTCATCATGGTAACTGGAAAGGATTTTTTGGAGTCTCTCGGATCTGGGCTGTCTCCCATAGGATGAGTGTATCCTGAATATTTTACAAATTGATTATCAATAGCATATTTTAATTCTACCAAGCTTATGGCAATGATCGTGAACGCTTGCTAGTGTTAAACATAAGCAAGATGTTGAAACAGAAGATAGGAAAGTGTGTATCTATTCTTGACTAACAACTAGTTCATTTGAATTTCAGTTTACCATTACATAATCCTCCATTTTTCAGTCTCATAAACTAGGAGATAGCTCCTTGTGAAAATTATTAACATATTGTAGATAAACAAATCATAATGGATATATTGTTCATACTGGTCATAACTTAAGAGAAAGCACTTATACTTCAACCGTCTGTTTCTTTTATAAATATATTCAAATTTAATTTAATTACAGTAACTTTAAGCATGAGTTTTAAAAGTTTCAATCCTGCATAAGGCTTATTTTTGATATGAATGCAATCATGTTTAAAGCAAATCTAGAAATAGTCTGTTGTTAAATTACACCAGAGGTGAAAGCAAAGAAAAAAATCATTTTATCCATATGGCCCTCCTTCATTGGTCAGCCTTTGATAAAAAGGCCTCAGAATGCTTAAACAATTTTCAGAGCAAAGCAGTTCTATCAGTTCACAAAGGAATTTAGTAACAACACAGTGGATCTACTTTTATCAATGGGCATATAGTTTTAAAAAAAAACTATAATTAAAGTCATTTGTACATCCTGTGCATTCAGTATAAAAATCTGTTTATGAATCTGAGAATTTCGTCTCAGCAAATTCTGCTCCATTCAGATGATACCAGACAGATAAACAAGTGAATAAACTTGTTACATTCTACAAAAGAAAATGCAATGTTATATTTGTCTTTTCTCAAATTATGTTGGATTAATCTTACTCTATTTTCTTAACATATAATTACGATACAATTAATCATTTCTCTATCACTGTTATAAAGCAAAGTGCTACATCATTTTAATCAAATGAAAAGAGGAAATAGTTAAAAAAGCTACTTACCAACAAAAAGAATGTATTTAAAATGTGTTTTACACCAGCATGGCAGCAGCTGACTGTTGCTCAAACCGAGTCCATGAAGTTTATTTCTAAAAGTGCAGAGAGTACACAACAGAATGAGGCAGAAATAGGGCAGGAACAGGCATGTACTTTAAAGAGTTTCACAATTCCATCGGCACACTTCACACTGCAATGCTGGCAGGAGCAGCAAAATTGGACTTTGAAACCAGTTCAACTGCACAACTTCTCAAGTTTAAACCCATTCAAGGCAAAGCCAAATTTCTGCCCCCCTTGTGTTCTCTGTTTGCTGCTCTATGTACTCACCTACAGTTAAAGTTAAAATATTCAGCAGAAAATTGGTATTTTTTTCCCCTTCTCACTCTCTCTCTCTCTCTCACTCACTCTGTGGTAATCCCTGCCTATAATGTACACTGCTACATTTTCCTGAATGTACAGGAAGCTGCTTAGCTGCTTATCAGCAGAGAGTTACTTCTCACTGCTGCTTCCTCCCACACCACCTACACATGGGCCTACGCACTTTCATCATTCTACTTCATTTGCAAGCTGAAAAGGTGAAACAAAGGGTCACATTAAATGTTCAAAGCAAAAGAGAGGTGAAATATTGGTGGAAAAGCCTAATACGTCTATTTTAGGATATTGCAACATTTTGAATGCCCATGTGAACCAGTTGCCAAGTGTGTTAGCTTTACACATTTAT
This sequence comes from Ginglymostoma cirratum, assembly GCA_024137785.1. Lineage (NCBI taxonomy): Eukaryota > Metazoa > Chordata > Chondrichthyes > Orectolobiformes > Ginglymostomatidae > Ginglymostoma > Ginglymostoma cirratum. The sequence goes on along the minus strand of JAHRHZ010000271.1, from coordinate 21,668,936 downwards.
TGATGTATTTAAAAAAAAAACACAAACACCAAACCACTAGTTTATGAGTCAGAAACATTTAGTTTAAAATATAAGTTTCCTCTTTTAAATTAAGAAACCAACATAACTTACATATAGAAATATGGTGCTTAACTGCAACGCTTAAGAATACTTTTCATTCTGGAAACATGTTTTTATACTAACCATGTGCAACATATAGTTAACCCATAATGTTTCTTGATTTTGAGGGAAAATATATGGAGCTCAGCATTTGGAGTTGAAGGTGCACCTCAGTTGAAATATTTACATTGCAAATCTTTCTTAATATATAACTTAATTTGTAAAATCAGGATGTACTTTGTGTGACTGGGAATAAGGAAATGTGTTCTAGTTTTATTTTGAGAAAGAATTGAATTTCTTTCAAATCTTCCATTTGGATTTCTTCCAACTATCTGAAAATGGATAAAATCACCTTTGCATCTTGCAGTCAGCTCAAGCTCTGGTTGAGAGTAGGTGATTTCTTTCTTCCATTTTGTTAACAAAACGAAAACACGTAGTCACATAATCACAGAGTGATTCAGCATAAGCCTTACTAAGTTTTATTATTGTTATGGGAAGGACATTGTTAGACTGGAGAGGGTTCAGGAAACATTTACCAGCATGTTGTCGGGAATGGAGGGTTTGAGTTATAAAAATACACTGGAAAGGCTGGGGCTTTTTTCTTTAGAGCGTAGGAGATTGAGTGGTGACCTTATTGAGGTTTATAAAATCATAAGGGGCATAAATAAGGTGAATGACAACGGTCTTCTCCCTAGGGTGGAGGAGTTCAAAACTAGGAGGCATATTGTTAAGGGGGGGGGGGAGAAAAATGAACAAAAAAAGACATGAAAGGCAAATTTTTTTACACAGAGAGTGCTTCATGTGTGGAATGAACTGCCAGAGAAAGTGGTGGATGCAGGTACAGTTATAACATTTAAAATACATTTAGATAAGTTCATAAATAGAGCTGTTTGGAGGGATATGGGCTAAGTGCAAATAGATGGGACTAGTTTAATTTGGGAACATGGTTGACATGGATTGCTTAGGCTGAAGAGTCTGTTTCTATGCTGTATGACTTTATGACTCTATGACTATACTCAGTAAACATGTTTGATTTCAAAATTGGAACAAAGGTTCAGAGATTTAACAACATTAAAACACATCAGAATGCAATTGCTATAACTTACCCTGATATGGTCATGTCTGCCATACATTATATTGGCTTGGAATTTGTCTGAGATATGTTCACTGAGTTCTGTTTCATGCAGAACTGGTTGAATTGGCACTCTGTCAAGAAAGGGCACTTCTTATTTTTTCACTTTGTAGTTAGTGGCCGAACTGCATTACTGCATCTAATTGTGCAGACATCACTGATTGGCTCCTCTGATTCACATATCAGAGATCAGCTTTTTCAGTTTTTGGCTCGACTCCTGGGTGCAGTTTCTTGTGAAAGCAAAAGAAGTCTCCAAAGTACAAGGAGCAAAGGGAAGGAGAGAGTTCAGGTGAGATAGCAAGGGAAGAAAGACACCAGTCAATTTGTTCCAACTCAGCATGGTCAATCATGAAGTGATTCACAACTGAGTCATGAAAACGTTTATCTTCTGGATCAATCCTTTGGAGGAAAAATAAGCATGGTAGTATTTAATAAGATAAAACATAAATGAACTTCACCGCATTCCAATATTATCTTGGAGCACAGAGTAATTTCTTGGGAATGCAGGACCTAGGGAGAATCATACTGGTGCCTAACCCTCCCTTTGCCCATTTCTGGCCCCTTGCACTACCCCCAATATTATTCTTCTGTTCTGTAAACAAATTATTCAGAGTATGCAGATTGCTGTTATTATCATTAACCAGTGTCTCCAATCTATTCCCCATTTTTGCAATAATAGCAATCAAGTTCAAAATGATTTAAACAAAACTGGCTTCCATTTTTTCCCAGGTGCATATGGACCAAGCATGGGGCCCCCAAAGGTGCACTGTGCAAGGCAATAACTGATTTGAGACAGCAAGAACTGCAGATGCTGGAGTCAGTGTGAAGCTGAAGGAACACAATAGACCAGGTGGCATCAGAGGAGCAGGAATATTGACGTTTTGGGTTGGGAACCTTCTTCAGATTTGATCTTGTCTGGGATGATAAGGGGAAGTGATGGCCTTGTGGTATTATCACCGGACTGTTAACCCAGAGACCCAGGAAACCTCCTGGGAACCAGCTTCAAATCCTGGCACGGCAGATGGTGGAATTTGAATTCAATAAATATTTTGAATTAGGAATCTAATGATGACCATGAATCCATTGTCAGGAAAAACCCATCTAGTTCACTAATGATCTTTAGGGAAGGACACTACCATCCTTACCTGGTCTGACCTACATGTGACTCCAGACCTCAGCAATGTGGTTGACTCTTAACTGCCCTCTGGGCAATTAGGGATGGGCAATAAATGCTGTCTAGCCAGTAAAACCCTCATCCTGTGAATGAATAAAGGAAAAAAAAATTGGCTGGGTTATCATTGTGCTGAAATTGCCCAACACTCACAAATATCTTCCAAATGCCATTCTGAACATTTATAGCAAATGATTGATTCTATGTTAGTGCTGAATATTGCATTTGGTTCAACAAAACCATTTCACCAGCCAAATCTACTGCCTTTTGAGGCTATAAGAAGTGCTTCTGTGTTTCTTGCTGCTTCTCAGTTTAAAGCCAGGTCAAATAAATCACCTGGAGATAAAGGGCACTTTTCTTTTAAACTGAAGCCGAAAAATTGTTCAACTCTTACATGTCTGATTGCTAGACAAATCCAAACCGGCCAATTGCTGTTCTACTGCTAGTTACTACGTGGTGGAAGATGCTATCTGTGACACAATCAGGAAGATAGTTACTGTTTCAGAGATAGTAGGAACTGCAGATGCTGGAGAATCTGAGATAACCAGGTGTAGAGCTGGATGAACACAGCAGGCTAAACAGCATCAGAGGAGCAGGAAAGTTGATGTTTCGGGCCTAGACCCTTCTTCAGAAATGGGGGAGGGGAAGGGGATTCTGAACTAAATAGGGAGAGAGGGGAAAGAGGATAGAATGTGGATAAAGGGGAAGATAGGTTGAGAGGACACAGACAGGTCAAAGAGGCAGGGGTGGAGCCAGTAAAGGTGAGTGTAGGTGGGGAGTTAGGGAGGGGATAGGTCAGTCCAGGGAGGACGGACCGGTCGATGGGGCAGGATGAGGCTAGTAGGTAGGAGATGTGGGTGGGGCTTGAGGTGGAAGGAGGGGATAGGTGGGAGGAAGAACAGCTTAGGGAGGCGGGGACAAGCTGGGCTGGTTTTGGGATGTGGTAGGGGGAGGGGAGATTTTGAAGCTTGTGAATGATACCATTGGGCTGCAGGGTTCCCAAGTGAAATATGAGGTGCTGTTCCTGCAACCTTCGGGTGGCATCGTTGTGGGACTGCAGGAGGCCCAGGATGGACAAGTCGTCTAAGGAATGGAAGGGGGAGTTGAAATGGTTCACGACTGGGAGGTGCAGTTGTTTAGTGCGAACCGAGTGCAGGTGTTCTGCAAAGTGATCCCCAAGCCTCCGTTTGGTTTCCCCGATGTAGAGGAAGCCACATCTGGAACTGGTGTGGCATAATGGGTCAGTGGTTAGCACTGTTGCCTCATGGCGCCAGGGTCACAGGTTCAATTCCACCCTCGGGTGACAGTCTGTCTGGAGTTTCCCCATTCTCCCTATGCCTGCATAGGTTTCCTCTGGGTACTTTGTTCCCTCCTACAGTTCAAAGGAGGTTAGGTGGATTAGCCATGGGATATGTAGGGTTACAGGAATAGGGTAGGAGGGTGTGTTTGGGTGGGATGCTCTTTGGAGGATCAGTGTGGACTCAATAGGCTGAATGGCCTGCTTCCACATCGTAGGGATTCCATGCAATCCGTGACCTCTCCTATGTCAAAGGACAAGGTAGGTAGACACTTTGAAGTACAAGCACATGGGTGTCCCCTCCCAGTGATACAACATCCCGATTTTGAATCATATCACTGTTGCTTCAAGGTCAGTAGATCCAAATTCTGGAATTCCATTTTCATCACCACTATGTATATGCCCACACTGGATAAATGGCAATGGTTGAAGGAGGCAGTTCATCACCACCTTCCAAAGGCAACTAAGGACAAATAGGCTGTAGTTGCAGGCGATACTTGTATTTTATGAACTTTTTTTAAATGTAAGAAAAAGACTGTAAGGCAATATTTGATAAACACTTCCAACTTGTAGAGTCATATTTGTAGGTTGTGGCATCTTAGTAATACTTACTCTTTTTTTTAAGATAAGCTAGTGGTGGGGGAAGCACTTGCATTTCACCACATGGTGAAAGGAGAAATCAGAGGATCAGAACAGACAAACAGGGTAACAATGGCATGGATGAGTTGACCAAAGGGTCTGTTTCTCTGCAGTACATCTCTAAAAAATTTTTTGGTCCAATGGCAGTTATAGTGAATCATTTGGTACATTATTCAACAGATTCCCATGACCCCAGTGGTTAAAGAAGTAATATGTGGCGTGGGGTGCCAAATCATTAACATTCCACCCTTAACAGGATAAGCAGGCAAGGGTGTTTGGTAGTTCATCTGTGGTATGTTACTGTGACAGCCAAAGCAATCTTTCAAAGATTTGTAGTGACATTAAAGAATTGTTCCCATCCTTAATTTTCCAATGATGTTGGGAAGGATTATTGAATTTGAAATAACATAATCCATCACATTTACCTAATTTATACTTAAACCGGAATGATTTGGGTCAATATTATTGGTTTACTTGTGCATTTTTTAAAATTAACAAATATTCTAATCATTTTAAACTTCAGTTTTTAATACAGTTACTAATTACCTTGGCTGCATTTTGAATAAATGAAAAAAAGGAATATAATCTCACACTGTCTGCCAGATTGCATGAATCCCAAGTCTTTCTAATGTTCACTCTTATATAAAACACTTTAGGGGAAGAAATAAACTTAAAAGGTCGTAGAGAACTGCTGAAATTAATCCAAATAATTGCAGACAGCCTTGTAGTGAAGGGTGAGAAAGTCACCAGTGATTGCTTATTTTGGATGTAAAATTGAACTCTTGCAGCACTGGGACGTTTTCATCATGTTTTAGTTAAGCATCCCTTTTTCTTTATAGAGGTAAATAAATGACAAGTGAATCAGATAGTAATCTTGGGTACAGACGTGGTGACATTTCATTGATATAGTGACCATGAAGTAGATTGTCTGGGGATAAACGAGTATCAGATATACAAAGGGTCAAATTTAAAGCAACAAGTTAAAAGTTTAAGCAAGTTGATCAGGATATTAGTACTTAAGAAAAGTGTAGAAGTGGAATAAAGTCCTTTAAGGACATCTCATTGAGTCTAGAGTATAAATGCATATCAATGACAAGTAAGCATAAATTAAATAAGTGTGATTCGAATTCATTGTTTTGACGAACCCAGAAACAGAACTGGACCAGCCATGCACACACCAGACACAAGAGCAGGTCAAAGATTAGGAATTCTGTGGTGAGGTACTCACCTCCTGTCTCTCCAATGCCTGAGTACTATTTACAAGGCACAAATCAGAGGGGTGGGTGAATAATCTCTGCTTGCTTGGATAGGTGTACCTCCAATAACACTCAAGAAGCTTGACACCATTCAGGACTAAATAGCCAACAATTGATTGTCACCTCACCACTTCCAACATTCACTCCTTTTACCACTGATGCATGGAGGCAGTAGTATGTATTATCTACAAGATGCATTGAAGAGCCTCACCAAGGCTCCTTAGCAGCACCTTCCAAACCTGTGATCTCTACTACTGGAAGGTCAAGTGCAGAAGGCACAGGTTGCCCTCCAAATCACACATCATTCTGGTTTTGAACTGTATCACCATTGCTTCATTGTCATTGGCCCAAAATCCTGTAAATTCTTTTCTCACAGCATTGTAGGTGTTTTTAAGGACTGCAGCAGTTGAAGAAAGGAATTTGCCACAACCTTCTCCAGGCTGATTAGAGACATGTATATGTGTGTGCATGTGTGAATTTGTGTGGATATACATACATACATATATGGGTGCTCCCTCTTTTTTTGACCTTTAAAATCACTAACCTGACTGTCCTGCTCCCTTGACCCCAGCTTCATATCCACTCTTCTCCGCACTGCAACGTCCCAGTTATCCTGGTGCTATGAGCCTCGAGCGCTTTGAATGTGGGGTTTGCTTTTAAACCCAGCAGTGGCCATAGCTGACTTTATACAGCTGTACACCAATTAAATTGGCCAACAGCTGTCTTGGACTGGAGCTTCAACTGAATGAAAGGCTATCTCCAGTCACTTGACATTCTTTGGAGACTGAAAATGCTGCGGAGTAGCCGGATGGACTTCCGTTCCCCAAACCTTTCCCCTGGTAGGAAAATGAACCATCAGAAAATCTCCGCACTGTGTTATTACTTTCAAAGTCTTAGCTAGTAGACGTTGCATAGGACTTTTATAACCTTGACCATTTTATTAATTTAATTGTAAAATTGTTTCATTTAGTATGCAAATCAACCAATGTATTACAAGTTCTCTATCAAAAATCTTTTACTTGTTCATTTGTTTTACCTGAACAATTTCTGAATATTGTATTTTTCCAAGTGTTATTGTATCATATTGTAAACAAGGCATTACAGGAACATTTTTTGGCGACATTATTGTTTTACCTAGAAACTGAAGAGAAAGATGAAATATTGAACTATTATTTATGTCTTTTAAATACAAGTCACAGATTAGTAATAGAAGAATAAAACTAACCCCTACAGAAATGAAGCATTTTCAAACGGAAACTATCATATGCTAAATTAGTAATGCTAAATCTTGATGGTGCCTTATGACTGGAAAATCAAAATATATATAACAGATGAAGTATAATGTGGATAAATGTCAGGTTATCCACTTAGGAAACAAAAACAGAAAGTGGGATTATTATCTGAATAGTGATAAAATGGAACAGGGGGAGGTGGATATATTTGTACACCAGTTACTAAAAGCAGCATGCAGGTGAAGTAGGTTGTGAGAAGGCAAATGGTATGTTGGCCTTCATTGCGAGAGGATTTGAGTACAGGAGCATGGATGTCCTGCTGGAATTATACAGGACCGTGGTGACACCACACCTGAGTATAGCGTGCAGTTTTGGTCTCCTTATCTGAGGAAGGTTGCTTTCTCTATGGAGGAAGTGTAACAAAGGTTTATCAGACTGATAGTCCTGTCAATTTTGATTTGCCTGAAGAGTTATTGTTTGAAGGTAACAGGTGAAGGAGTGGGGATTGATGACTGCTATTCAACTGCAAGTCACTCTCTGTGGATTATGTCCCAAACTGCAGACACATTTTGTGTTTTTGCCTTTGAAGAAGGGTTTAAAAAGCCAGTTTCAACTCTACTCATATGTATTAGTGGGATTGATGTTCTCTTGTGTGAGATGGCCTGGGTTCAAACAATAGATGCCTAAACTTCCTGAGGCTTTTTTTGATAGAGTAGGAGAGATGACTAAATGGCTTTCCTCATCTGCAATTTGCTAATAAAATGTATTTTCTCAGGTTTTCTTTCTAAAGGGATTTTCTATTCTTGTTAAAGTTCTCCAATGCTGGGAAGAAGAAAATTGCCATAGAGAACAAAAATTGCCTGGCTTCTAGTCACTGAGGAGGAGAATAGCAGGATTACAGTGTTACAATGTCTATACCCATCACCTGGGAGAACCCCCACAAAGCCACACACCATCTTCTCTTGGAACTTTGTCATCTCATTCACTGTCATTGGATCAAAATCCAGGAACACAGTGTTGTCCCTAATAACACTGTGGGTGTCCCGACACATAAGATCTGCAAGGATTCAAGGAGGCAGGTCAAAACCAATATGCCTAGGCAATTAGGGATGGTCTAAGCAATAAAATCTATGGCACAAATAAGAAAAGTACTCAGAAGTTTTTCATTCTAATCAAGTCAGGAAAGGTAAGCAGAATGATATATCTAATTATATCCTGGTGTATCAAAAGCAACCCTCCGCACTCTGCCTTCTAAAGCCTGCTCTTGCAAATCACTTGTCATTTCAGATTATATTGCAAGGGCATTCTTACATGGAATCCCAGACATTACATGTGAGTAGGAGAGATGGCAAAATAGGCAGCATATTTCAAGATCTGCTCAACTGGACTCTGATGTTAAGTCCCTTCATCAATGAAGCATCTAATTATGCAGCAAAATCAGCATAAACTTTATCAGGTCTTGCCAATGTTCCCAGCAGAATGTTTGGAGAGAGACAAGTACATGTTTGGAAAGAGATTCGAATGGCTCATCTCTAGCATGAATGCCATGATGTAACAGGTCATCACCATGCTGTCTACATCCATAGAAAAAGTAGTAGTCATTCGCTTGTAGCATCAGATATGGCCAGCACTGAATACGTGTTGGAACTCAACTTTTGTCTTGTTTAATCATTTGCCTATAAGTATTGAGGGTCTCACCTGCTACAAGTTCCACTCTTGCTTCTGCAGAGAGACAGGTATTTATGAGAAGGCTGAACTTGCGGCTCTTGCTGCTGGTGCTATTGCTATTGTTAGTCCCAATTTTCTTCGTCTAAGGTTCAAGGATAAACTGCATTAGCAGCACCCATGTAGAACTGAAAGCTGACATCTGGGAAATGAAAAGGGTACTAAATTTAGTGTAATAGTAATGACCTCCAAAACAATAAAACCACATTCTCAGAACTAGGCATTTGAGCAAAAGACTTTCACCCAGGAAATGAAATGGGTATAGCGTCTCAGTATTCAAAGAGTTTCTTGCATGACACCTATAGACTCTTCAAATCCCATTGTCTCCTTGCCTTGATTTTACTACTTTGTTCCACAAAACTGCAAATCCCATGAGCATGGATTTAATTTCCAAAATCCCATTTAAAATAACTAATAATAAGATATTTATACATTATGACTGTCACATCATCTCTCCCATTCTGGCATGCATCCAGTTGTATAGTTACCAAGCAGTTGCAAGCAGAAATTGGCAGATTGCTGCCAGTTTTCCATTGTACTGTAAATGTCAGGTAGTTTATTTCGCTGCCCTTTTGCAAGCCCCATTGACCTGTTCAGGTTGAAATTTCCCCTTTAAAGTCAATTCAGGTGATTCCTGAGAACGTTTTGGGAAAAATGCCCATGTGTAGTGTCACACAGTTATAAACCACAAGTACACAGTTTTTTTTTGGTGAGATTCAATTTATTTGCCCCATCTGAATAAAATACAATTTGCAGTCTGTACAGCTCAAGAAGTTCCATTATATATTAGGAACACAGAAGACATGTGATGTTTATACAGCTGCTTTCCTGATTGCTGGGAAAATGAATAACTCCTATCACTTACACAGCTTGCCTGGCTCTCAAATGTCAGCTTCTCTGCTGTTGTGGGCCAACTATTTATGAGGATGATGCATAGCATCCTAATGCAGCGATCAACACTGGTGACATTTCTCTTCTATGCTTAAACTGGCTTTGCATTGAAATAATGCATACCTGAAAAAATGCTGTAAAACAAGTTGATAACAGGAGACACACCCAGACTGGGGGCTGCTAAGCAACTAAGTTTCCACCATAGCTAGCCTTTTGGCATGACAGCTCAAACTGACTCTAAACTGAAGCCAAGTAATGCCCTTCAGTCTCCTGATCCAGGTTGCATTTGTACTAGAAATGCATTGTGAATGTATCCCTAATTACATTTACTCCTAATTAAAATTCTGTAACCCTGCTGACCCAGAGGTCTTGCTGTACAAAAATAAACTGGAGATGAGGTATGAAGTACTTCAGTATACTTGCAGTTTTGTGCACTAACAACCTCTGCCATGAAAATGTATTTGTAGCTGTCAGTTACAAGATGAGCGGAGTGGAATTTTATCTTTTGGTTACACAAATGATAATGAAGATTTTTTTCTTACTTTTTAAAAATAATTTCATTATATTGTCACCTATCAGCTGCAGCCATGTGAAGCTAGTACCGTGATATGATTAAACTTTGCCCCTTAGCTAAAGCTGGAACCCAGTACTTGCCTGCACATAGTACACAGTATGCCACAGTGAGGTAAAGTGAGACCTCCTGCTGAGTAGTAGAACAGTTTCTGAGGGATTGAATGGGTTGGGAATGTCACACTTTGCTACTATCTGACTTGGCTTATTAAGGTTCACTGCATGTTTGCCATGTTTAGGACGTTTCCAGTTCAGATGCAAATCAGACAACGAGTGTGTCTCTAAGACTTTAAACAGCTTCAACAAAAGTGTTTTTTGCCGTGTCTGTCCTTGCAAGTTGAATTGCATTGTATATTCTTTTCCAGTTTGCGGAGCACCGGATGATACATTTTGAAATGTGGACCAATACTTTAATCTCTCCCGTTCAGATTAAATGTGTTAAATTAGCCAAAAGAGCAGATTGTTCCCTTCGATGGTTAGTCACTTCTCCCAAAGTAAAACTGCGCTATAGCAACAGATCAAAGAGCGTACGGTGCCCTCTGCAGGTTATAGTTCACTGCATTTCAATGCACTCAGCTCTGTGGTGCGATGAATAGTGCAGTGCGCGTCAAGTTTGGAAAACACAGGATCGTTCATTGTATCAGCCGATGGCCCAGACATTACATGGTGCTTTTTTTTTTCACAAACAGCATGGATACCATGGCATCCAAAGTAGCAGACTGCTCAAACTGATCATGCAATCTGCACTGTAGTGGTGATAGTAGAAGTTGCCTGTAAACCAGCACATAAAACAGATATTAGTGCTCTTTGAATATGAAAATAGAGGGCCTGATGCCAGTTTAATGTTTCCTTTGTAAAAATGAGCCGCATGGACACAGCTGACATTGAGCAATCTATGTTCAAAAAAGTACATTCATATGCAACCTAAGCACTTACTGGAGAGACAACAAAGATAGGCCCTTTCCATTGATTCTGTTGAAGTTCTCCTGACAGGGGAGACTTCATTTTTGACTCTTTTTTTCATTCCTGATTTTCTTGTAGAGCGTTTAGTTCAAATTTTCAAACTTCAATCTCAAAACAAAAAAAATCAGAAGAAAATGGTTGTCTTTTTCCCCCCATCTCTGTCGTTCAGAAATAAGTGATAACTCTCACCTTTCTAACTTTTAGTTATGCACAAGCACAATGGTGCTTTACTTATTATAAATTCATGCATTCACCTTCTTTTTTGACCACAAATCTGCTCACCCAGAGGGAAAAATAGTTTGAAAAATTCAATCTGTCCAAGTGAAACAGTGATTTACTGTACTTCTTTCAATTTATGAGAGAACCATAGAATCATACATGTGGAAACAGGCCCTTCATCCCAACAAGTCCACACTGACCCTTGAAGCATCCCACCCAGACCCATTCCCCTATAACCCACCTAAGCTACACACCCGCTGAACACAACGGGCAATTTAGCATGGCCAATCCACCTAAGCTGCACATCTTTGATTTAGTATCATCTATTTGCTGCTCATGATGTTGTCTTCTCCACATTCGAAAGCCCAAACATGGATTGGGCTGTGGTTTTCTTGAACAGCTTATTCTGTAAGTGCGACCCCAGCTTCCTGTCTCTTGTCATTTTAATTCCTCACCTGGATGCCTCTCTGACCATTCTGTCCGTGGCCTGCTACAATATTCCAAAGAAGCTATCACGCTTCTAAAAAAAAGGGAAATTCCATGCTGGCTTTCCATCTTTATGAATGCTGTTAAGTATTTCCAAAATTTTCAGATTTTCACTAAGCAAAGCTCAAAATTTATGTTTGAATATGCTCTTGCCTCATTTGACTGCAGACTTCTTTGTCTCTATATTTATTGTTCTCTATCAGTATCTGTCTCTATCATCAATTTCACTCTAAATTAATCTCTTCTTCTGTATAATATATCGACAATCTTGCTAAAAATTCATGTTATACCTGTACAGAAGTTTGGTTATATATAACGTAGAGTGCTGTGGACTGTTCTGGGCTCAAAGTTATAAAGTGCATATTGAAGCATTAGTAATGGTGCAAAAAAGATTCATGAGAATAATACCAGTGTTGAGATTTTATGTGGTATTAGCAAAGAGTGACATTTGTTTTAATTGGCTTCTTGGAAAGGAATAAAAAGCTAAGTGTTGAGGTGATAGTGTCTTTATGATAATGATTGGGCAGACATTGAGAATTTTTTTCCACTTTAAAGGGGTCTAAAATTAGAAACCATTAATATAAAATACCCTCTAATAAATCAAAAATACCTCAAATGTACTCAGAATGTGAGATATGCTATCATCAGGGACAGATGAGGCAATTGTCACAGATGCATTTAAAAGAATAGATGGGCACTTGGGATGAAATGTTTAGAAGGGTTTAACTAATAGAGTTTGCAGTAGGGGAGTGCAGGAGGTTTACGTGGTGCATTGAACAACAATTGGGTTGAATGGCCTGTTAGTGTGTTGTAGATCTGAGGTAATCAAAATCAATACAGTTAACTTACCTTTTCATTAATCTCAGCTTTTTTTTTGTGGACAAATATTCTCCACAATATTTGTAATGGCTACAATTCAATAATTATTAGCAAGCAATGCATTTTAAAACGTCCTGGGGACATGAAAGATAAATGCAATGTTCTTTTCCTTTCTTATGACTGGGTTCTATTGAGGTACACAGTTCCATGTTCAAACATGAGCTACAGAACATAAAATCAAGCTGAATTTCTGGTGCTCTTGTCTTATTTTACGAATCGTGATCAACTGATTTGCAACCTAAGCCAAACAGCTGTCATCTGGCTAATAAAATTTGAAATGGCCGACTAACTGAGATGCACAATTGTGAATATGGCAAATATATGGCAACTGAAAGCATCATTTACTGCCACTGACAGACTATCTTCACAGTGATCAGATGTCAACTCATGACATGACATGAATAGTTTGCTTGAAGACCAAAGTTGCTTCTGATCTTGGCTTTCCATCATATAGCATTGAATTAGGCAATGTTCATCTTCAAATGAGTCTACGTGAGCTATTGCCCTATGTTTTTTGCTTCAGATGTTTTATTAGTGTTTTTCTCACATTTTACAAATACTTAATACCTGATTCCAAAAAGTTGTGAAAGTGTTACACTTGTACAATGTTAATGAGATCAACCATTTTCCGTAGATGTCAGCATATGAGACAATCTTTTAAATCATGATTAATCACTCCTGAGACAAGAGCCAACTTCTACACCAAGTCTAAAATGTTCCATCTACATGTATTTGGGAGGTCACCATTTGAAAATATCATCAGCATCTGTTACAAAGAGTGGGTGCATCTTGACCCGCTGCATGTCTTCGCAGTGCAGCCTGTACCAACAGCTCATTCCTTTGCACTCAGTACGATGCAGGTAGGGAAGTTGTGCGCTTGTGGGATGAAAGTTTGGAATTGATTACTGATGTGAAAACAGCACATCATAACTCAATGAGTGAGAGCTGTCACCTTATCTACCAAATATATGCAAAAACATAATTTTTAGTGATTTCTTATATACTGGATCAATTTATACTCTGATTTACATTATATACAGACAACTATGAAAAATAAGCGGCAGCTTTTATGTATAGAATTGTCTGCTCCATGAGATGGGAGGCAGGAAGGACACTTAATTAGGTGGGATCATGGTGTATCTAAACCCTGATGCCTTCTTTTCTCTGCAAGAATTAAGTTCCTAGCAGAAGGGCTCATTGTAGACCAACCAGCTCCACCGCTATGTGAAGCATTTAAGTTTTTTTTTATTCATTCATGGGGCATGGGTGTCATTGGCTGGGCAGGCATTTATTGCCCACCTCTAGTCTTCCTTGAGAAGATGATGGTGAGCTGCCTTCTTGTGCAACTGGAATCCATGTGCTATGGCCTGACCCACAATGCCCCTAGGGAAGGAATTGCAAGATTTTTACTCAGTGACACTGAAGGAACGGCGATATATTTCCAAGTCAGGATGGTGAGTGGCTTAGAGGGGTACTTGCAGCTGGTGATGTTCCTATGTATCTGCAGTTTTTGTCCTTCTAGTTGGAAGTGGCCATTGATTTGGAAAGTGCTGTCTAAGGAGCATTAGTGAATTCTGACAGTGCATCTTGTGGATAGTACAAATGGCTGTTACTGAGCTTTGGTGTAAGAGGAGATGAATGCTTGTGAATATGGTGCCAATCAACCAGGCTCTTTTGTCCTGGAAGGTATCGAGGTTCTTGAGTGTTGTTGGAGTTGCACATTTCCAGACAAGTGGAGAGCATTCCATTATACTCCTGATTTGTGCCTTGAAGATGGTGGCCAGGCTTTGTAGAGTCAGGAGGTAAGTTACTCACTGAAATATTCTTAGCCTCTTACCTGCTCTTCTAACCAGTGTATTTATATGGCTAGTCCAGTTCAGCTTCTGATGGTAATCCCCTGTGATGTTGATAATAGGAGATCAGTGATGGTAATGCCATTGAATGTCAATGACTGGTGGTTTGATTTTCTCTTATTGGTGATGGTTATTGCCTGGCATTTATGTAGCACGAATGTTACTTGCCACTCATCAGCCCAAGCCTGAATATTGTTCAAGCCTTGCTACATTTGGATATCTGGCCCGAGGATGGTCAATTAAATATCACCTAAACATTCTTGGCTCCCTGCTACTGGGATTAATCAAGCTCCAGAGAGGCTTATCATGTGTGGCAAGCACGATTAGAGTTTGGAACAGAGAGTTACTTTAGGGCCTAATAACTGGGTTCTAGACCTTTTAAGAATTTGGTGTGCTTGAGCTGGGGATGGGGGGGGCACTGTTCTTGGATTGAGGATGGTGCAACTTCATTCACCTCTGGATGAGGGGCACTACAGGTGCTTTGAATTTCTGACCCCACCCTGATATGAAAAATGTTACATTGTAGCCATATTGTCAGCTCCATTAAGGTGGGATGGAGGGATTTGAGCGTGTGTTGTGGGGCTTTGAAATTCCTCTAGTATCCACTAGACATCAGGCAATAGACGGCCACTGATAGTCTGTTCCCTGCCCTTTCTGCTGAATCCTAACCTTCGCTCTCCATGATAACCAACCCAAGAATACATCTTCATTATCACATCACATACCTAGGTCTGGGTCCTTCAAGAATCCTGGGAGTCTGGGGAGGGGGTTTCTTTCACCAGGAGCCATAATTTACATCCACACCCCCATCCCCCTGCCATGGCACTGCCAGCTTCTGACTGGCCAGCAACTCTTGCTGGGAAGGACTTTGTCCCTGTAGTCTCGATTCTAAGGGTGGCTGTGATACTGCTGTTTGCTGAACGGAAGAGGCAGTGGGGCTCTCTCAGCAGCTTGCCAGCAAGCACACAAAAGCCTTGACACCTCATTGTGTTAGCAGACAGGATCAAACTGAATGGTGATGATCCCATTTTCGAACAGATCAGGCCCATTGATTACACTGCTTTACATATCAAAAATGGCCATCTTGGAAGTTATTAGCTGATGGCTACTACCCATGGATACATAATCTAACGAGAAGGCTCTACCTTCAGGAAGAGAAGGGAGAAAGTTTGCCAAGGTTATTATTGTTGCACCTGGTGTCATCTTGTTAAGAATAGTCAGCTTCAATAGCTAATGTTTGGTGCATTTATCACAGTTGTAATGCCGTGCATTCATGCTTATAAGTTTGGCTTCAGAATGATGAACTAAGGCTTCAAACTATGAGGTACGTCGACTGTTGAAAATAAGTCTCACCAAAATCCCACATCAGAGATAATGCTGTTTCAACAGGATTTATATCAAGCAAGCTGCCAGCTACTCTGATCATATTTCATTTTCTAACCTCATGTCTGGATCTGACTGTCAAAATATTGTGGCTGAGTTAGAGAATCTGTCAATTACACTATTCTGGGCTTCACACATCACCTGAACATGCATATAGTGGAAATCCTTGTTGTTTCTGACAATGCTGTTTCAATTCAGGTACATACAGGCTTGTTTAGCAATTTTGGAAACATTAAGGAAATGAATATCTCTGGGAATAGCTGGAGGAATGAATGGAAGAAACACAATAATACTAACGCGCAATAAGTAAATAGTTAATAAAGTGCAGACGAGGAAAAACTTGAAACTCAATTTATTAAAGTACCAACACAACAATTATAAGTTCTTGTTAGAAGAAAGAGCATTAGGAGAAGACATGCTGAAGGGTAAGAACAAGAGTGAGACGAGGATATCTAATTGGCTCTTTAATTACATTAAATAAAAAAAAATTGTGGTCTAAATCTGGAGCCAGAATTGGCATTGACAGCTGTTGTCTCACTTTCCTCCACAAGCCGCTCATCCATCTTTGGGAAAAAAAAATTGGGTCATTTATCTTGTGGTGTTGCAGTAAGTATTGGGAGTAAGTGTTGTTGGTTCGGGGTGGAAGCAATAAGAAGCTCTACAAGAAAAGCATTTCTCCTACAGACATGTACTCTTCACAGGGTAACTTGATTTCTAAGTTTGATACAGCATTAAGTCCCAATTTGCTTATACAGGAGGCTTAATCCCTAGAAAGAGGAATGCCTTGAATGCCTCAAAAATAGTCCAATTATTTGTTGTTTACTGACCTGTAATGGCTTTTGTTCAGTCAATGCCTCAGTTTTGCATACAAATCACTCTATGACTCCATCCCACCATCACCTGCAACATTTCTATAACTTCCTCAAGCTTTACCCTTCAAGATCCTGTCCTTCGCCATTATTTCTTGAAACCCTCTCCTAATGGCATTGAGAGCCTACCTAAAGCATCAGTTGGATAGGCTGGAGGATAGGAGGTTGAGATGTGACCTTAAAGATGTTAACAAAATAATGAGGGTATAGATAAGGTGAATGGCAGGTATTTTTTGTCTAGGGTGGGGGATTTCAAGCCTGGGGGCATATTTTTAAGGTGACAAGAGAGAGATTTAAAAAAGACAAGAGAGACATTTTGTTTTACACAGAGAATAGTTCGTATGTGGAATAAACTTCCAGAGGAAGCCGTGGGTGTGAGTACAGTTACAATGTTTAAAAGATATTTAGATAAGTAAATGAATAAGAAATGTTTAGAAGGATATGGGCCAAGCATAGGCATGTAGGACTAGTTTAGTCTGGGATTATGGTCAGCATGGACTGATTGGACCAAAGGGTTTGTTTCTGTGGTGTATGACTCTATGACTCGATGACTCTATAACAAGGTACAGGTGATTCAGCATTGGTAAGACCATTGAATTTCAAGGGATGGTGGTTAGGCTTCTCTTATTAGAAATGATCATAGCCTGGCATTTGTGTGGCATGAATATTACCTGCCATTTTCCGCACAAGCCTGGGTATTGTCTGAATCTTGTTGCATTTGAACATGGACTGCTTCATTATCTGAGCAGTTGCAAATGATGCTGAACAATTTGCAATCATTGGTGAACATCCCCACTTCTGACCTCATGATGGAGGGAAGGTCATTGATAAAGTTGCTGATGTTGGTTGTGCGTAGGACACTAGCCTGAGGAACTCCTGCAGAGATGTCCTGGAGCTGAGATGACTGATCTCCAATAGCCACAACCATCTTCCTACATGCAAGGTATGACCCCAACTTGTGGAGAGTTTGTTCCCTGATACCCATTGATTCAAGCTTTGTTATAGCTCTTTGATGCCATTCTCTTCAAATGTGCCCTTCATGTCAAGGGCTGTCACTCTTATCCTCAGTTTTAGAATTTAACGCTTTTGAACATGTTTGAATCAAGGTTTTAATAAGGTTAGGAGTTGAGTGGCCCTGGCAGAACACAAACTGGGCATCAATGAGAGGTTACTTCTGAGCAGGTACTGCTGGACAGCACTGTTGATGACAACTGGAGGAGACAAAGATAGACCGTCTACTTGACATTTCTGGCTGAAGATTGTTGCAAATGCTTCCATTTTATCTTCTACACTGATGAGTTGGACTCTTCCATCATTGAGAGATATTTGTGGAACTTTCTCTTTCAGTGAATTCTTTGATTGTCTACCATCATTCAAAACTGGGTATGGCAACTGCAGATCTTTGATCTGATCCATTGATGGTGGGATCACTTAGCTCCATCGCTTGCTGCTTATGCTGCTTGGAATGCAAGTAGGTCATTCAAGCTTCAGCATTTTAACATGTCATTTTCAGATATGCCTAGTGCAGCTCTTGGCATGCCCTCCTGCATACTATTGAACTAGGGTTGAGTGGGGGAATATACTGGGCCATGAGGATACCAATTGTGCTGGAGTACATTTCTGCTGCTGTTGATGGCTCACAGCATCTCATAAATGCTCAGTCTTGAGTTGCTAGAGCTGTTCGCTGTCTGTCTCATTTAGTGCAATGATAGTGCCACACAACACGATGGAGGATATTCTCAACGTGAAGGCGGGACTTTGTCTCCACAAGGACTGTGCAATAGTCACTCTTACCGATACTGTCATGGACAGATGCATCTGCAGCTGGTAGATTGGTAAGAATGAGTTCAAGTATGTTTTTCCCTCTTGTTGGTTACCCTCACCACCTGCTGCAGACCCAGTCCAGCAGCTATGTTCTTTAGACCCAATCAGCTCAATCACTAGCTCTGCTGCCAAGCCACTCTTGGTGGTGGACATTGAAATACCCCATTCAAAGTCCATTTTGCTCCCCTGCCACCCTCTGTCCTTCCTCCAAATGTTGTTCAACATGGAGGAGCACTGATTCATCAGCCGAGGGAGGATGTTACGTGATAATCAGCAGGAGGTTTCCAGACAATGGGTCATGACAAGTCTGAGGGGCTATGAAGTAGGAGTCCTTGAAAATCTGGCCCAACTCCATGAAAACTGTGGGGTGTAGGAGATATCTATTTCTGCAATAAAGTCAGCCCAGTCAGGAGTTCAAGGTTTGGTCTCATGATTTACACTAGGTGCAATCTTAACCTGCTTTGACAAAAGTTTAGTTCTTTGGCCCCTCAGGATTAGGTTCTATTTGCCATGTTTAAAGATTCGCATAGAACCCAATGTTTCATGTCATGATGATCGTGAATAAAATTTATTTTCATTTGGTACGTAAAAGGAAACAGAGATGATTTGATAATAATATTGAAAGGTTTTCACCTTTCACATAACATTGGTGCAATTGAGTTAACCACAACTCTTGTTCCACTGGTACACTTGACTTTTACTTATCTGAACGAGTAACTGTTCATTACCAAACTTCCCTGTGCAAACAAGATCATTCCTTGAAGCGTACTTTAGATTTGGCCCAGATGAAAACAAGACATCACAATGAAAACAGTCCATATCTCTCAGGGCACATTGAGTCATGTTTTAAGAAATGCAGGTTGATGTGCACACATGCTCACTGGGCAATGGTCAACCCATCAGTTCTAAGTATTCAGCCTGCCCCGTTACTTTTTACCTCATGGAAATACAAGGTGGCTAATAGTAGCACAGCTGTAACACTGACTTCCACAATGTCTTTTCCAATACATAAAATAAAACAAATTAAACTAGTGTATCACTACCGATCAACGGGCAAAAATCAATAATGCAAATGTACAAGTTAGACCACAACACTTTCAAGTGAATTGCAAAAAGATGTCATTAATGTGTAGTTTTGATGATGGACAGCTTATATTTTAATTGATTTTTTACTGAAAGAGTAACTTTAACTTGAATTGATCCCAGCAATAAACTCAACACTGCAAGGAAGCACTTTACACTCCCGACAATTGCATTGGTCAGTCACTTGGGCTAGACTAGCTCGGCAGAGCCTTTTGGAGCCTGTGACTTGAAGGCAGGACCGAGAGGAAAATTTGAAAAGGGGCATCATGCTGATTTGCTGATGCTTTCGCACCTCAGGCCAGTCTTGCTGCACGTGGGGTAGAAGAGGCAACCACTACCTTTCCAGCAGTAGTGGGTAGCGATTTTGCATTTGTAACTGTCCAATTGTAGACAGAATGGGAATGAGAATGGAAACAGGCCTTCCATTAGCCCAAAGCCCAGCAAGTGACTGGATGCGGCCTGCTGTTTGCTGGCTAAAGGGCACACAGTTCAGTTCACCTGCCATCTTCACATTACCAACCAGAGCTAAGAACATCAATTGTCCCCAGCTGCAGCCACACTAACCATCCTTATTTGTTTTATAAAATTAAACACTCCTTCAGATGGGTCCACAAAATGGAGGCATCTTCCCAAATCCTCACTTGCACAACTGTGCCAGCCTCTGATTGGGTCTGCAGTCCTAGGATCATGAAATCCAGTGGACCATTATTACCTTTCATTGATTTCTGTTTACTTCAGTGAAAAGTAGGCAAAAGCATTCTCGGTATTGAAAAATCGATTCAATGTTCTGTATACAAATGAAACTCTCAGTTCTGCTTTCAAAATAAGATTCAGTGGGATTGAGAATAAGCCTGATATATAACTTCGGCCATCTTTGCTGTTCCTCAAATGTGCATTATATCTTGCACAAAATGTCTCAAAACCCACCGGTTGCTTTTAAAAAAAGAAATGACCTGATTTACTGAGCATTATGTTTAATATTGGAATGTGATGCACAACTCCTCAGAGAATGCAAATGACACAAGGCTTAGGAATAGGGTTAGGGTTAGGTCTGGGGTTAGAGTTAGCGTTAGGATTTGGGTTAGGTTATGACAACTTTGAAATCTAAAAAGCATCTGAATTGCTTTACATTCCACCCTTTGCAACCCACCGATGGAGAATACACTTTTTATGCAGTGTGACATCATGGCTGAGAATGGAAGGACAAGCAGCTTCAAAATATTCAGTTCTGTGATATTATTAATACATATGGACTCACATCACTGATAGCGCTTAAATCTGTTTCACTTGCAATCAATAGATAAAA
Source organism: Ginglymostoma cirratum (assembly GCA_024137785.1). Taxonomy (NCBI): domain Eukaryota; kingdom Metazoa; phylum Chordata; class Chondrichthyes; order Orectolobiformes; family Ginglymostomatidae; genus Ginglymostoma; species Ginglymostoma cirratum. The sequence goes on along the minus strand of JAHRHZ010000271.1, from coordinate 21,648,059 downwards.
GGTAAAGGTGCCATAATTCCAGAGGACCATCGGTCTGCTCTCTCTGGACTGCCGGTGGTGAGTTTAACCTGACGGTCACCATGCCTCATGTCAGAGGCGAGGTTGAGAAGATGAGACCTTCATGGTTACCTCAGCTCATGTGGAATTGAACCTGTGCTGTTGGGTTACTCTGCATCGTAAACCAGCTATCCAAACAATGACTTGCAGTAAATGGAGGAATCTCGTGCCAAAATGACCAACAGCATCCTGATTCAATGGTGGACAGAAATATGATTTCTGTTGCACAAAACAAACCTGAGGTGTCAGCAATTGTTAAAAACTGTCTGTGACTAAAAACTTCAGAAGCTAAAAGAAAAATCTGTTTTAATTAACTGCATTAGCTGGAATGTCTCGGAGGAATGAGTCGCGTAGGGGTTAAATACTTGCAGGACATGAGCAAGTTTGTGAAAAATTGCTTTAGTTTGATGAAAATTAATTTTCTTCGGATGTAATTATGATATTTTGGAAAATTTGGTAATTATCTAATTCATACGAGACAATATTTTATTTGTTACTATCATTAAACATCTACATCTTCCTACACTATACCTTATTATCTCTCAATTCCATCATTGAATGACCAGCTTTACGTGTTTCAATAAGTTTCCCCTTAAGTTCGATAGATATCTCGCATCCTGTTAGCAGCCTCTTGAAAACATGAACAGTTTTTACCTAATTTATTTTTAATCTCAGAGTTTCCTTTTCTCTAAAGTTTTATCAGCTGAATGGTTTTGAGTCGCAGGAACACATTCAGATCTTTGAGAGCTTATCTTCATAAATCACCCACCCACCTTTTATAATTATAATTTATGTATGGGTGATTAGACAATCTTCTGTAACTGGAAGTATGTGTTGCAACCACAAAAGCAACTTCCTTTTTTTTGCATAGCTTCCTGAAAACAACATCAACCATAGAACATATGAATCTTTCCAAAACTTTACATCAGGTGCAATTGGATTTGTTGTAAAAACAGAGAAAATTGTGTGTTCAATATAATTTTAGAATGAAACCAATGACATATATTTTAGCACTCAAAATGATCACATGTTAATTTCTGAACAATCAGTAGAATAAACAACATTAGTTTTGCACAAAACCTATGGGGTCTGGCAAAGAGACTTGAAGTCTTTTAATGTAACTGACAGCCACCCCTTAAAAACATCCCACATTTACAGAAGTTTTAAGTATAAGATTATCTTTTGGTGGTAATATTCACTCACCAGCAATGCATTTAGAATTTTTTTTTGTATATGCTCTTAGCAATTGATTAGAAATATACATGCATACATATGTGATCTGAGATGCAAGTTTTCTATTACCTGTTCCTAAAGCATCTCATCTTAATAAGCACAAAACACAATAATGCCTTGTTTCGAAAGAACAATCTTTCATATATTTTCTCAGGCAAAATAAAGTTCAGAATCTAATATTGCAACACAAACAATATTTAATGCCGTAAATGTTCAGAAATGGCCTTAAACATGCATTGACAAACAACAAAGCTGCACTATGGGCTATCTTAAATGTGCAGTGCAGGAACTCATCAAGGCCTTTTCAATAGCTCTTTCCAAAACTAGTAACGAGGGCAGCAGATGTATGAAACTTCTAATGATAACAGGTAGCCTTCCAACCCACACAGCATCTTGTATTTGTATCACCACTCCACAGTCATCGCTTGGTCAAAATCCTAATACTTCATATTGAACAGCACGTTGGAAGCTCCTTCACCATAAGGACAGCAGTAGTTCAGAAGGCAAATCACCATCACCATTTCAAGGGCATCTTGAGATGACAAATCAGTTGTGGCCTTACCAACAGTGTCCACATCTCAAGAATGTGCACTCCACAGTCTATGGAGGTTGCATTAAAATAACTAGAAATAAAGATTGGAAGAGAAGCAAACAGGTCGCTCATGCATGATCACGTATTATATACTATCATGGAAATTCAAGATCTGTCCCTAAGTTTAAACATTACACTGAATTAAAGTTTTCAAAACAATTTAAAAAAAACAAAAAAAAAACTTGTAAGACATTATTTTCAATCTAAGTGTGTCCTTATTTGTTTAATTATTAATCAGTAAGGGAATCAAGAGTTAAGGGGAAAGGGCAAGAAAGTAGAATTGAGGAGTCATAGAGTCATACAGCACAGAAACAGGGCCTTCAGTCCACCATGTCAATGCTGACTAACAAACACCAAACTACACCAATCCCAACTGCCTGCAATTAGTCCGCAGCCTACCGTGCCCCAGCATTTTAAATACTCATCCAGATGCTTCTTAAATGTCACAAGAGTACCTGCCTTCACCACCCTCTCAGGCAACACATTCTGTATTTCTACCACTGTCTGGGTGAAATAAGTTTTTTCCTCAGATCTCCTCTAATCTACTCGCTCCTGACCTTAAACTTATGCCTTCTAGCTTTAGACATGTCAGCCAAGTGGAAGAGAATCTCACAGTCTACCCCATCTATTCCTCTCATAATTCTGTATACTTCACTCGGATCTCTTCTTAGCCTCTTCTGCTCCAAGGTAAACAAGTTCAGCCTATTCAGTCTCTCTTCATAACTGAGACCTTTCATCCCAGGCAACATCCTGGTGAATCTCCTCTGCACTCTCTCCACTGCACTCATATTCTTCTGATAGAGTACTCTATGTGGCTCTGGTCGCCACATTATTTGTGGCCTAACCTATGTTTAATAAAGTTGTGACAAGATTTCCTTGCTCCTATATTCTAAGCTCCAGCTAATGAGGGAAAGCATCTGTATGCCTTTCTCACTGCCTTGTGCAGATACCTTCCACGTACTTGTAGACGTAGGGCCCTTTGTTTCTCAGTACTCCCAAGGGAGCTACCATTCATTGTGCATATTCTCCCATTATTAGACCTCTCAAATTGCATTACCTTGTACTTAATGGGATTAAATTTCATCTGCCATTGCTGTGCTCAATTTACCAGCTGATCAATACAGACTGTAGCCTGAGGCCTACCTCCTCACTATCAACAACATAACCAATTTTTGCTTCATCTGCAAGCTTACAAATTATATCATTGACATTCACATCCATGTTCTTAATGTATACAACAGCAAAGGTCCCAGCACCGATTTCTAGGTACACCGTTGGTCGCAGGCTTCTAATTACAAGAACAACTGTCCACGATCACCCTTTGATTCCTATATCAAAGCTAATTTTGGATCTCGTTTTCCAACTTTGCCTTGGATCCAATGGGCTCCCAATTCAGGTTTGCTTCGCTCTACTCCTCTCCTGCTGCTCTGAATGAGCTCGATCTGGGCCCCGCTCCTCAGGTTTTTATCCAGAAGTTCTGCTGCCACCAATCATCCTCAGGTTTCCTCCACTTCGGACTATCAGATTAACCACGATCGCACTGAAGGTTGACTTGATGGGTTGAATAGCCTACTTCTGTTCTTCTGGACCATGAAAGGAGATTTCCAGTTTGAGTCAGTATGCCTATAGCTAAATGGAATCACTTATATCAGAAATATAAAGTGACTATGTACTAGATGGTGTGGGTCTGTTTGATTTGGCAATGGGGGAAGGCAGATGGGAGGGGAGATTGGGCAGTGAAACAGTAACAGCTTGGTTGGCAAGCACTACAGAGATTTATCCAGCATAGTTTATAGAAATGATTTTTCTTGTGGGAAGTGTGCATTCAGTCACTTCTGTAACTATTACATTGCATAATTTCTCATCTCAAATTAACAGAAAATATATTGCATCAGTTTCATTTTGCACATCATGTAAAATCCTCATCAAAGCTTTCTCCTGATCTGAGGATAATATTTCAAACGCATTTTAGACATACCATCCATGTCATCCATTATGTTGGTTACTTCAATATCTGTTTACCATATTATTTATTAAAGCCTGCCAAATTTATAAAGCTAATTATTAATTCAGGTTTCCAACTTCAAAGCATTTGAGAACATTTTCTTTGCATCATTATTCCTGTCGAAAATATTGCATCTGAGTGAAGATTAAAGGTTACAGCATTTGGCCAAAATATGAAAATTCATGCATGCGTGAAAATAAATTCGAGCTCTAAATAGGTACAGTTTAAACAGCCTTGTGTTCAATAGGCCATAATTCACTCATTAAAAGACCCAAGGATCATAATCAGAATTTCACTGCTTCCTGCGTTATCTTTCCCCCTAGTTTCTTCTAAAGACTTGCAAATGTTTATCTCTATACATGAATAACTAAAAATTCTTAATT
>JAHRHZ010000271.1:21627594-21643779 GCA_024137785.1 Ginglymostoma cirratum | reverse complement strand
CTTGCAAATGTTTATCTCTATACATGAATAACTAAAAATTCTTAATTGTTTCTATGACGTTTTACAAAAATTAAACAATTTTTTCCCAATTCTTTAATGGAATGTGAACATTGATCATAAGGCCAATATTTATGGCCCATCAGTACTCATCATTGGGAATGGTGGTGGTGATGGTGACGGAGATAGGCCTTCCTTAACCATTAGAGTCTATGTGATGAACGTATGCTTACATTCTATTAGACCATGAGTTCCAACACTTTGATCTGGTAATATTGGAGAAACAGTGGTATAATTACAAATCAGATTAGTATGTGACCTGGAGAGGCACTTAGATAGAGGTCACTGGTTTGGGAAATATTGTCAAGAAAGACATTAGTGGGCTATAGGTATCTAATAGATAGGTACACATGGTAACTATTGTGTACTAATGGTAGAGGCAAAGAATGTTTAAGATGATAGATGTGTTGCTGATCAAGTTGGTTGCCTTATCTTCATTGTTAGAGAGTTTCTTAAGTGTTGATAGAGCCGGATTCATTCAGACAAGTGGAGACTTGGACTCAAAATAATGAAAAGACTTTGGGGAGTCAGGAGGGTAGTCACTGATTACACAATAACCAACATCCGACTTGCTTTTGCAGCAACTTCATTAAGGTGACTGGTCAGTTGTATTTCTAGTGAATGATGAACTACAAGATGGAAATGCCAATGAACAACAAGGGTAAGTGGTTAAACTTCTTAAAAATGGTGATTACTGCTTCACAGAATCTGATTCTGCTTCACAGAATTGACAGATATTCAGCAAGTGAAAACATTTTCCATTGAGCAGTCTGGCTCACTGGTCTGTTCATATCTTGATCACAACATGGGTACAATTAATTAACCAACAGACTTGAAGGACTCCATCAATGACAGCAAATTCCAATACCGTCTATGTCTACACTGGCTCATCTGTCTCAAAATGAATGTCATTTTTCTGTTCTCTGGAATGAGTCATCTATACATGAGATCCCAACTGCAAGGAATCAACCAAGGTGCAACTGATCTCTGGAACAATCTGGATGCATAGAAATTCAGGACAACAATGACCTTTATTGATGCTGCCAGGAGACTTCAACGGGGACTGAGGATGAAGGCTGTTGAGGATCTCAGCGCAAAAATTCAAGACAATATTCCTGGAGATCTACAGCCTTCTATAGCTCAGGAGATCTGTCAATTTTACTGCAGTTGATTCATGGACAGTTCAGCCGATGACTTGGGTCATAATCCTTCCCCTGTCAGCTCCCTGTTCAGCTGCCTGTGCTCCTCTGGCCTCCTCTAAATCTTAAGCCAGTGTCTTGAGCGGAGCTCCTCATCAATACTCTGTCCAATGCTTTGCTACCTTCTATTGCCTAAGTGATAGCAGTTGCTGTATGCCCCCTCAGGGATCCAGCACTCACTGCTCACAAATAAAAATCTTTCAGCACCAATGAGTTGATAAAACTAGTGCAGCAGCTTAACATACTTCCCCATGTCTTAAATATATTGACCAATGGTAAACAGGGTGATGAAGAAGGCATTTGGCACACTTGCCATTAACGGCCAGAGTTTTCAGTTAGGATGTCATGTTATGCAATACATTGATAAGACCACATTTGGAGTACTGCATACAAATCTGGTCAGCCTGCTATAGGAAGGATGTTAATAAACTGGAAATGGTGAAAGAAGGATTTACAAGGATGTTACCAAGGCTGGGAAGTTTGAGTCATAAGGAGAGGCTGGATGGGCTGGGACTTTTTTCCCTGAAGAGTAGCAGGCTAAGGGGTAACATTACAGAGATTTATACAATCATGTGGAGTGTAGATAAGGTGAGTACCAAGGTATTTTACCCAGGGTAGGAGAGTCCAAATGTAGAGAGTATAGGTTTAAGGTGAGAGGGTAAAGACTTAAAAGGGGCCTGAGGGGCAACTTTTTCACACAGACAGTGGTACATTTATGGAACAAGTTTCCAGAGGAAGTGGTACAGATGGGTACAATTACAACATTTAAAAAACATTTGGACAGGCTCATTGATAGGAAGTGTTCAGAGGACTAAGAGCCAAAAAAAGGCAAATGGGATTAGGTCAGTTTAGGGAACCTGGTCAGCATGGACGAGTTGGGCTGAAGGGCCTGTTTTTGTGCTGTATAACTCTATGACTCAATAGCTTAACACTTTCACACCAGCTGCAACCTGATATGTCCAGACATCACATCATGTATTTCCAGTGCCACCTTTTTCAAAATTTTAACCTGAGCCACTGAGGCTTGTCACCGGATTCTACGAGCTCAATAGCAAATTGCAGGTACCCAGATTCCCCATTACCTTCCCACTCCACTGCTCCCTGTGACAATAGCTGTGAGTTCTGGACTATCAGGATCCAGTAACACCCTTCAGGAATCTAATTGTCAATGCTCACTTGCATCCATTCTCAATCCGGTTAGCAAGTGAAAATTTAGCCTCTTGTGTCTCCAGAAGTATTGTAATAATTTCTGAATGTTATCTCAGAGACACATACCAAAATACAATTTCAATCTGCTAATCACAGCAGTGATATTATTGCATGACAACTTCAATTAATTAACACTGCAATCCTTCATTATCTAATCTCTGATATACCAACAGCTCATTTTCAAATAAATTGAATATTGTAAAAATTCTGGTTCACAGTGTGGGAAGATAAATCAGAAGGAAGCATCTATTCATCACTGATCATATACCATGAACTGACAATGGAATGAAATGGACAAGCCTTTTGAAAGAACATGACACTAGGATAAAAAATGATCAATGATTTGGAAGGGCCCAAAGGAGCAGAAGTAAACTGAGTGGATGATCATATTAAGTACACCTGCTTATCTAGCTGTGATGTGTCTAATAATAGCCCATCATAAGTCTATCTACTATCTTCCTATGAATGTTCATCAATGGACGAGGCTGCCTGCTGGTAGACAGATTCTTGAAAGAAATCAAAACACTCACCTTTACTGGCTCCATCCCCGCCTCTTCGACTTGTCTGCCTCCTCTCCACCTATCCTCTCCTCTATCCGCCTCCCCCTCTCTCCCTATTTATTTCAGAACCCTCTTCCCCTCCCCCATTTCTGATGAAGGGTTTAGGCCCGAAACGTCAAGTTTTCCTGCTCCTATGATGCTGCTTGACCTGCTGTGTTCATCCAGCCCCATGCTTGTTATCTCGGATTCTCCAGCATCTGCAGTACCTTTTATCTCTGAGACTTTTCTGCTCCTTGTTTTGATAGTCTATTTGCATTGAAAGCAGCCTAGAATCACTAGATATGTGGATATAAATTGCTGAGCAAACATTCCATCAAAATCTCAATTCAAAGGCAGTTGAGAAAGAACATTTTGAGAGTTTTTTTTGAACTAAAAAGCATTTTATCACTTATTGTTCTGGTAGTTACTTAAATGTTTTATTTCTGCACAACTATCTCTCTGATAAGTATACTATCAATTAGTTTTAGTCCAAAGGATATTGTCGAACATTCTACCAGCATTGGGAGTGAATAGGAGAATATACCCTGCAACATGGTGTCTTACTCTTGTCATGTTGAAGCTGCAAGTTTCAAATCACAGGAGGTGCAGATCTATTGAATAAAACATTTTTTCTTACGTACCTTTGCTGTCAAGTGTTGGTAGGAAATTTTATTTGTAATATTCTCTACCCTCAGATATTCAGACTTTTATTAGAGCTCTTGAACCTCATATGAAACGCAGTTAATGAAATAACTTGACAGAGTATCCTGTCACCAAATTGCCCTTTATTCACATGTGCACAGTAATTGATACTTGTCTGGCTTCCTCAGAGCCAGCTGTCAGAGTGAACAAAACATCTGACTCTCCTGTTCATATCTGTCAGCTAGGGCTCCTTGATTGGATCAGGTTAACAGCCCCTATCAGGGACCTTATATTCTATGAGGTCTACCTGGCTCATTATGTACTCGAAGTTTAGAAGGATGAGAGGGGATCTCATTGAAACTTACAGAATACTGAGACACCTGAATCGAGTATTCATTCGGAAGATGCTTTCACTGTCAGGAGAGACTAGGACCCAAGGGCACAGCCTCAGATTGAAGGCCTCTTTAGAACTGAGATGAGGAGGAATTTGCTCTGTTCTTAGCTGCTGAATCTGTGGAACTCATTGAATCATAGAATCCCTACAGTGTGGAAACAGGCCCTTCGGCCCAACAAGTCCACGCCGAACCTCAAAGCATCCCACCCAGACCCATCCCCCTATAACCCACACAATCTACACATCCCCAAACACTATGGGCAATTTAGCATGGCCAATCCACTTAACCTGTACATCTTTGGATTGTGGGAGGAAACCGGAGCACCCGGAGGAAACCCATGCAGACATGAGGAGAATTTGCAAATTCCACACACACACAGTCACCCAAGGGTGGAATTGAACCCAGGTCCCTGGCGCTGTGAGGCAGCAGTGCTAACCACTGAAACACCGCGCCGCCCTCATTGCTGCTGAAGGCTGAGAAGCCAAGTCGTGGACTGTATTTAATATAGTGATAGATAGGTTCCTGGTTATTAAGGGGATCAAAGGTTACCAACAGGCTGGATGGCCCAAATGATCTAATTATACTTTTATATCTTGTGGTCTTTTCAGTTATTGAGCTATTTGTTCTTTAATTTATCAGAACTTTCACCTTAATCTGTGACATTGACTGGACTCCTCCCACAACTCCCTCTGCCCAGGATGATTGCTATTTAATCATACTTTTCCATTGTCTGTGTGTTATTTATAAAATCCCTTTCTGGAGTCCATCTAGTAATTACTAAATTTCCCCACTATGTCTGTTATTTAGCACACCAATGGTTCAGTATGACTTATTTTTCATGCCCTTCAGTTTTGTGTGATTGTTATATTGCAGATCTGTCTGTTCATTATGACTATTTTTTTCTTACCAGATCCTCTGTTCAGCCCAGTATGTTTGCTTTTTATCAGACACTTCTGCTCAGTCTGACTATTATTTCCAGTCCTCTCTGTTCAGTATGACTGTTATCAACCAGATTTACTTGTGCAGCATGATTGTTACGTACCAGACCTGTCTGTCTAGTATGATTCTTATTAGTTTGCTCAGTATGACTGTTATTCACCAGGCTGATCTGTCCTGTATGACTGTTATTTCCAGTTCTGTTTGTCAAGTGTAACAGTTATTTATCAAATTTTTCTGTCCACTACAACTGTTAGTAATCAGACCCTTCTGCTCAGCATGCCCACTATTTACCAAATCCATCTTTCCAACCTTTCTATTGTCTAGCATAACTTTTTTTCTACAGCCTTCTGTCCATTTTCATTGCCGTGGAAATAAGTTACTGTGCTGCATCTCAAAACTTCCGATTTAAAGAAATGTTTATAAGTTTTAAGCAATTTCAGTCTTCTATATTGGAGACAAAGGACAGGAAAAGTAACCACAATTTTTAAAGTTGATTGCTGCAAACATTAAGTTACAATCAGAAATCAAACCAATGATACAGAATCTTCCTTTTCACCAGAGTGCATGTTATTGTGAAAAGTTTATTTTCCCATAGTCATGCTATCACAAATCAAATTGTCTCCTCACCTAGACCATAAAAATTTTTTTCATAATCAGATCCCAAATAATGACAAGAAAAATTACTCAGAATAGAGGAAGAAAACAAATAACATTTTTTGAACATGCATGTCTGGCAATGACTGGAATTGTTGATGTTGCCAATTATCATGGCAATAGTATTTAACAGCAGTGATGATGCTAATTTCTCCATCTATGGCTGATTAAATCTGTGTTCATCCTAACTTACATGTGGATCACTGTGTTACAAGATGGAAAATCTTGTTTATCCACGATCACATTTTGATGCAGTGAGCCACAAAGCATGAATCTGGCACAATTTAATATTAAATTTTAAAATGTAACTTTTATTAGTCCCTGTATTAGTCCCTGTATTGGTCACCGTAGATATAATTTTCACCAATGGACTAGAAATTTACCCTATAATGGAATCTGATTTGAAGTTGTTGAAATCTTTTGTAAATAACTAACACAGGAAAAAGAAAATGAGCCTAAAATGAAAAAAAAAGGAACGGTGCCCAAGACTACAAACTTTACCACCACTTTAAAAGAGAGAAGACCTTTTTCTAATGACACACATCCCTCATCCATTGTTTCAATCGTAGAAGGCAAAACAGGCAACAGTTACTCACAAAACCAGACTAGCTCAATTCTGACTTGTTCACATGAACATCTTAGCTCTTTGCCAACAAGATTTCCATCCTTTCAATTCCCTATCTATCCCTTTCCTTTTTTATGCTGAAATTCTTTTTTTAACAGAGTAATCTGTGATTGTTTATAAGGTAAGAAGTCGGAAGCCAAGGATTTGTAAATAACAAAGCAAGCCTGATAACCCTATTGCATGGGGATTTCTTTCAGTTTTCAACATTACAAATGACTATACTTCAAAATACTTCATTGGCTGCAAAGAGATTTTGGAGCATCTTGAGGCAGCGAATTGTGCTATGCAAATGTGACCTGTTCTATTTCAATTGAACTTTATTAACTTCTTTCTTCCTCAAATGCATCAGGTATGACAATGCCAGCAGAGTTTGCAAGATGAGGTGGCACATTACCATTGAGATCAAAACCTAACCAATGGGAGCAGGCATATGTAATCAGCCCCATGAGCAGACAATGCTGAGCATCAGTGGAGCAGCTGCAACCATGGCCAGCAGTGGGACTCAAATCATGGAAGGTAATCCTATGCTCCTATCCCATCCATTTTTTCATCTTACTGATTGCGCATTTCAAGACCCTATATGACATGTGAGTTGTTGATGATGTATTCATGGACATCCAGCTTTCCTGTCCTTGCCCTATCACAAACCTACACTTGAATAAAACAAAGGACTTGCCAATGCTGGAATTCTGAATGAAAACAGAAATTACTGGAGAATCTCAGAAGGTCTGGCAGCACCTGTGGAGAGAGTACAGAATAAATGTTTCGAGTCTTGTGACCCTCCTCCAGAAACATTAACCCTGTTTTCTGTCTTTGTTTTATAACCCTACACGTTCATTTCTCCTTTATGTGCCCATGAACTGCGATCTTTGGGAGCATGAATTCAAGGAGGGACAGGAGACTGATGATACTGAGGCAATGTCATTCAATCTCAAACTTGTAACCATTAAGTTTGTTTTGTCATTCAATGATATCATGGCTGATCTGATATTTCTCAAGTCCACTTTTCTGTCTTAACACCAACACCCTTTGATTCTCTTACAGATTAAAATTCTGTCGATCTAAGCTTTAAACATAGTTAATGGCCAGTCTCAACAGCCCTCTATGTTAGGAATTCCATAGATTCACAACCCTTGAAGAGATGAAATTCCTCTTCATCTCTGTTTTAAACATGAAACCTCTTATTCTGAGATTATGCCGTCTGGTCCTAGACTCTCCTACAAGGGGAAACAATCTTACTGAATCTATCCTGTTAAGTCCCCAAAAATATTTCATGTTTGAATAACGTCACTTTCATTCTTCCAAATTCCAATGAGTACAGGCTCAATCAACTCAACTTCTCCTCCTAAGACAGTCCCTCTATACCTGGTATCAGGTCAGTGAATTCAATACTATTAATTACATTAAGTTCCTCTATTCTCCCTGCCAAAGTACATAGCCTCGTTTTTTTCCCACATTGTGCTTCATTTGCTGAAGTGCATTGGCACCTTATTTTATTAATGTAGCATCACGCCCCTGCAATTCATATAAATGAACCAATTTGTACATTGTCTGCATGTGGTTTCATCTCCTCCTGAAATTACATGTCCTGCAGCGCTATGGCTAAAATCATTCAAGAAAAGCTTGAACTATTAGGAAACTATAGGCAAAAGGCTGAACGGACGTCCAAAAAAAGTCACATCTGCTCTATATTTAAGACTAGGTATTATCTACTATTATCATTGTATCATACATATGAGTATTAGGCCAAAGAAGACTTCATTATATTTTTGAACTACTCCCCACCTTTGCAGATTGTGAGCCCACAGCTTTGGTAACACCTACTACTTCCTTCCTACTATTGGTTACAAGCCCACGCCATAGGAATCTTACATAAATTTACCCAAGAGATATTTGTACGTGGCTGCTTTAATAACAATCCTGTGCTGTTACATGTAAGCTCAGTAACAGTTTTATTAAAGCTACTGGCAAATGAAATTTGGAGAAAGTGAATCTAGACAGCTCATTCATAATATACCTCTTCTGGTCAATTTACACACAGATCTTTAACATTCTCAGGAAACAATAATGCATCCTATGAAAATCACTTAGGCCAAGGTGAAATCATTTTCTGGTTATGACAGATTATTTTTATGAAGGAAAGTATTTAGTAGAAAATATCTTAAAATCAAAGAAAGAATTATCTTACCTACAAATTTGGCTAGACCCACACATAAAGAATGTTTGGTTGGGTGAAAGACTGGAATAAAATTTGTGCCTGAGGAGCTGTAGCTGAGCATGAGTCAGTGTTTTAAGAAAAGCAGGGCATGTAATTAGAGGGGAACAAAAAAACGGAAATGAGATTAAAGATGTTGATCAGATAAAGCAGTGAGGTAGCTGAATGTCAGAGGTTCACTGATAGAACAAAATTACGTAGAGGATTTTGAAAGTAACAATGTTTTTGACTCATAGAACAGACTCAATTGTCTTACGGGTGTAATAAGCCTTTGAAAAATGGCTTAGGAATTTGATTTTACTCTATTACTGACGCAAAATTGTTGCAAATACACCCATTTAGGCAGTTGGCACATGTTTTATAACCTGGATCAGAATTGCACAATTCATCACATTGATTTTAAAATATTCTTCATCTCATTGTGCTTCTAAAGAATATTTTAAAAGTTTGCTGAAGTAAGGAAAACATTAACTTCATTTGACAAACATCTTACTGTAGATTCAACTTTCTATAAGGCTGGTCGTGAGTGAGAAACAAACAAAATACCATGACATTACATCACTTCCTGTGATGATCTATACTGTTTCATTCACAGAGACAGACCTAACACCTTATGATATAGATTCAAAAAACATTTGGGATCTGCACTGAAACCAGATGTTAGACTCTTTGTATATGCAAATACAATAAAGGATGTCTGTTTCATGCCCTCTGTACCGAATTGATTTTCTCTCAACACAACTGACTGTCAGCTGAGTTTAGTAATGTGTGTTCCATAGGCAGCATAACCATAATTAGACCAAGGTCAGCCCTTTAAAATGAAGACGGACATTGTGAAAATATGCTTCCCTGAGTGTGGAGTCAACAGGAGCTGCAACATTTATTAGAGCACCGTGATGATCCAGAGATTATTGCTAGCCAAATGCCTGGCCCTATCCCATTAATATCATCCTGCTACAGAGCATTGAACTTCATTTCAATTGAACCAATTCCATATGATTGCTTCTCTCCTCTTGTTCAGGACTTCCTGAAGTCATTGCCTGACAGTGCATAGATCTATTTTGTATCTACTATCATGGTATAAAAATATTTTGTATCGGATCCTTTCTATTTTAGAGGTGTGCCTCTGTAAATAATAAAAATAATGTGATAAAAAGAAATGATCCTTTTATTTAGAGGTATACACTGCTTTCCATTTGTCTGAAATTGGAAAACCATGAGACTCCTGTTGCTAGTGAGACAATCAAATTAGAGCTCTGAAACTTCTTTTGGTAGGAAGCAAGAGAAATGTTGTACAATGATCCTATTAGAAGTAGAAGAATTTTTTTTGAGAAAGTGAGGCTATTGAAAGGTCAAAGAAGCATCTGGATTTTCTGTTCACTGTTTGATCCCTCTTCTTACCAAATATAACTGTGAATTGCATTTGACCTTGCTACTTTAGCTGGTTATTAGCCATTAAGACGAATACATTAGGGGACAAAAAAAAAGGATTGTTACTGATGTGTGGTATCAAAGCTTCGATTGTTATCATTAAAATATGCTGATTATAAATTTTGAAATGATTTGGTACTATTAGTACACTATGCTTTATTGAATCTCAGTTTAATCCTCAATTTCATGAAGTTTAAAATAAAACTCTCAAGTTGAGGATAAGGTGGGAAGGCAGCATTTCTAACAGCCATAGATACCCTGAGAATCTGGCCATGGGCCTTCTCCTTTCGGTTCTGTGCTAATTGTAGTGATAATGCTTCCAGGTTGGTGTTAGGAAGGGCCTCTTGAGTGGCATTGTGGCTGCACCCATAGAAATTGTGACTTGACCTGAGTGCTGCAGCAAAGCAGAACTTTAAGGATGCTTGAAATCTGAAATAAGAGGAAATACTCAGCAGGACAGGCAGTATCTTTGGAAAAATAAACAGAGTTAACGTTTCACCTTTCTAATCCATCACCCAAATCATCTATTCTAACCTTGGTAACATCTATCACTTACCACTTTCCTATGTCACCCACGATCATGACACAAACCAGATCAATCATCCAGATGTGGACTAACAAGAGGTTTCCTTTCCCCACGTATGAAGCAGACAATAAATGTTTGTATGTCAAATAAGAGACCATTGGATATATTCAAGAGAAGTAACAATCGATTTTTGGATTTTATGGTGGTTAAAGCAAAGAAGGATAGTGCAAGAAGGTGGGATTAAATTAAAACATCAGTTGTGATGGGCCATATGACTTGCTCAAACTTCCAAGTCGTATGTTCTAATGTTCTGCTCTTTAGGATCCACACGTGAAAAATGGTTTGCCTTCAGTACGTTACTTGCCCAGCTGCAATCGGGGATATCAATACTAACGTATGACTTACAACGAATAAGGTAAATTACT
This sequence comes from Ginglymostoma cirratum, assembly GCA_024137785.1. Lineage (NCBI taxonomy): Eukaryota > Metazoa > Chordata > Chondrichthyes > Orectolobiformes > Ginglymostomatidae > Ginglymostoma > Ginglymostoma cirratum. The sequence goes on along the minus strand of JAHRHZ010000271.1, from coordinate 21,632,923 downwards.
TAGCTCTAAATATGGAACCAAGGGATGCAAATACCTGAATAACGTTCATTTTTCAACAAACACAAAAAGAACTTTTGCCTAAAACTATAGAAAATAAGCTAATTGTGGGAAACAGTTACAGAAATTTCAACGTAATATATTTCCATACAAATGTAAGAGTTGTTTCATTTTTTCTTATTGCTGAAATAATTGTATGCAACAGAACCAAAACTGATTATTCTGAAACAGGCAAGCCTGAACAAGACAGAAGTAAAACTAATTATTCCCTGGTACATGGTGTGAAAGTTACTGTTTCGTGAAAGAGCTTGGAACATCTGCTCCTGGAGTTTTGTGGTATTTTGTGAGTAAGAGGAACAATCCATCCTCCGCATCATTTGACTCTCACAGTAAGCAGGATTTCTCAGCTGCAGCAGGGAGATTATAGTCTTGACTGTTGGACAAGGCTTTCTCGAGCTATTAATGGTATTGTCTCTGAATTGTGCTGCTCCCAGGAAATGTCACATCATTCGGATTGCTTATTTATTTATCTTTAACGGCAGTTTCACTGTGACTCAACATTATCAGTTAAGCAGTGCAAGTGCATAACTGACAATCCTCCGTTACCATCAAAAGCAGCATTTAGTCAGCCATAATTCATCTTAAGACTTCCTTCAGTGCATCAATGCACTGCCAAATATGAAATTACACTTCTGTGGTAGATCTCCTCTATTATCAGATAGCTCCTACCTTAGTGACCAGCGTAAATTTGACTAAGTGAAAGCCTGTTCTTCGTTTCACTGCACATGCTTTGTGTGTTGGCAATTGGGTGGGCCATTGATTCTTCAAAATCTTTCCCAAGGAGAGTGCACAAAGGTAACTGAGGTAATTAACTGAAAGAAAGAAAAATGAAACTGCTGGACTAACTCAGGAGTTTTGGCAGCATTTGTGGAGAGAAAAACAGAGTTAACATTTCGAATCTGAAGTGACTCTTTTTGGAACTGAAGGAGAGTCAGATTCAAAATGTCAACTTTATTTCTCACTCCACTGATTCTGCCAGAACTGCTGACTTTCTTCATAACTTCCTGTTTTTATTTCAGATTTCCAGCATCTGCAATACTTTACTTTTATTTGAAATAATTGGTTAACTTCAATAGCCCGTTATAAGTAGTTGAATTTTTGGTCAGATTATGATCAAAAGCACAGAGGGCAATGAAAGACAAAGGAGACAAAGAAATAAGGTGAAAATTGCTGACCTCTGACACTTGGGCTGAATTTCTACATCCTATTTTGGGAAATTCTGATTAGTGTGAGATAGCATCCTGAAAGCAATCATACCTCTGAGCCTTATTGAGAATACAATAGTTTTCCCAATGATGTGCCATTTTTGCATCTACGTCAATGCAAAAGTTGACTTAACTTTATAATGGCCCTGACATTTTCGTAATCAGATACGTAATTGCAAAGTTAGCAGCAAGAAAGAACATGCTGCACAGCTTATCTGTGGGAAGGCAAATTCATTCTGATGGGCTTGAACGGAAAAATGGGAGGATAAATGGACATTTCAAACCTGCAATTTTGAAAGTGTCACATCTGCACTAAGGTCAGAAAGCCATCAGGAAATATTTCCCCATGTTTACCAAATATTCCACAGAAAAAGAGATCCAATTAGTAGAGATGCTTCAAAAACAGAAGCGCATGATGTTAAAGAATTTGTGCAAGTACTGACCAGTCAAGAAGGCTCGTCATCAACTGCTCTATCCATAATAGTGATTCATGTGTACAAATTGACATGATTCACATAAATGAGAATATTGTTAGCTTTGAAAAGTAAGATCATAAATGTCAAAAATGAGAAATGAGAAGTTTACCATTTCAATTGAAAGCATTGGCAATAATCTGAAACTATGAGAGTACTTCCAGCCCTAGTTTCAGTTCGGCAGGCACAGAATTTAAAAAAAAACAATGTTTAGATTATACGGTTCAGAAATAGTGATACATCAAAAGGATGGATCTGTCAACAGTCATTTGTAATAACATAAAACATTGTTAGACAATTCAATCTGTGGCAAGCAGAATAGATTGAAATTCACTTCACCATAACACTTGCATGAGCATATATATTATTATTATTATTATAGTTTCAAAATGCATTGCCTTTCAAAGGATTATTATATTTTGTTGGTTGACTAAGTTTTGCCTGAGGAGTGAATGTGTCAGATTAACAGGTCATGTTAAGCATGCAGCCTCTTGCACAGCAATGATTCCTGACAGTAGTGTTTAATTGCACAAGTTCAGACAATGCTGTAACTGAAGGGCATTCTTGAACTGCTGGAATTCCGGGAAAGTCATCCAATATTCTATCCAGCAATCCATTATATGTTCAAAAGAAACATTTGTATTTAGGTGATAATATAATGGAAACAGTTCTTTTAAAAGAAAATTAATAATTTGAATATGAATTTCAATACTAGTCAATTACAAAATAATTCAACTTTGCAGTAAATATTACATATTATGCAGTTAAATGGTCTCAAGAAAAACAATGAAAGTGCACAATGTTTAAAAGGTGCCAAATTTCTTCAGAATATTTCTCCATTTCTATTATGTAGGATTAGATGTAATGTAAGAAATTGAGTAGAAAATGCAATTTTGATAAATTCATCACCTTGGCAGTACATGATGGGTCTCTAAACTGCCAGGAATACATATGATTAATAGATTAATAAAGAAAAAAATGAAAATTTTCAAATGGCCTTTCAACCTGAACATTTAGAAACTGGATGGCAACACAGCTCATATCTGTAGTCACTCGTGTTCCTCATTTAGAGGCAATCAGTCCCTAAGATGACAAAGGTAACATACAGATTACCTGATATTCATCCAGCACATTCAAAGTTATCGTGGGCAACATCCTAAATGAAGCAAATTGCTACACGTTAACCACTGCCCAGTCTATGATGAGCAAAGAGAGGTTCAGCATTGAAAACTGGTGAACAGGATCCTCACCTATTATGTACATACCTGTTACCATTTGGCTTCACAGTTTAGCTGTGTCCCCCCTTGGAGAGAGAGGCAGGACACCTCATTATAATGCTTTAATTTAGTTCCACCCTTCAACTGCTTTGGAAACTCGGCAATAAGATGGAGATCAAAGGGTTGTTTAGAATATTACTTGTGGATCATGGGGTGCAGGGGTGCTTCCTCAAACCCAAGGCTGTCCAAAAAAGACTGGAAAAAGAGGGTAAAGGTTAAGATGGCAATGAAGCAATAGCAGACTTGTTAGGAGATATTTGTTAGGAAAGAAAGGCTCAAGTGAAGGATATCATCCCTAGCTAAGGAGATTAAGATTGGTTATCAAATTGAAGAAAAATGATCTACAATGCTGCAAAGATTAATGGTAAAGCAGAAAATAAGGAATATTTTGGAAACCATCAAACATTGGAGGAGTTGGGGTATGCATCAAAATTAACAAGAAATATAAAACGAACAATGAAAGCTTCTACAAGTATACAAAGGAAAAGAGTAGCTATAATTAGCATTGTTGCCTTAGTGAATGAGATTTGGGAATTAACAATGGGAAACAAAGAACTAGCAGAGTCTTAAAACAATTATTTTGAATCTGTCTTCACAGCACAGAACATAAAAGCATACAATGAAAACTCAAAAATGAAGAAACAGATTGGAGATAAGAACTTAAAACAATGATGATTACAAGTACTGGAGAGTTAATGGGAATAATGGTGAACAGGTCTCCTGAACTTGATGATTCGAATTCAAGGTCCTTGAAGAAAGTGGCTACAGAGGTAGTAGATGCTTTACTTGTAATTTTTTAAAAATTTCCTAAATTCTGCAAAGGTGTCAGCAGATAGGAAAGGCACAAATACAACTATACTATTCAAGAAAGCAAAAATTCTATAGACTGCATAAATATCTCAATCAAATTCTGGGTACTTTTGACAGATGAGGAACAGAAAACCATAGTATTACAAACTAATAATATTTATTAACTACAGACACTATTTACAGAAATATGATTCAACAGCATTCTATTAGACGTTGCATCTTGAGGTACTAGTTTCATATGATCCGACTTCATCCGACATTATTGATTGCGTACTCTAGCTATTAGCACAATAACTATTAGCTCCTTATGCTACACACCTCAGTCTGTCTAATGTCTGTCATTGAGAAAATGCTAGGATTCATTATTCAGAATGCAGTAAAAGGACATTTTGAAAATCAGTGTATTGTCGAGCAGAGTCAACTTGATTTTGTGAAAAAGAAGTCATGAAAAGAAAGGGAAACTTATTAAAGCTCTAAGAGGATATAACAAACAGGGTGGATAAAAAGGAATCATGGTTGAAGTGTATTAGATTTCCAAAAGACATTTGATGAAGTGTCACATAAAAGGATAAGTAACAAGATAATAATTCACTTTGTTTGGGTAATATATGAGAATGAATGGAGGATTGGCTGACAGGAAACAACACTAGGATGAATGAATTTTCAGGTTGGCAAATTGTAGCTAGTGAAATGAAAATGAAGTTGAGGATTAGCAGATCCACAATGACTTCATTGAATGGCAGAGAAAACCTGACGAGCTGAATGACCTATTCTTGCTCTTGTATCTTATAAGGTCCTTTGGTCTAAGTATCAGAGGGATTAGTACTACAGTCTCAACTATTTATGATCTACATTAATGATTTGGATGAAGGAACCAACGACTTTACATTCAAGTTTGCTAATGACACAAAAAAATGTAGGAAAGCAAGTCATGATGAAGATATAAACAGTCTTTGGAGGGATAAAGAGGGCTTGTGTGAGTTTCCCAAAAACGTTGGCAGATGGACAGCAACAATTACACCGATGGAGAAGAATTCTGCAAAGCTTGAACCCATTCCCGCCCAGCAGCCTTGAGTCTTTCACTCTGACATGGGGGTTCTCCTGAAGGATTTGAGAGGGTGCAGTAATGTCTGCTCCTCTAAAGAGTGAAAGAAATAACCTCTTCAACCAGGCGGACATGGATGGATGTGACTGAAGAAGTCAACTGCCAAAGTGCACTTCTAATGTGGATACAGCACTCTAAGAGGGTTTTGAATGTCAGGAGGGCATAATAATTTCAGGAGACAATTAAGCCCTAATTCTGACTTTCCCAGCATTCTCCTACACATCACTATTCAAAACAAGACACCTTTCCCTGCTACTCATTCCTCTCTCTGCAGGCATCTCACATCTCCAACCAAACAATCAATACTCACACTCAGAGATAAAAGGTACTGCAGATGCTGGAGAATCTGAGATAACAAGCATGGGGCTGGATGAACACAGCAGGTCAAGCAGCATCATAGGA
>JAHRHZ010000271.1:21588678-21627194 GCA_024137785.1 Ginglymostoma cirratum | reverse complement strand
TCCTATGATGCTGCTTGACCTGCTGTGTTCATCCAGCCCCATGCTTGAATACTCACACTCAGACTCATCCTCCCAGAGCAATACCTCACAGTTACTCTTCAAAATGGTGTCAAGATAGCTGATTTTTTTAATGCTAGTATCACAGATCACAGATCATAGAATCCCTACAGTGTGGAAAAAAGCCCTTCGGCCCAACAAGTCCACACCGACCCTCAGAGCATCCCACCCACCCCCATCCCCCTATAACCCACCTAATCTACACACCCCTGAACACTACATGCAATTTAGCATGGCCGATCCACCTAGCCTGCACATTTTTGGACTGTGGGAGGAAACCGGAGCACCTGTAGGAAACCCACGCAGACGCGGAGAGAATGTGTAAACTCCATACAGACAGTTGCCCAAGCGTGGAATAGAACCTGGGTCCCTGGTGCTGTGAGGCAGCAGTGCTCCTTGTAGCTGGATCTTAGTGGCCATAAACTTAACACACAGGAGGGACACACAGCTGACATGAAAGCAGCTGTTGGTGTGGTTGTAGCTGCTGCTACTGTAAAGCAGCGGTAGTAGTGTGCCTTTCGTCCTGGAAGCTTACCAGAGGAGGTCAGTAGAATCACCTAAGTTCCATTTCCTTTTCTTTCAAAGTAATTTTTAAAGTAATTTTAATTAGTTTTTACCTCACTCATTTCAAAATACTGGATCAAAATAGACTGTGCCCGAGTTGATTCCTTGGCCATGATCATATTCCAGACATTCTTTCTCCAGCATTATTTTAGCCAATCTATATGCAGATTAAAGTTATCCATGATTATTGCATTCCCCTTGCCATATGCACCTCTCATTTACTGATTTATACCCTGTCCTACATTACCACTTCTGTTTGGTGGCTTGTAAACCACTCGTACCAACATTTGTTGCCCTTTGCTGTTTTTTTAGCTTTACCCAAACAAATTCTACATCTTATTCTTCTGATCAGGGATCCTCTTTCACTAATGATTCATTCCATACAATCAGTGCTAATCTACTTCTTTTTCTTTTTGCCTATTCCTCCAAGCTGTTGAATATCCTTTAATATTCAGATCTCAGTAATGATCACCCTGCAGCCAAGTATCAATAATCATAATTAACTCATACCCTTTAATTCTACAAGAACCAACAATTTGCCTGTCATGATGTGAATGCAGAGTGCATTCAGTTAGAGTGTCTTTATGTCTGCCTTTCTAACACCAGTCTGTAATTTAACCCTTTTATATCTTATTAACTTATTTCCAGTATGATAAGTTATTGAACACCTTTTTATAATGGATGCAAACATTTTAATAACAATAGATATTAAGCTAACAGGCCTACAGTTATCTATTTCTGTGTCTCCTTTGATTTTTAAATAGGGCATTACATTTGTTATGAAGTAGTGGTTGAATCCCCTCTGATATCTAAAACCGCAGCACCCAGAGATGCTCACCTTGTCTCGTAATCTATTAAAGGAGCGGTGAAATGAAAGAATTCCCTGATACTCACTTTATAATCAACAACTAACAATTTAATTATCTGACTCTAACATATAACAAATTAACAGAACTATTAACAAATTGAACAAATCCCCTTTAACTACTAACTATTCCCGAATAAAACAAAATTCCAGTGGTATGCTGTTCCAATAAATACATATCCCACATATATAAAGCAGATTAATAAAAAAAAATTAAAGCTTACTGTCTCCAATTTACAGCCAGGATAAGTCTTTCAGAATGTTCTTTCCCTTTTCCACTGCCTTGCAGTCAGGAACGCCTTCCTCCGTCGAGTTCCTGTGTCAGAAATTGATGAGTGTCATAGACCTTTATCTAGACGATGCTTAGTCTGAGATTTTAGAGATTTCTGTGAAAGTCAGTGATTTTCTCTTACTTTAGAGCTGTTCTCTGAACAGATGGCAGGTTGCTCTCACACTGATTTTCAAAATTAAATAGGCTTTAGTACCTAGGGCCTGGTTTAAATTAATTGGCTAAGTTCAAAAACCTGTTGTTTTGGTAAAAATGCTGCTTTGCCTATTAACAGGCTATTGCCTTTTGATACAATGTTTCAATTTCGAGCTCTCTCTGTGCATCTGCTGCTGCCTGCAGACACTTTTTTTAAATCTCCAAAAGGGACCATGCACTCTTCCCCCAACCATTTTACAATCAAATTCTAACGTCCTGCCTTCCAATCCATAAGTACAATACCAACTTTGCAACCCCTTCCCCCTTAAGAAAAAATGAACTCTCATAATGAAAAGATGGCCTTTTTTTTCAAAATATTAACGTCATTATTACTAGATACATAGGTCATTAATCTAGATCTACACATTTCATACTAATTCTATACATATATAGAACCTTGGACACAACCGTGTCTATCTAATATACATACTTTTTAAACCTATGATAATGCATCTGCAATAACATTTTCATGACCCACAACATGTACAATCTGTAAATTAAATGCTTGCAACATAAGACGCCAGTGAAATAGTCTGGTGTTCTTGTCTTTAAATCTTTCCAAAAATGTCAAAGGCTTGTCATCAGTGCACACAACGGTCTCTGATATAAGGTTTGCAATATAAACATTAAAGTTGTAAGGTTAGTACCAAACTCAGTAGCTCCCTTTCAACAGTTGAATATTTTCTCTTTTGGATATTAAGTTTTTTTGAGAAATTACACAAACATCTTCCTGCATCAACACTGCTCCAATCCTACATTGCTTACGTCGATGGTGACTTTATAGCGTTTCAAGAAATTTGGTGCGGCTAAAACTGGTGCAGTGGTTAACACAGCTTTTAAATTCTCAAATACCTCCTGGCATTGTTCTGGCCACTGAAATTTTGTGTTCTTCTTCACTAAATCCGTCAGTGGTGCCACAATGCTACCAAAGTTTGGTACAAACTTCCGGTAGAATCTTCTTAGTCCTGAAACTCGTAGTACTTCCTTCTTCGATGATCGTCTTGGAACTTCCTTGATGGCCTTTGTCTTCATGTTCTTCAGTATTATTCTTCCATGATACAATGTTTCAATTGTAAGAACTCTTGTGCATTTGTTACTGCCTTCTGACTTTTTTTAATCTCCAAGCCTAAAAAAAACCACACCTTTTAAAGGGACCACTCACTCATCCCCCCCTTATCATTTTACAAACAAATTCTAATGTCCTACCTTCCAATCCACAAGTAATATACCAATTTTGCAAGATATTGGCAACTTTTCAATCCTCTTTGAATATCATTACCGGATATCCATTATGTCTATTACAATTTCCTGTAAAGTCTTAAGATATAATCTGTCAGGTTCGGGGGATTGATCAGCCATTAGTTTCATTAGTTCCCGTAGTGCCACTTTTCTAGTAATAGTTATGTATTTATTTCCTGAATTAATAGTTCAGTACTGCAGAAAGTGGTGAAATCCCACAAGTTGTATTTGCTTTGTGCAACTGAGCAAGGTTAGTGTTCTGTAAAAATCCAGTGACCCTTTCACAGAACTGATAGAAGCTCGGAAAAAGTGGTATATATGTCGACAAAAGGGAGTGGGGGTTGGGGGAAAAGGAGTGAACAGATAGATAACACTGAGAAAAAAACAACAGTTAAGCAGACAAAGGGATCGATGATAGTATGCCAGGGTTAGAAAGAAAAGCTCATATGGAGACCGTGAGTAGGTGAAAATGATTTATCTGTTGTGAAAGCAGCCCACATAATGATAGGGCCTGGGCGTGGGGATGGGTAAATAACACCGAGGAAGATGGTCAGGTTCTAAAATCATTGAGCTTGATATTGAATCCTGAAGGCTGCAAGGTCCTCAAGTGGAAAATGAAATGCTGTTCTTCCATCTAGTGCTGAGCCTCACTGGAGAACCGTAGCAGGCCTGTGGTTGATTTCAGCACAGCCAGCCCATTTTCACCTACTTATGATTCCATTAACAGCTTCTCTTTTTTTCTGACACACTATCATCCATCACTTTGTTTACCAATTGTTGTTCTCTCTCTCTCTCTGGGCTCCATCTCTACCGATCTGCTCCCTCCTTTCCTCTCCCACTCCCTGTCTTCAGCATATATACCACCTTTCCTAGTTACCATCAGTTCTAAAGCGGGTCACTGGACTCAAGTTGTTAATCCTGCCTTCTCTCAACAGGTGCAGCCAGACCTATTGTGTTTCTCAAGCAATTACTGTTCTAATTTTATATTTACCTCATGTTGAGTTTGTGATGTTAGAATATATGTCAGATCTATCTTAGCACAGCCTTTTTTGTCAATAATGTTTGCACATTTTCTTGATAAAGTTTTATTTGTAATAACCTAGTTATTCTTTGTTAATGAAAGAAAGGCTGATGAATTGTTTCTAAACCAGGAGCAGCCTAAAACGTATATGATTGGTCATGTCACCACTCTGGTTAAATTTAATTTTTTATGGCCATATGGAGTGGAACTGGAAAGAAATTTGTGTACCACAGAGTCAGTCATAGGATTTAAATTATTCCTGAATTCAAATATTTGTAATCAATTAAATTGCGCAATTGCACAAGTTGTCTCGTTCAATGTCTCATTATACTAGAGATAAAAGGTACTGCAGATGCTGGAGAATCCGAGATAACAAGTATGGGGCTGGATGAACACAGCAGGTCAAGCAGCATCATAGAAGCAGGAAAACTTGACGTTTTGGGCCTAAACCATTATACTAGCTCTATTGTAAGTATCTGCAAAATTCTTTGAGGTCTTTCTGGAGGGAGGAGGGTAACTTCTTCAGGATAGGCATCCGTAGAAGAGGCTTCGCAGTGGGGTTAAAATTGTTTCAGAGATAGTAGGAACTGCAGATGCTGGATAATCTGAGATAACAATGTGTAGAGCTGGATGAACACAGCAGGCCAAGCAGCATCAGAGGAGCAGGAAGGCTGACGTTACGGGCCTAGACCCTTTCTAGGAGCTTTCCTGCTCCTCTGATGCTGCTTGGCCTGCTGTGTTCATCCAGCTCTAAACATTGTTATCTCAGATTCTCCAGCATCTGCAGTTCCTACTATCTCTGTGAAATTCTTTGACTGGCAAACCCATAATTACCAATTCAAATTAACAGAGTTAAGTTATTTACACAAATAAATCATAGTCTAATTTTATGGATATCATATTTCTGAAGGTTATTATTTGATCTTTAATTACACTCCTCTGAATTGCCTTGGAACATTTTCTTAAAGTAACAGTTTGTTACATTTTTATAAATAGCAAGTGTCAGGCTTATCCGTGCATGTTTGCTTCGGTAGGATTCAGTAGAGATTTAAAAGCACATTTTATAATTTGTTATTTAGTGTTCAGTCAACTTTGATGAGAATACTTCACAGAAAATACTGAGGGCACAATCAATAGACAATAATGTGAATATCCACTTGAACTCATCAGTGAAATACACCCTCCATTGTACTTTGTTTAGTGGTTAATTGAAAAGCTTTTGATCCATGACAGAGTATTATTTGATAAAGTAAACACACCTGAAACTAGGCACTTTATATTGATTGTTTAAATTTCTTAATTATTATGCAAACAAATTGCAATCAATGAAAATTTATTTTCCCTTGAAAGCTTAGAAGTTGAGAGATCAATCCAATATATTAATTACTTCGAATAGTTCTGGCTGAATTATGGTCATTTGTTCTTTTCCCTGTCTGATTTTTCACTTTTGTTGTGCAGTGAACCATTCATTCACCGACCAATTAAAGCAAACACAAACTGTCAGAATTCTTTAGTCTTTTTGTACAATTGATTCAGTGAGCTATATACCTCGAACGACCTGGATACTGGTGAGTATGGCAAGATTCCCGACATTGAGAAAAAGATGTTGGGTATTCCATCCAAAGTTTGAATGGCAAGGCAAGAAACTCACTCGTGAGTGGCAATGGTCATATTTGCATGTATTAATGTCTTGTTAGTACCTATTCACTCGTCATTGATATGCAGTTGGCTCTTTTCCCACACACTGGGGAGAAATGAGATAGTGACAATTCCCAAGGTGAAAGTCAGGGCAAGTAAGCGGCAGCCCCACTTGGTCCCCGAAGCCACCATCTTGGCCAGCATTCCCCAACATCTCTGGGCACATTCCATTTGCACTGACTGCCTGCAAAACCTGTCCATGATTTTGGCATCAGACACAGTCCAGCCTCATCACATCATCACGACACATCTCCGACTCATTTAGAATACAGTTATCTATTTCAATGCTGCATTTTGGAACCCACAGGCACCTTTTGGTACAATGCTGCTGCCAGGCCACATTGCACTCAATGACAAGTACCCAACCCATGGACAGGAGTAGACTGCATCTCAGAGCTTTTGGATTGTTCTCTGAACATTTGTTCAGTTGGTGCCTATTTGGATGCTCACAACATTTCTGTCATGCCTTGCCTTTTTGTTTTTTGCAGCTTTGTTCAGAAATCACCGGCTCGTAGTTCTTCCATCTTGATTTGCCTTTTAGCACAGACACAAAGTTAGACAGTCTACCATCTATGTTCCCTCTTAGTATTTTTATTCTGCATGGACCTCTAGTGTCCATGCGAAGCAGCAACTTCTGAAACCAGAAGTTAATGTTGGGTGTGGAGTCAGCACACCAATCAGTGAGTGCAGACCATAAGAATATAAACTCAAGACAATCAGTATCCAAATTGCAAGTGCGTAATTGAAATGGGAAATAGCTGCCACTACATTTGGAATGGCTGGATTCAGTGTTTTTTTTCCCTCTGAAGGAGCAGATTCTATATTTGTGCAATGTGAAATCCTTCAGAGGGCAATAATATTAAAGGCATTCACACAGTACGAGCAAAAGTCATCTGTTACCACATAATGCTGTACATGAATTTCCGGCGGATCTGTTGTGATAACTATAGGTCCTGGTTACAAGCAACCTTAGCCACGTCTTTTAATATTAAAAACTAATCCTAATGATGGCAGTGAAGGGTAAGTAATGCCGTGTGGGTTACAGTCAATAAATCATAGAGTTATCCAGCACAGAAACCGATCTTTCAGGTCAAACAGTCCATGCTGACCATAATCCTAATTAAACTAGTCATACCTGCCTGCGCTTGGCCCGTATCTTTCCTATTCCTTTACTTTTCCAAATGTCTTTTAAACGTTGTAGCTATAGCTGCATCCACCACTTCATCTGGAAGTTTATTCCTCACACAAAACCACTCTCTGTGTAAAAATGTTGCCCTTGATGTTTTTTTAAATCTTTCTCCTCTCACCTTAAAAATATGCCCTTGTCTTTATAACTCAAACCTTCCATTCCCAGCAACATTGTGGTAAATCTTTTCTGAACCCCGGCTAACTTAATATTATCCATCCTCTAAGAGGGCAACCAGAACTGGACACAATACTCCGGAAGAAGCCTCACCAACATCCTGTATAGGCTCAAACGTGACATCCCAACTCTTATACTCAAAGGTCTGAGCAATGAAGGCAAGAGTGCCAAACACCTTCTTAATCACCCTGTCTACATGTGATGCAAACTTATAAAGAATAATGTACGTGAACTTCTAGATCTGTCTGTTCTACAATACTATATAGGGTCGTACCATTAATTTCGTAAGTCCTGCCCTTGTTTGTTTTACTAAAATGCAATACCTCACAATTATCTAAATTAAATTCCATCTGCCACTCCTTAGCCTATTGACACAATTGATCAAGATCTCTTTGTAACCTTAGATAACCTTCTTTATTGTCCACTATGCCACCAATTTATTTGTCATCTGCATAAGTACTTTGTCGCCGAAGTTGCAATCATCTTCCAAGGTTCTTAGGCTTGTATGAGGTGCAGAAGCTGCTCACTTTACACTTTCGACTATAAAATCTTCACATCATTATTCTATATGCAATGCAGACTTTCTTGCGTGCAGGGAGGGTAGGGGTAAAGGTTATCATTATTGTTGCCACACACTCTCCAGTTGTGCATGAATTATAAGGCTTGAACATCATACATTTGAATCAGGTCAACAATGTGCAATGTCCATGTAAGGAAATTCCACTGGCCTCTTCATCAATTGCCGTTAGGTCACAGTGGGAGGGCATTTGTGTGTGTGTGGTGACTGTTCCATGATCATATGGCTAAGGAGCAGTTTCATTTCTGATATTGCCCACACAGAAGCATGCAAACTACTATATGTAGTTGCAGTGATGTCTCACCCATGTGGCCTATGTGCCCTCAGAAGTTTTCTTCTTCCTTTCCCTCCTAGGTGCAGTCCTGGGTACTGCTGAAGTGGATGAAGCCTGCCAGTGGTCTGGGATAATAAAAACCGAAAGAACTGCAGATGTTGTAAATCAGGAACAAAAATAGAAGATACTGGAAAAGCTCAGCAGGTCTGGCAGTATCTGTGATGAAAAAAATCAGAGTTAACATTTTGGGTCCGGTTCTGAGGAAGGGCCTGATTTTTTTCTTCACAGATGTTGCCAGACCTGCCTGTGGTCGAGGAGTTTTGGGCAGGTGACCTTGCAGGTATTTATTACTAAAGGTCTCAGGCATCCTCGCTGTAACCTGGCCAGATGCAGGTTCAACCTCCTTGGCTTACCCACAGTGTTTGGATTGCAGGCACATTGGAGGTGGATGGGCTAGATACCTCTGAAGTGTCCAGGAGGACTGTATGTAGTTCCTCCTCTGGCTTGTTGAATACTGGCACCACCCTGTTTCTCGAGAGGAAGGGACACCCAGAATGAGATCAAGGTCGAACATCATCATCTTGCTTTACCTTTGCGCTGAGCCACTTCCTTTGGTACTTTCAAATGTAGATCATCAGGCCCCAGTGATTTGTCAACCTTTGACCCCAAAAGTTTTCCCAGCACCATTCTTTTACTATTACTGATTTCCTTCAATTCTGCCCTTTCACTAGATCCTGGGGTGTTGGGTTTGGTGAGAATGAATGAGGGAAGATGCTACATACAATATAGAGAGTGGTAGACCATGGGTCTTGATGGCAGAGGCATGTGCAAGGAGAGGGATGTGTAAGATTGTGTGTAGCCTAACATAGTGAGGATAATGGTATTTACCATCATGGAGCGCTGGTCACGATTAATCTTCTTCCTGCATCATACTAACTGTGGTAGCTGTTTCCCACTTTGCAGGATCTGGTGCTTTGGTCTCCTCTAGTGGTCCTGAGGAAAAAGAATGGTCTCTCTGTATATTAGGCCTAAACATGATACCTCCAAACCAGGTCACCAAGGTTCAATTGTTAAGGGTTAATTGGACATGGCAATAAGTAATTGAAGGAAAATACATGGAAAACAGGTTTGATGGAAAGCAGCCTGTTTTGGCTGGCAATTTCATTGCCTTGTTTTGGGCATGGGCTGTTTTGTAGCAACAGCCCGATTTGATAGTGACCACCAAAGCACAGAGGAAAGCTTAGAATGGCAACACAGCTGTAATCATAGATTCAGAATAGTGTTAATATTGAGAACTTACCTCAGCTCTCTGAGCCCTCTCACCATTGCGACCCTTCACCATTGGATTTGTGACATCGGTGCCGTGGAAAATGAGATAGAGCTCCAAATGCCAGCCAACACCCAGGAGTCCCCAATTAACAGAAGGTAGTGAGACTCACTTGTTGAAAATAACTGAAGTAGTTTAAGTGAATAGATTCATTAGTTTGCATATATCTTGCATATATTTGCATATAATACTAAGTACATTAAGCTAATAAATTTGCTTTTTGTTGAAGCACATGTATATTCTTTTATTTATTTTGATCAGATCTTGAAGAACCATTAGGAACTTTCAATCTAATAATACTCTTGGTGCTACGAGTGGAGTCTGAGCAAACTGTTCAAGAAGGAAAAAGGAGAGGAGGAAAACCAAGGGAAAAGTTCCCAAATAGCTTGGCAGGAGAGTAGGATATTGCCCCAACCACTTTAACAAGGCCAAAACATTCCATGCCAAAAAGCTTGTTTGTCCTTTAGTATCAGTGAACCATCCCCAATTGTCATAATTGTATACTTTCTTTGACTAACTAATGTATCACAGGAGTAATGATTTCATTGGCTTTAAATCTGAGAATATGTGAGAAGCAGCAGTCTTTAATAGAAGTCATTATGTCATTGGCATATTTGAAAATGTAACTAATAGATAGTTTAATAGAAAACAGAAGATCATTGGCAGCAGGAGCTGTACTGGAAATTATAGAAATATACAATGGCACTTTTGATTGTCTTCTTGACAGACTTTCAAAAGAGGTTATGAAATGAACAACTGAGTTAGAAACTATCTGGAATAAGTTAGCTTATGTGCCCATTTGTGTGCTTTACAGTTGGATAAAGAAAACAAAAAGTTGTGGGAATTGGTAAAACAGCTACAAGGTAAAAATGATTACCAATGGCAAGGCATTGTACCCATTATGTGTAATACAAGGAAAATGCTGCGGGTAGATCCACATTGCTACTGGACAAACTGGATATAGATGTTGAAACCGATGATGAGATGGACTTGTCCCTTGATATAGCAAAAATCAAAACACACCAGACAGACATCTGTGAACGAATAGCAGCTAGGACTGTTATCTTGCAAGACAAAGCAGATAGCCCTGAGAATGTAGCTGACAGCACTTTGTCTTCTGTTCCATCCCCATGTAGTGAGACAAAGCCAGTGTGTAATGTCACCTAGGGGCCTGAAAGTGTGGACAAAGGAGAAGGACCTTAGGCACAGTTAGGAAAGAGATAAATAAGTCCTTTTCTCAAATTGAAGCTGAAAATTGGATTGTATTCACAAAGAGTTCCCATGACAGTTACAAGGAGGCAGAGATAAAAGGTACTGCAGATGCTGGAGAATCCGAGATAACAAGCATGGGGCTGGATGAACACAGCAGGTCAAGCAGCATCATAGGAGCAGGAAAACTTGACGTTTCGGGCCTAAACCCTTACAAGGAGGCCATCCCTTACACTCGACTGAAATAAGTACTATAACAAGGGACAGTCTGAAAGCATCATTGGTTCAAGACTTTCAAATCTTATGCCATTTAAAAGTTTAAATTTTTTTTTGGGCACTGCTGTAGAAAGATGTTGTGAAAGAGAAAATGGTTTAACTTGTTCTCCCAACATTTTTGGAAAATATTAAATTTGAACACAGAATTTGGAAAGGGAAATGTTTTGTTGGTATACTCGTATTGTTTCTTTTTTGAAAGGGGCCTTAAAATAAGCAGGAGGAAAGGTTTTCTTTAAAGACTGTAGAAATTTAAAATGCCAGTTTGAGATTATCAGAAGATTTTGATAGATTTTTGAACATTGTGCATGAAAGTGCAACATGACATTACCTGGTAACTTGGGCAATGCACCTTCTGAGACCAGCAGAATTAACTCTTTCTGCTGACAGTTTTAAGTCTTCTCCCACCCTTTTGAGGGGCGATGTGTGATTTTGGACAGGACTAAATTGTGGTCTTTATTAACCCACTGGGCTTTTTCCAGAACAACAGTGGATTTGGTATTTTTTTTTTGCTTTTGAACATGTTTCAAGAACACAGTGAGAGAGCTGGAAATCTTGTGGAGACAAATCAGGAGAACCCTGAACTGACTAAAGTCACTGGGATCTCCAATATAAGAATACTGTTTAAAAACACAGAGCCTGGACATAATTGTTTCTGAACTTGGCGTTGCTAATTTTTTTTATTCATTCAACGGATGAGGACATCAGTGGCTAGGCCAGAAATAATAGGTACTGCAGATGCTGGAGAATCCAAGATAACAAGGTGTGGAGCTGGATGAACACAGCAGGCCAAGCAGCATCATAGGAGCAGGAAAGCTTGACGTTTCGGGCCTAGACCCCTCTTCAGAAATGGGGGAGGGGAAGAGGGTTCTGAAATAAATAGGGAGAGAGGGGGAGGCAGATAGAAGATGGATAGAGGAGAGGATAGGTGGAGAGGAGACAGGTGGGTCAAAGAGGCGGGGATGGATCCAGTAAAGGTGAGTGTAGGTGGGGAGGTAGGGAGGAGATAGGTCAGTCCAGGGAGGACGGACAGGTCAAGGGGGCGGGATGAGATTAGTAGATAGGAGATGGGGGTGCGGCTTGAGGTGGGAGGAGGGGATAGGTGAGAGAGGCGGGGACGAGCTGGGCTGGTTTTGGGATGTGGTTCGGGGAGGGGAGATTTTGAAGCTTGTGAAATCCACATTGATACCATTGGGCTGCAGGGTTCCCAGGCTGAATATGATTTGCTGTTCCTGCAGCCTTCGGGTAGCATCATTGTGGCATTGCAGGAGGCCCAGGATGGACATGTCATCTGAGAAATGATGGGGGGGGAGTTGAAATGGTTTGCGATTGGTAGGTGCAGTTGTTTGTTGCGAACTGAGCACAGGTGTTCTGCAAAGCGGTCCCCACGCCTCCGCTTGGTTTCCCTGATGTAGAGGAGGCCACAACGGATGCAGTATACCACATTGGCAGATGTGCAGGTGAACATCTGCTTGATGTGGAAAGTCTTCTTGGGGCCTGGGATTGGGGTGAGGGAGGAGATGTGGGGGCAGGTGTAGCACTTCCTGCGGTTGCAGGGAAAAGTGCTGGGTGTGGTGGGGCTGGAGGGGAGTGTGGAGCAGACAAGGGAGTCACGGAGAGAGTGGTCCCTCCGGAAAGCAGACCAGGGTGGGGAGGGAAAAATGTCTTTGGCGGTGGGTCGGATTGCAGATGGCGGAAGTGTCGGAGGATGATGAGTTGGATCCAGAGGTTGGTGGGGTTGCACGTGAGGACGAGGGGGATTTTTTTTGGTTCTTATTGCGGGGACAGGGTGTGAGGGATGAGTTGCGGGAAATGCGGGAGACACGGTTGAGGATGTTCTCTACCACTGTGGGGGGGAAGTTGAGGTCTTTGAAGAATGAGGACATCTGAGATGTACGGGACTGGAATGCCTCATCCTGGGGGCAGATGCGGTGGAGGCGAAGGAATTGGGATTAGGGGATGGCATTTTTGCAGGAGGGTGGGTGGGAGGAGGTGTATTCTAGGTAGCTGTGGGAGTCAGTGGGCTTGAAATGGATATCGGTTTCTACGTGGTTACTCGAGATGGAGACAGAGAGGTCCAGGAAGGAGAGAGAGGTGTTAGAGATGGTCCAGGTGAACTTCAGGTTGGGGTGGCAGGTGTTGGTGAAGTGGATGAACTGTTCAAGCTGCTCGTGGGAGCACGAGGCAGCGCTGATACAGTCATCAATGTAACGGAGGAAGAGGTGGGGTTTAGGGCCAGTGTCGGTACGGAAGAGGGATTGTTCCAAGTAACCTACAAAGAGGCAGGCATAGCTTGGGCCCATGCGGGTACCCATGGCCACCCCCTTTGTCTGTAGGAAGTGGGAGGAATTGAAAGAGAAGTTGTTGAGGGTGAAGATGAGTTCGGCTAAGCGGATGAGGGTGTCAGTGGAGGGGGATTGGTCAGGTCTGTGGGACAGGAAGAAGCGGAGGGCCTTTAGGCCATCTGCATGGGGAATACAGGTGTATAGGGACTGGACGTCCATAGTGAAAATGAGGTGTTGGGGACCGGGGAATTGGAAGTTCTGGAGGGTGTGGATGGTGTCACGGACGTAGGTAGGGAGTTCCTGGACCAAGGGGGTGAAAATGGAGTCTCGGTAGGTGGAGATGAGTTTGGTGGGGCAGGAGCAGGCGGAGACAATGGGTCAGTACTTATTTCCCATCCCTAATTGCCCTGAGGGCAGTAAAGAGTCAAGTACATTACTGTGGGTCTGGAGATAATAAGAACTGCCAATACCGGAGTCAGAGATAACACAGTGTGGAGCTGGATGAACACAGCAGGCCAAGCAGCATCAGAGGATCAGGAAAGCTGACGTTTCGGATTGGGACCCTTCTTCAGAAATGTGGGCCTGGAGTCACCTGTAGACCAGACCGGGTAAAGATGGCAGTTTCCTTCCCGAAAGAACATTAGTAAATCAGATAGGTTTTTCCAACAATTGACAATGGATTCATGGTCACCTTACATTTTTATTTCCAGATATGTATTGAATTCAAATTCCACCATCTGCTGTGACGGGATTTGAACTCGGGGTCCGCAGAGTATACAAGTTGCTAGTTCAAGCACACATTGGAAATTCAAACAAATTTTGAAGCGCAAATAAATTTAAATCTTTAAGTTTTAATTTAAAAGAAGAGCTAATGGAAACAGTCTAAGTGGTTTTAATTTGTATCAGAATAAAATGGAATAAATTATCAGGAAGAAACTAATTGACCACTAATGAACCTATTAGCCCGACAGCACTGCAGGGGCTGGACAGTAAAGAAACGCTTGAGTCTATTGTTGGCAATTTTGAATAATTTTGAAAGATGAAAAGTCGAGTATAGTGTACTAAGTTGTATTTGAGAAAACTGTATGTACTTTTATGTTAGAAAGACCAGAAAAGCAAGATTTGGTAATGCTTGAAACTACACAGTCATGTTTGTTCGTCTCTTTTAAAGCTATTATGAAAATAGGCTTCTTTGCCATTTAAACTGGACAGTAAGCTTTCTCTCGAGTTTCTGAATCAGTTATAGTGGTAACTAATTGGGGTGTCAAATTAGAATAAAAGAATAGTAATAGGGTAAAAGTGATACAGCATCAAATGGAGATGGGAATGACTCATTTAGGTGCAGTTAAACGTAATATATCTGATAAAATCGAAGTGCAAATAGAATTCAATAAGTAACAATTTTCTCTTAGAAATATGTGAGGCTTTGCCATGTGATCTTTAAAGGGGACTGAATTAGACGATTTGGTCACCACTCAGAACACTAGGCGAGGATGATACATATGAATTCTCCTCCAACTTTTGATCTTTTGGAAAGATCGCCTGAAAGTCAGCAATGCATGGTATGGTCTTGGGATACCAAAATAAGTGTACAAAAGTGGTTGTTACATCTGAAATAGCTAACATTCAGGAATTCATGGCAAAAATGCACTGAAGAATGGGTCTCAGACATGTAAACCTATTTGACAAAATGGTTAGTTTAGCCTGGAAGAGCATAACAACATTGTTTAAATGTTAATGCCCAATCCATAGGGAAACTGACTTTGAAACAATGCAAGTGCTATTGGTGAAAAGGAGGTTAAAAATTACAACTAAGGTGGGCAATAAGGTAGAAATTTCCATAAGATGGCTATAAGTGAAGAAAAAACAGGACAATCTTTTAAATCCATGCTTAACCTGTCACCAGTTAGGAATGAGCCATTAAACTTTATCACATGTATGATCAGCTTCTGACTATTGAACAAAATATATATGCTTATATAAGGTCTTGATCATCTCCTTTGAAAATATCAAGGCGTGGAGTTTAGTGTTAGAATTAAAAATGATATGTCCGAAGCAAGCTGTTAAGGGTTAATCATAAAGGGTTAATTAGGCATAACAGTAAGTAATTGAAGGAAAATACATGAAAAACAGTTTTAGTGGAAAGCTGCCTGTTTTGGCTGGCAATGGCCTTGCAATGGATTGGGAACAGGCTGTTTTATAGCAACATCTGGATTTGTTTGTGACCACCAAAGCACTGAGGAAGGCTTGGGAAAGTGCTCAGAATGGCAATGCAGCAGTAATCTCAGATTCAGAATAATATTAATATCAGGGACTTTTCCCAACTCTTCAGTCCTCTCACCATTGGAACCTTTCACCATTGGACTGGGCCTCGTGATACTGGTGCCATAGACTTCCACCACTGGACTGGGATTTGCGAGACCAGTGCCATGGAAACTGAGATACAGCCAGCATCACCCAGGAGACACTGACAGACAGAAGACAGTGAGACTCGCTTGTTGAATATGTCTAAAGTAGTTTTAGTGAATAGATTCACTCATTAGTTTGCACATATCTGAAGTAGATTAAGCTAATAAATTTGGTTTATGTTGAAGTGTACGTGTATTCTTTTATTCACTTTGCTCAGACCTTAAAGAACCCATGAGACACTTTCAGCCCAACTACACACTATCCTCTCCGACACTGTGTCTAGTAGGATCCTCAGGCCCTTTTCAGCAAATCAAAATGCAAACTTGTCTTGGTTGGCCAACTCTGGGGAAATTCTTTTGACAATGGAACTGCAAAGGGCAGGTACTTGCTCTCAACGATTGATCTGGTGCACAACTAGCATTTAAGTACCCTGCCGGCAATGAGAATCCCAGAGGTACTGGCAGTGGTGAGCACTTGCTACTGGTGACCTTGAGAAAGTGCAAGACTTGTATCATGGAGACATGGTGAATGAGGAACTCACTAGACCCCAGGGGAAAAAACCCTCCGTGAAATTCCCTGAAGTTGACCCCTTCCTGACTTTTGGTAAAATTCATCCTAGCCATGGTATTGAAAATCAAGATTTCCTTTTAGTGAGTTAGGACACAAATCATTGCAACTTTTTTTTTCTCAGAGCAATAGTTACAGAATATATTTTTGGTAAAATCCCAAGTTGTCTGGTTGTGAATCAAATTAGTGAGACCATGACAATGTGGAACATATTAAAGAAAAGATCTCCACTCCCACTATTTAAATTTTGATCATTTTGAAACAACTCCGTGTAAATTTATGAAGTTCCCAGGAGGTCCAAAGAATGTGCAGTGTCATATCTAAATGGTGTGAAATGCCTCCTAAAGGTACTTCTACAGTCAGCTTGGCACCACTAAGGGATGCAAACATAATTGTGCAATTATATCTTCAAACTTTACAAGATCACTGAACTTGAGTTAAATTTCCATTTCCGCTGCCGGAGAAAATGGGAGATCAGATTTCACACGATGTGGCTTCATTCAGAAGACCCCTCACTGTGAAAAGAATGGTGCCTGTTTCAAATCTCCCACAGTCCTGCAAAAATTGTGGCATTTCCCTCACTTTGATATTTATTTGTCAGTTTTCCCATTTCATGTTTCACAAGCTTCTGTTCTTCCCCAATCACTAGAAGGCTAAGAGCTATATCATTCAGCCTGACAGCACAGGATATCAGATACTGAAAGAACAGCAATTTTCTGAAGCTATAAGTAAGTCTGATAGAAGTTAAATAATAATTAAAGGTGTTTCAATACCTAAATAGCTCGAGGAGGCAGAAGATAGCTGTTGGTGCTTTTTGGGATATTAACATGTTACCTGCATTGTTAAAGAAAACCTGACACTTAACTTCAATGAATAATTCTGAAAAGGGTTAATCCAACCAAATTATAGATCACAACAGAAATATGTCAGAGCTGGAAGCAATGGTAAAACTGAACTACATGAATTCTTTTCCAGGGCGACTAATCCCTTAATTGGAAAACAGTAGATCAGGGCTCAAGTTCTCTTTAAAGTATCATTGCAGATTCAGATCTAAATCATGCCTTTTACTGTCAGTGGCATGAAAGGATAAAATATACAATGCTCTTCACTGCAGACAAGTCGACTAGATTGAAACTCCAATAACTTTTGAACTCAGTCAATAATATTGATCCTTGAACAACAGTGAGATTATTATTTCTAGATTTCAATCACCCAAAGAAATGGTTTTGATTTCTGACAGGTATCATAGGACATAAGCTAGCAGCCAAATTTAGTATTTCAAATGGTTGTGTCATTAAAAGAAAGCTCAGTTGTACACTTTTTGAAACATTAACCATGTCCAAGTAAGGCAGCCACTATGTATTACATTGTTTAATATATAAAACTAAATTACCTTCAGCTTTCTCAGGGGAATAATTTGTGAATAGATATAGCAATTTTCCCTGTAATGTTTTGGCTTTTGTTGGGATGTCAGGTCCCTGTGTGTTGAGCAGAAATACCATCTCCTCCATGTCCAAGTACTGCATCTGTAAATCTTTGTTTTTAAAATCTTCTTTGTAAGTTCTGCTAATGATCAAGCTAAGTAAGAAATATATCTTATGCAAAGAAATGAATTGAATATTATTTAAAGAGTCTAAATGCCAAAGCAAGTGTTTTTTGTTACAGCTTGTAACAATAATTTTAACAGGAGACCAGCAACATCTTTGAACAAAAACAAAATGTTGTCATTTCAGCAACTGAAAGTTACTAACATGGGGTAGACTATTTCATAATCACAGAAAATTCAAGTTTTCTTCTTTGTAATCAGTCTGTTTATACTTAGTACAAACTAATGTTAAACAATAGAAAATGAGTTTTATACTGTTCAATCAAAGGATATTATAGGATAACAACGACTGGGTAATGTCATCTGATAAAAAAAAAGATATTGATAGCAATGTTTTCACGTGCTTGATCCAGATAAAGTTCATAACTTAAAGAACAAAAGAAAAGAGAGCAGAAAAAAAGCCATTTAGCCCCTTGAGCCTGCTCTGTCATTTGGTGAAATCATGGCTAATCTAATTGTGGGTTTAATTCCTTTACTCTGCTTGACCCCATAGTCCTTGAATCACATCAGCATCAGAGGAGGCACAAAGCAGATGGTAATTGATCACTCTTTGATAAATATCCTGATCAATTTTTCTTGTACTCCACACTTGCTGAAGTTTCAGTTTGCCGTGAATTATTTAGTCATTAACGCTTTCAGTAAATAATAGTACCTTATGGAAATTTGTGTGTAATTATGTGAACCAAGTTTTCTTGCATAAATCCTCTTGTTAACATTAATTTGAAAGAAAAAAAATAACTCAGATGATCAGCAGTATAGAACTCCCCCTCCAGCCACTACTTGCCATAGAGTTCTGGTGTCATACAATATGGAAACAGACCCTTTGGTCTAAACAGTCAAGGCCGACCATGTTCCCAAACTGAACCAATTCCACCTGCCTGTGCTTGGCCCATATCCCTCCAACTGTCTCTTCTTCATGATATAATTCAAATGTTATTTAAAAATTGTAACTCTACCTGCATCCACCACTTTCTCTTTCAGTTCATTCCACACATGAACCACTCTCTGTGTAAAAAAATTGCCTCTCATGTCCTTTTTAAAACCTTTTTCCTCTCACCTTAAAAAATGCACCCTTACTTTTGAACTCACCACCCACCTATGGAAAAGATCCTTGTAAATCACTTGATCGTTGCCCTTCATGATTTTATAGGCCTCATAAGGTCACCCCTCAGCCTTTTAGGCTCCAGTGAAAAAAGTCCCAATCTTTCCAGACTATTTTCATATCTCAAACCCTCCATTTCTGCCAACATCCTGGTAAATCTTTTTTGATCCCTCTCCAGCTTAATAATATCCTTCCTACAACAGGGTGACCAGAACTGCATACGGTACGCCAGAAGAGACCAAACCAATGTCCCATACAACCTCAACATGGTGTCTCAATGCCTATGGTCAAAGTTCTGACCAATGAAGGCAAGTGTGCTAAACATATTCTTAACTACCCTACCTATCTGTGATGCAACTTCTGAAGAATTATGTACCTGAACCCCCAAATCTCTCTGTTTTATAACCCTATCCAGGGTCGTACGATTAATTGTATAAGTCCTGCCTTTGTTTGTATTACCAAAATACCAATACCACACATTTATCTAAACTAAACTCCATCTGCCATTTCTCAGCCGATTGACCCAATTAATCAAGATTCTTTCTAATCGTATATAATTTTCTTCATTGTCCACTATACCGCTAATTTTGGTGTTATCTGCAAACTTACTAACCATGCCTCATCCAAATAAAGGATCAAAGTGTCTGTCTGTATTTCCTACTCCCTCAGATGCCATGTGAACACATCGGGCTGACTTTTGCCAAAAATCTCTAAGTATCAATTTTGGTAAGTTTGATGGAAGGTTTGTCCCCATGAGCTCAAGCAATTTTAATCAAGTGAT
Organism: Ginglymostoma cirratum; assembly: GCA_024137785.1. Lineage (NCBI taxonomy): Eukaryota > Metazoa > Chordata > Chondrichthyes > Orectolobiformes > Ginglymostomatidae > Ginglymostoma > Ginglymostoma cirratum. The sequence goes on along the minus strand of JAHRHZ010000271.1, from coordinate 21,607,493 downwards.
TTTCCACTACTCACCTCATTAAGTATGTATTATGCTACAGAAGCACTGCTTTTGCATTATCTTGCAATCAGCAGTGGTAATGTTTTCACCGATACCAAGACCTCATCTATCCATTAAAGTTTTGGGTTGAGAACTGAAGATTTCTTTTCCTTGACATCAAGGATCTTATTTTTCTGTTCCCAACTGACTCGCCATTTCTCACATTGAGTGCTGTGAAATTTCAGTTCATTGAATCAGATTTTCAAAGGGGAGTCAGGAACACAAGCGTGAATGCCATGTCACAAGCCTGCAATGAAAAGATGTCACATTGGCAATGTTACTTTTAAAAGTTAATGGGCTGATTAGAGAGGAAATGAGCTTAGTGTCCAAGACCCAAGTGCTTCCTAGATGCTAAACTGCTTGCCTGGCATCAGCAACAAAGGCAAGCAACAGTCATATTTGGAGATGCTGCTGAATTGTTGCCCCAATTTGCCCTTCATATTCTGCCAAAACAAACAGACAGAAATAAAGAGATATTAGGAACTGCCTATGCTGGAGAATCTGAGATAACAAGGTGTAGAGCTGGATGAACACAGCAGGCCAAGCAGCATCAGAGAAGCAGGAAAGCTGACGTTTTGGGTCGAGATCCTTCTTCAGAAAGAAAAACAAAAAAGAGGTAACTTATCTCCAGTATCCCCAGTTCCTGCCCACCCACATTTATAAGACACAAGTCAGGTATGTGATGAAATATTCTCCACTTGTCTGGTTGAGTGTACCTCTAATCACACTTAAAGATTTTTTTTCTGAAGAAGGGTCTCGACCTGAAACACCAGCTTTCCTGCTCCTCTGACGCTGCTTGGCCTTCAGATAGAAATAAACTTTCTTTTGCCCTACAATGACTACAAGATGTGCGCACTAATGCAAACCAACTATTCAGTGTCATCTAGAAACCTATTTCAAATCCCATTTTGTTTCAGACAGCTCCCCACTTAGCTTCTTTAGGAACTTAAGGGGCTGCTAATTAGGAGCGAACCCATCTCTCCCCACTCCAGGACCTTTAAAAATTGCAAACTATCCCAGAGACAATGAGATCCAGGGCCATCCTCTGAGAAATGTAATTTTCTAATTGTCCTTGCATCCATCACTAGCCCTGCTGGCAATCAGAAATCTAAATCATTGCATTTGAATGACATTTTGAAGGAGTAATAGTCTATTCAAAGTCATCAGAAATAAAATATTGTAACCTTTGAATTTTGCTTGTTCATTCACAGGATCTGGGTATTTTTGGCTAGGCCAGCATTTATTGCCCATCCCTAATTGCCTAGAGGCCAAGAATCAACCACATTACTATGAATCTGGAGTCATATATAGGCTAGACCAGATAAAGACATTAATTTCCTTCCTTAAAGGACATTAGTGAACCAGATGCTTTGTTCTCTCTCTTCCCCATATTATTAACAATGGTTTCATTGTCATTGTTAGACCCCCAATTCCAAAGTTTGATTGAATTCAAATTCCACCATCTATCATGACAGGATCTGAATGCAGATCCCCAAAACGTTACAGGAGTCGCTGGATTAAAATCTAGCAGTGATATTGTGAAGCCATCACTTCCACTCCATATCATGCATTTCACAGATTGTCCTAATATTATTATGCTGACTGAATGGAAGTTCAAGTGAAATTAAATTCCCACAGAGTGATATAGCTGTCTATGTGGGATAATAAAATGATTTCCAGAATGTTTTTGATTTATATTTTTACTGAAACATAAGACAGCAGCACGACAGGATAGTTTGTGATGAGTGGAGATTTTAAACTGTTTACACAAATAATGAAGATGGACAGAATATTTGAGGCATTGAGTATTTTGAAGTTGAGGTGTTGAAGGACTGTGAGCTATTATAAGTCAGAAAGGATAGAGGTGATTGATTTAAAGGACCTAGTGTGGTTTATAACACAGGCAGCCAATTTTATTTGGAAGTGCTAAAGTTTCCAGATTGAGAATGATCAGATATTTGTCGGCACAACTTTGTCCTTGCTCAGCCTCTGGTATATTCTATCCTGAGTGGATCATTATATTATTGATACACATCACACTGCCCACACATAATTAATCACACACATTGGACAAAGTCTTGTGCTGCTCTAAAATCCTGGCAAAGACCATTTCAAATAAGAGAGATTTTGTCTTGATGCTTAATAGCATGACTATTGCAGCATCTATCACTATCTACATCATGGGAGTTGTTACTGATCAGAAACTGAACTGGAATAGATATTTAAAAACTATTGCTGCAAGAGCATGTCAGAAACTGGAAGATCTGTAGCAGGTAACATATCTCCAGTCTCCCCAATTCCTGCCTACCCACATTTATAAGACACAAGTCGGGTATGTGGATGAATTATTCTCCACTTGTCTGGTTGAGTGCACCTCCAATCACACTCAAAGTTTGATACCATCCAGGATGAAGCAGCTCATTTGATTAACATCCCATCCAACACATTAACATTCACTCCGTTCACCTTGAACACATAGTAGCAGCTATATGTACCATGTACAAATGTACTGTCTTAACTCACTCAGATTCTTTTGAGAGCACCTTCTCAATCCACATTCCCTGAAATCAAAAAAGCCAAAAGCAATAGATACATAGCAACACCATCTGCAATTTCTTCTCCAAGCCATGCAGCAACTTGACTGATGTCATGGCTGATCCAGTAGATTAGTTTGGTAATTGATCTCACTGCATGACAAGCCATTGCAAAATGTTTAAAATCAGAATTAAAACACCAAGGTTATCAATTTGCCTGACTGACCGCTATTTAAAATCAGTTCACTCCAAATTTCATCATTAACACTTTACATTAACAAATAGCAAAAAAAAGGAAAGGATTACTTACTACTAAGTAATTTAAACTATGGCCTTTTAAAACTCCAACTACACACACTCTCATTCATTAATAATGCAGAGAAAAGATAGACAAGTTGACACAAATATTATGTGTTGCAAAATATAGACAGAGAAAAAAAGTTTTGAACATCACAAAATCACCAATGTCTGTTAAATTGTCTATCAAAGTTCCTTCTAATTTTAGCAATGATGACTGATTTTCGCTGTGCAGCTTTAGTCATTCTTCTCTTCATTAGTTCAGCCAGGGGACTTAGGTATTTCCTTGGATTAGAATTCTTTCTTTTAAATTCCTCAGTTTTTCTGACTTTTCATTCACATGGAGAAAAGATCGGAAGAGATATTTTTATTTTGCTGGCTCTTGATGTTCCCAGCAGCTCTGCTTTTATGACTCTGAAACAAATTTCATCTCAACCAATCCGACAACTATTATCAGGCAGTGTTTTCTTAACCCAAAAGCTGTGACTCAATAATGTATCATTTTTACTGCTCCAACAGGAACATTGTCCCTTGTATGGTGAAACATGCATAACAGTTCATTTTTCCAAGTTGTAAAACCCTTCTCGTGTTTCACCTATATAGCAGTTTGAATCTCACTCAAGTTTATAGTGCAAAAATGAAAATTAAGTGATCCCCTGCACACAGAAATATATTGCCATTCCTCCACTGTCACTGTGTCAAGATCCTAGAAACTCATTCCTAGCAACATTGTGGACATACTGATTCCCCAAGGACTGCAGCAGTTTAAAAAGGCAGCTCTCTACCAGTTCCCATGCTCAAATAGGGATAGCCAATAAATGTTGATCTTGCCAGCAATGCCTACATCATATGAATGAATAAAATAAAATATTAGTTCTAGGAGCTTTAAAGGTAGGTCGAGGCACCTGACAACAAATATTGGGAAGGCCTTTTGTATGGATTTTATTTTCATACTTGTCTATTAAAAGGATTTAGTTCCATTTCGCATTAAAGCTCTACATAAGTGAACAATATGAGACTTTAGATTCACCAATGCCTTACAGAGTCATGCATCAGGTGAGCTGCTTCCTTGTCCTCTTTTGGGAGCATTCATCTATTCAATGCCATAGTTGAGAGTGGGTAGGAGTGGTCTATGTTGTATGAGGCTCAGAGGATGATTAAGGGAGGACACTGTGTTGTAATAGGCATGGGTCATGGATGTTGACCAAAGGTGGAAGACTGGAGTAGGGAGACAGGCTGATAAGAGAAGGATGGAAGGACTGGAATGTTTAGCTGCACAGACATCTAATCTAGGAACCTGAGTGCTGTTCCTTGCTTACACACAATGAATACTGTATAGGTACCCCTTTAAATACAGTGCCTGAACCTTCATTTCCAAAATGTAACATTAGGAGGAGCAATGTCCTGGCCAACTTTGCCACAAGATTTGTCATGAACCTCCATGTCCATATATAATTAGCTGACAACCAACATTCCGTCCAAGCTGTAGAGTTTCTGGGAAGCCTTATAAATATCAATCATGGTGCCACTGTATGATTTCTGATTCCAGAAGGCAACATTGTCATGTACCTCAGAGACCATCCTCAAGAGAAATGTCTGAAGAAGGGTCCTGGCCCAAAATGTCAACTTTCCTGCTCCTCTAATGCTGTCTGGCCTGCTGTGTTCCTCCGCTCCACACTGTGTTATCTCATAGTCATCTCATTATTGATTGTTGCAGTTTAAGCTTGAATTTAAGACTGTGTTAGTTTTGAGCCTACCCTTTAAGAAGCATAAAACCCCCATAGGGAAGAATATTCATCTCTATATTTGTATTTTGTTTAATACATCATAAGTGACTTCCATTCAGTCTATACCACTATAACATTACGTTGAAACCCCAAAAGACCCGTTAGGTGCAATGGAGTACACATTGTTGCAATCATAGTAAAAATGGACTATGATACTCAACTTCCATCATCTGATTTTAATACCTGTGGCTGCTAAGGACTAAAATGATTTCTGAGAAGGACAATACTGATCAAAAATGACTGCTGTGATCTCCTAAGCAGGTTCAAGACAAGCTTATGAAGCCATAAGTAAACAAGGTTCAGTTCCAAAATTAACTTTGGAGACATGGAAACTCAAATATGTATCTCCTGATTGACTCACAGATTTCTGAAATTTACATATTGGGACGAAAGTCACCTTCGGATCGTTCTCCTCTAAAAACTGGAATCTACAAAGGAGCTGCATTTCAGGCGATGGATTCTGAGCAGCAAGGCAGAACCTGAAAAACAAATCTGAATTGAAAACAATAAGAGGCTGAATGCTTGGTAAAAAGTAACTTTTAAAAATAAAATTCACCAAGAATTCAAGGATATCTATAAATTTCATCATGCCAAAGAAATGAGATAACAACAACTAAATGCTTGGGAATTTGATCATTGTTTTAACTCTAAGAGCTTTAAATTGCATCTGCCTTTCTCTTCATGTCCATACTAGGTGGCCTGTCTACTCCCTGATTTCTAAGCTCATTACCAATGTTTGTGCCTACATTTGATGTTGCAATAATATTGCATTTTTCAGTATCGGTAGGAAATAAAATTCGCCTTTCTTTCACTTCAGTAAACCTTGTAATTTGGCTCCTTCATTTTGATCTTTTAATTATGCTGTAAAGATTATACCTTTTTTTTGTATATTTTTTTTTGTGGACAAAAAAAAGTGAAAAATGTAACTGCCTTTAAAACTAAAGGAGTGTGGAAAGAATTTCATCACTTCTAAAAACAAGTCACCGATACTCATTCCCTGTGGTGTTGACAGTGCTGCTTTGTACAAGCAAGGGGCAAGCTGGTTGTAGAAGACCTGGCACCAGGATGTCTATGCACAGTGAGATTTGGCCAACAACAAGTAGCTGATTGGTTTGTTCAATTATAATCAGTCATGGGTGTTAAAGGTCTTAGGCCTGACAACAACTCTCTGATGGGTTCCTGGGTAGTTGAACAGCTTGTGTGTGTGTGAATGATATAGTGAAAAAGCCTTTGGACTGGTAGAAAGACAAGTGGTGTGTGTTGCCCTTACTGCAGTAAAAATACCAGAAGCCTAAAGAAAGCCAGTATTTTCTCCCATCAGTTGCTGAAAGCTGTTGTCTTTCATCAGTGACTAAGAGACTTTTTGGTTAGTGTACCAGTTATTCTGTGCCTCTTGTGAAGAAATGAAGGAACCTGGAGGAAAAAAAATGAAAGAACAGAAAATCCTGGCAAACAAAAAGGATCATTGCATCTCACTGATCCAATTGAACAGTATTTAGCAGGTATTTTTTCTCTCTATCTATTAATAGCTATTAAAGCCAATGTATTGTTTTGTTGTCTGTGTCTGTATGTGTGAGCAGGGATATTAAAAGGAGGTTGGAGTTTTAAATAGTAAAGACATATGTTGATAGTTCATAGTTGTTTATTTGTGGCTAGATTGTATTTCTTTGAAATAAACAATAGTTCTTGTTAAGCACAGGATCCTTGTCAGTGTTTTCTGTTAAAATGATTCCAACACACAGGTAAATTTGAACTTTATGTGCATTGATAGAACATAGAACATAGAACATTACAGCGCAGTACAGGCCATTTGGCCCTCGATGTTGTGCTGACCTGTGAAACCAATCTGAAGCCCATCTAACCTACACTATTCCATTATCATCCATACGTTTATCCAACGACCATTTAAATGCCCTTAAAGTTGGCGAGTCTACAACTGCTGCAGGCAAGGCATTCCATGCCCTTACTACTTTCTGAGCAAAGAACCTACCTCTGACATCTGTCCTTTATCTATCACCCCTCAGTTTAAAGCTATGTCCCCTTATGCTAGCCGTCACCATCCCAGGGAAAAAGGCTCTCATTGTCCACCCTATCCAATCCTCTGATCATCTTGATTAGATCACTAAGCTTAGTGGCAAGCCCAGTAGTGGTGTACTTGAGAATCAGTGCATTTTCCATTTGAATCGCAGTAATACTTTAATTGAAGCATGATATATGTATGCTGAATACTTGTTTTATTGAACAAAGGAGGGATTGAAACTGCTTCCCCCTCCTCAGCTGGTCAAAACAACATCAATCTCTGATAGAATAATGGAGAAAGCTGATACCTAATTTAATAGCAGAGATATATCCACTTTTGAACCTAATGCCCAGTCAAAACAGGTGACAGCTATTATTCAAAAGAAATTAATGATCCACTACACTTGCCAAGTTAACTTACCAAGACTTCTTTGGTTTAACTTCCAAATACACAACCTCTATCATCCAACATTGCAAAGACAGCAGATACATGAAACAACTACACCTCCATGATCCCCACAAGCTTAGTCACATGGACATGTATTGCTGTTACTTCATTGGCACTTAGTCAAAGTTCTGAAAATCCTTATATAATAACCTTCACTACATGGACTGCAAAGGTTAAAGGACCACCACATTAGTCTTTTGTTTTATATTAACTTTTGTTTACATTGATCACATTTTGAACAGTCTTCAAGAGTATTGTAATGTAAAACAGTAATTATAAAATTTTGCAAATGTTATTAATATTGTTCAAAGTTTTAATATATGATAGGTATTTTAGCAACTGTACTGTAATTACTGTTATTTATTATTGACCAATTAATGGCCTGTAAAGGGTGTAGTTCCCCCTTCAGTACAATAATACATGCAGCTCAGGAAGAAGGTTAACCCAATACATCCAATAAATTAACCAAATAAAAAAAAAGGCATGGTGGCTCAATGGCTAGCACTGCTACCTCACAGCACCAGGGATCTGGGTTCAATACCACCCTTGGGTGACTGTCTGTGTGGAGTTTGCACATTCTTCCCGTGTCTGCGCAGGTTTCCTCTGGGTGCTCTGGTTTCCTCCCATAGTCTAAAGATGTGCAGGCTAGGTGGATTGACTGTGCTAAATTGCCTGTAGTGTTCAGGGATGTGTAGATTAGGTGGGTTATAGGGGGATGGGTCTAGGTGGGATGCTCTGACGGTCAGTGTGGACTTGTTGCGCCAAAAGGCTTGTTTCCACACTGTAGGGAATCTATGAAGATGTCCCTACTGAGGCCGAAAAGCAGGAGGGAAAGGAGAGATGGTGACATCCTGTGCTTATCTCAGCCAGCCCGAATATTACACCTGCATTTTGTCTCTCTCTCTGCCGCTCCAACCCCCATTTCCGCAAGCCCAATTGCCAACTTCATACTTCACCACCATTCCTCACACGCTCCCCCCTCCACCCCCACCACCACCACCCATGTTCTCTGATCCCACACCCCAAAGAGGAGAAAGAATTAAAAGGGACCTGAGGGGCAAGTTTTTGTTTTTTGACGCAGAGGCTGGTTTGTGTGTGGAATGAACTTCCAGAGGAAGTGATAGATGCAGATACAGTTACGACATTTAAAAGACATTGTGACAGGTACATGAATAGGAAAGATTTAGAGGGACATGGACCAAACACAAGCAAATCAGCTGATGGTTTTAGCATTTTTAGCTAACTTGATCTCTTTCTGTAATTTATTTGTCCTGATTAACATTTTCATAATTCTCAGTCATTATTTGTGTTCTAACCAGCCATCTGGCCATACAGCTTTGCAAAGTTCTATCCTGTTCCTTTAAGTTTGATGCTCCCCTTATCTTCCTTAGTTAACCACAAATGATGGGTCTTCGCCTTAGATTTTTTTTTGTACAGCAAGAACCTGCTTAATCTGAGAATTCTGAAATATCCCTTTAAATGTCTGCCACTGTTTCTCTACTGATCTGTCTCACAGCCTAATAACCAATTCACTTCAGATAGCTTTAATGTCCGTATAGTTACTCTTTCTAAGTTTGATGTTGTACACTGAGTCCCACTGCTCCCCCTTTCAAACTGGCTGTAAAATTCAATGATATTATGATCACTGATACTTAGAGTGCCTTTAGTCTGAAGTTATTATTTAATCCCGTTATATTACACTAGACGAAGTGTAGGCTGGCCTTGTCCTTATTGGGATTCAGATACGACCGCTCTAAGAAGCTATCTTTAAAATATTCTATGAGCACCTCATCAAGCCTTTTAGTACCAATCTGATTTTTCTAGTTTATATATAGATTAAAATCACTCACACTTATTATTGTCTCTTTATCACAAGCACTCAGCATTTCCTCTTGTATACTTCTTGCTAATATAGGGACCATGTCTTTTTAATTTTTTTTTAAACCATGGACCAAAATGATAAAGAACTGTTTTAACCCCAGAATTTGAAAGCTGGTAACCCTGACCTCTAGGGAAAGCATTATAAACAACTGTTTGAACAAGCAGTATTGAGGTTCCTCAGTTGTAAATGATTTGGAGCCAAGGAAGTGTATAAGTGGAGCTTTTGCTGGGAAGAAGATGTTGATTGATCAATGGACTAGTTACCAGTTATCAATGACAGAGACCTTTTTGCCTGCCAGCAACTGTGTAATTGTTTCTAAGGAACAACTTGGAACTAGGAAAAAAGTTACAGACAGAGAAGTGCTCAATTCTTCCCAATTTAGGAGTTGTCTATTAATCTCTTCAGTCAAAACTTACTATAAAACTAAAGAAAACAAGTTTGTCTTTCCTGAAATAGTTGTTGTATGGTGTCACTTTTAACTGATATGTCAGAGACATTTTATGAGTGAACTAGCCACTTTGCATCTCATCAACCAGTGAAGGCATCTAGCAAAAGATGACAGAAGCAATCTGCTGACTGGCGGAAGAGTCATAAAGATCATCTCTCAAAAACAGTACCTGAAAGTCAAAATGACTGAACTGTCTTTCCAGGTTTTTCCCTTTGTACATAACCTACCTTACTGAGTGTGTGTGTGTGTGTGTGTGTAAGGGTGTTTTAATTAATACTCCTATATGCCAATGGTTTATAACAGTTTACCTGTAGCTACTTGTTATTACTTGTGTAAGAAAATTAGTCTGTGCTTTCTCACAGTTTAAGTTTGAAAGTCAGGTAACTTGGAGAACTTTGTGTACTTTATAAAATATTTAACATTTGTGATGACTCTGGGAAGAGTGGGGCTTAATTTCGACTGTGTCACCCCACAAGTCACACATTACTCTGTGGTTACTGTTCAGAAGCTTGTCAAACACTCTTATAATGACTTATTGTTGCCACCATTCCTCACTTCCATCCAAATTGATTCTACTTTCTTATCCCCTGAACCAAGGCCATCTTTTGCCACTAGGCCAATGGCATCTATAACGAGGACTACCAACCCTCCACTTTTACCTAGTTTCCTCTTCTTACTGAATGTCATAAATCTGTCAATGCTTAGAACACAATCAGTGTCATTCTGCAGCCATGTCTCCATAATGACTATCAGACCATATTGATTCACTTCAGTGTGATCTATCAACTCACAACTTTGCAATAAAAGCTTTGGGCGCAAACATACAGACTTATAGGAATTTTATTGTTATTTTATAGCATCTGGTCTTGATTTCTGGTGTATGCTTTGCATTTTTTGTCCATTTCTGCCATTCCCTGATCTTCAGCCTGATAAACTGTTTGGTTATTCGAAAGTGCTTTTCAGGTAATACAAATGGGTAATAAATGCTATCTTTGCCAATGGTACCCATACTTTAAGAAAAAGCATTTTCAAATTTCTGAATGTAGCATTGATTTTGATCAATCAGGACTAGCTTTTACAGTTACTCAAACCTAAAGGAGTTCTTTCACAATATGCTTTCTAACTAAACTGTTTGTCAATATTCCCTGGAGAAATAATTTCACTATATTTCATTTTAGAATAGATAAATTAATAAAATGCATGTTACAATGTGCTATATAAAACAGTTTGTTCCAAAACTGGATTCAAAGTGACTTTTGTATTTGGCATATGTGGTTTTGAGTAATTCCACCAGGTGGAGCCATTGAACGCTTTGGACTGTAGGTCATAAATTCTGAACTATTTGTATTTAAGAAAATATTACCATAAATGGTAGAGGATTGAAATGTACATTTAAATATATCATAACTTGGAGAAAATAATGTTTCATTTTATAACTATGTTTAAGTTGAAGCTGGAATAAATTTTCAGGCAATATTTTAGAGAAAAAAACATAATTTATTGTTTTTACAATTTGTGCAGTTTTAACACTTATGAAAATATTCTGCACTGGGTGCTAGCTGGAATTTGAATTCAATAAAAATCTGGAGTTAAGAGTCTAATGATACCGTGAATCCTTTATCGACTGTTGGAAATAAGACATCTGGCTCGCTAATGTCTTTTAGGGAAGAAAACTGGCAGCCTACCTCTGACTCCAGACTCACAGCAATGTGGTCAACTCTTGACTGCCCTCTGGGCAATTAGAGATAGGGAATAAATGCTGACCTAGCCAGCAAAACCCTCATCCCATGAGTTTTTAAAAGGTTTATAATAAGCGACCTGTTGATTCTGTGCTACTGTGCAGGCGGATATAAAGTCAGTTCATGGCATGTATCACAACAAGTTTGTGACTACAATTGCTTCACATATTAAACTGGTGTTATCAGCCAAGCCACAGGGGAACAGAGATGGGAATTTTGCCATTACAGCGAAGAAAGGAATAGTCTATGGGTTTTTGTTCGCCACCCAGTGGATGGTCAAAGACTAGCACTTTCTGAGAGTTGGGAGAAGTCAGGTTCTCAGCTGGGGCAAAGGCAATTGAAAGATAACAACAATAATAAAGAAATAAGTGTACATTTGAATTTAATAAACTGGAATTGTTCAAATTAACATTTTAAAACATGTGAAAAATAGATGGGCTTCTCATCTTATATTAATAGAAGTTTTCAAAGCAAATGCAATAGTCTGATTAGAAACAAATCTTTTGTTAAATTTTACCATGAGGCCAAATTTTGACATCTTCAAAAAAATTGGCAATGTTTTCTAAAATAATGAAAACAATGAAATTAAATTGTGCGCAATAAAGGCTAGTAACACATTTAATAAAAAATAAACACACCAACTACCACCATTTAGCTTTACTCTCCTCATTACTGTACTATAAAACTATGTCTTATTTAAGATTTAGTCCCAGGATAATATTTGTTCTCATTTCTCCACTGCCTCTTGTAGAAGAACAAAGCAGCAGCACTTTGGTACTCAAAGAAAAACCTTAAGTTCCTTTACAAGTCATGAACAAATGGAATCAAAGGTTATGGGAAAAAGGCAGGAGAATGGGGTTGAGAAACATATCAGTCATGATTGAATAGCACAGCAGACTCAATGGGCTGAATGGTCCAATTCTCCTTCTTTATCTTATGGTCTCATTGTCTAACTTTAGTTAGAAATATATCTCCATCTCCATGCCTGCATGGTATATTGGCGAAACTATTCAGATGCTACGACAACGGACACTTTGCAACAATTGCTAAACAAGGGGGTTCCATCCCAGTTGGGGAACACTTCAGTGGTCAAGGGCATTTGGCCTCAGATCTTTGGATTAATGACCTCCAAGGCAGACTTTGGGATACACAACAACGCAGTGTCACCAAACAGAGACTGATAGCTAAGTTCAGTGCCTGTGAGGACGGCCTCAACCCGGATCTTGGGTTCATGTTGCACTTCAGGTGACCCCACCACACTATATACTCACACACACACATACATAGACACACACTCACTCACACAAACACACACGCACACTGTCTCACAGACACACACACATTCTCCCTCACATACACACCACACACACACACATGCATGTAAATTCTCTCTTTTCCACACATACACACGCACTCTCCCTCACATACACACCACACACACACTCACATGCAAGTAAATTCTCTCTTTTCCACACACACACGCACACACACACACGCACGCACACACACACACACACACTCTCCCTCACATACACACCACACACACACACTCACATGCATGTAAATTCTCTCTTTTCCACACATACACACACACACACGCACACACTCTCCCTCATATACACACCACACACACACTCACATGCATGTAAATTCTCTCTTTTCCACACACACACACACACGCAAATTCTCTTTCTCCCCCCCACATACACACACACACACACACACACACACACATTTGCACACGCACTCACACTCTCCCTCACATACACACCACACACACACTCACATGCATTGTTGATCTGGGATGGCACCTCTGGTGTACTGAGGGAACTGATAAAACTTCTACTTATCTCAGGGCAGTGATTTGAAAGAAATTCTGGAATTTGCATATTAATCCTTTCTAACTGATTGATGATTTAATGGCCATCTTGGGTTTGTTCAACACTTTCGCATCAGTTCTATGACCCTTTAATCTCTTGCTTATAAACTCCGTGTCTGATGCCACCTCTCTCACTGACACCTGATGAAGGAGTGAGACTCTGAAACCTTGTGTCTTCAAATAAACCCATTTGGCCTGTAACCTGGTGTTGTGTGATTTTTGACCTTCTTCACACTGGAGGCTGTCAGTACCAGAAAGGAGGTCCTTTTTCTTGTGGATAGAAGCGAAAGGTCAGCCAATCACACAAAGCAGGCATGGCTGACATTAAAAGTGTGTGTCAGGAACAGGATTTTGGTACTCAGGATCTGGATCCACTATCACAAAAAAGTTTAATAAGCATTCCTGACCTGTGTAGAATTTGCCTGCATGGCAGTCCTCTGACCAACACACTTTGCACTTGCACACATCTGTTTCTTTTCAGGCGACTTCTCAAATCACCATCTTAATACATAGCACTCACCCTCATCCACTGTCCTCTTGTACTCACTTGTCACAGGCAACCTCGCCAAACAATCAATCCATCTTCAATACAAATTCCACGTCGCAAGCAGACAACCTGTTGTTTTCTTTCTTTGCAGGAGAAGAGAAGTCACAAGTCTAAGGAGAGGCAGAGACCCAGGATTTGGGCTTTCAGCCATAGGCACTAGAACTGTGATGGAGAAAGAAGTCCTGATGATCAAAATGGTCACATCAAGGAAGGTAGTGGCACTCTGGTGATGTCAGTAGATTAGTTAATCCTGTGGCTAGGTTAATGCTCTGAGGTATAGGTTAAATTATTGCTACAGAGGTTGGTGGAATGTAAGTTTAGTTAATAAATTTGAAATATAAAGCTAGTCTAATATTTGATTTCATTTGATTTATTACTTTCACATGTACTTAGGTACCCCACTCTCTTTTCCAAAACAAGAGGCTAAATCTTTCAATTCAGCAGCTGGGATATTTTGCATCATTCTATCTGCTGTTAAAGGACTTTAAATCAAGCAGAACTTCAGGGTCAACATTTTCACCTATGTCCGCACTGAAAATGAACTTGAGACAGATCTCTATGTGTACCTGCAATGTCTTATTGTATAGAACCACACCTTGAACAAAGACAGCTACTTGTTCAATGGAAGCTGAATTCACGTATTCAGTCAAGTGTTCAGTGGTAAGGGAATGTCACCTTGACTACAAAAAGGAGAAGCCATTGCAAACATTGCAGGTCCTACAAATGTACAGAATATTTTAGACCCTTCTAGATTCATCAGATACTGTAGTTGCTTCATTCCTGACTTCACTATATATCATCCATCTTCCATAAGCATTCTGACGAGAGACTGTTGTATGTGAACTTTACATTTAAAAAAGTTCACTTTCCATGTGCTTTGTTTAGACATTGTTGAGATTCTGGTTAGCAGTGAGACTGCTGTGGGTCTGCAAGACGCACACACAGAAATCAATTGGTTGCAATAATATCTGCTTTGTAACTTACAATATGTCTTATTGTTTCAAATAGACTAAACCATGGAGTTAATCTTTCCCTGATGAGTGATTGGCCATTAGACCATTGTCATTAACATGATATAGTGATCAGTAGTGAAAACATTGAGCTGGCATAGCCTATCAGGTTTGAACAGTCATCAAGCAGGTTCGTGTAAGGGTGAAACACAAGGTTGACCATTCTAACTTCTGCTATATTACATACAGCAACCCTTAAAGATTTTGTTACAGTGTCTGAGTGCTGTAAAAACTGCTTGCTGGTAAGCATGTCACTCTCGAGAAGCCAGTGTAACTCAATTTAGAAGCCCAAGTAATCAGGAATCTGCAAGATGTACACTCACAGTTGATTGCCGTAATGTTTACTTCACAAGTTACGGTGATAATGCTAGAAGTATATATACAATAACTTGCTGTTTTAAATAGTCGAGCCCACAGAGTTAATCAATCCCTGATAAGAGTTAAATTATTTGACCATGACAACTGAGGGTGGTAAGTGAGAGTGACTGAGGAGGATTCTGGGAGAAGTCAGCTCATTCAAAAGAACTGAGAAGGGGGTTTGCAGAGAACCAGGTGCTCAGCAGGAGGAAGAGTGAGAAAAGTGAGAAATGCCTGAGGAGAATTCTGGGAGAAGGTTTTCCTTCCTACTGGCAGCATATCAAAGTGGGGGCGGGGTGGGCAAGCTTTTGTGGGAGTGCCCATTTTGGACATGGGGCTATTGAGATCAAAGTGTGACTTTGGTGAGTGTTGGGATTCACCGAGGAAGGCAAACAGCATTAAGGCAAGGCGAGGTAAGACGCATATTTTTCTTTTAATTCAATGTTACTAGAGGGGCAGTAATGGTAGTTAATGCAGTGGTATGCTTCTCCTGTGAGATTTGGGAGATCAGGTAGAATTCAAATGTCCCTGACAAATCCGCCTGCAAGAAGTGTGTCCACCTGCAGCTCCTTTCACACCACATGGATCGGCTAGAGCTGCAGTTGGACTCACTGAGGAGCACATGGGAGGCAGAAAGTTTTATAGATAAGAGTTTCAGGGAGTGTGATCATACCAGAGGTTCAGCCAGATAGATGATAGATGGGTGACCACCAGGAAGGGCGGGGAGGGGGTTAGTTGGTGTGGGGGGAGTAGTGGGGAGTTGCAGGCAGGCTGCAGGAATACCCTGTGGCTACTCCCTCCTTAAACAGTGTACCATTTTGGATACTGTTGAAGGAAATAGCATCTCAGGGGAAAGCAACAGCAGCAGCCACATCAGAGGCACAATGCTTGGCACTGTTGTACAGCAGGGAGGGTCAAACTGTAGGCAAGTGATAGGGGAATCTTTATTCCTGGGCATATTTCTGAGATTCCAGGATGGTGTGTTGTCTCCCTGGTGCCAGAGTCAATGATGTCTCTGAGCTGGCACAAGCAATTCTAAGAGGGGAGAGTGAGTAGACAGCGGTCATAGTCCATGTTGGTAGTAATGACTTAAGCAGGAAGAGAGCTGTTGTCCTGCAAAAGGAATTTAAGGACCTCGGTATAAATTTGGACTCATAGAGCCATAGAGTTATACAGCATGGAAACAGACCCTTCAGTCCAACTCATCCTCACCGACCAGATATCCTAAACTGATCCAGTCCCATTGGCCAGCATTTGGCCCATATCCCTTTAAACTCTTCCTATTCATGTACCCATCCTTTTAAATTTTAAATGTTGGAAATGTACCACCTCCACCATCTCCTCTGGCATCAAGTTCCATAAATGCACCGTCCTCTGCTTGAAAAGGTTGCCCCTCAGATCCCTTTTAAACTTTTCCCTTCTCACTTTAAACCTGTGCCGTCTATTTTTGGACTTCACATATCATAGAGAAAAGACCTTGACTATTCACCCTACCCATGCTCCTAAAGATTTTTTTATATGGTCACACATCTGCCTCCATCGCTCCAGGGGAAAAAAATGCTCCATTCTATTCAGCCTCTCCCTATAGCTCAAATCCTCCAATCCTGGTAACATCTTTGTAAATCTTTTCTGAATCATTTCAAGTTTAACAACATCTTTACTATAGCAGGGAGGCCATATCTGAACACAGTGTTCTAAAAGTCGCCTCACCAATTTCCTATACAGCGGTAACATGACGTTCCAACTCCTATATCCAATGCCCTGACCAATGAAGTCAAGTGTGCCAAATGCCTCTTCACCACCCTGTCTACCTGTGACTTCACTTTCAATGTCCTAGGTCTCTTTGTTCGGCAACATTCCCTAAGGCCCTACTATTAACTGTATACGTCCTGCCCTGGGTTACCTTACCAAAATGTGGCACCTCACATTAAAGTAAACTCTATCTGTCACTCCTCAGCCCATTGGGCCATCTGATCAATGTCCTGTTGTGCTTTGAGTTAACCTTCTGCACTGTCTACCGCATCACCAATTTTGGTGTCATCTGCAAACTTATGAACCATACCTCTTATATTCACATTCAAAAGTTGAAAAACAAGTCTTCTAAAGTTGCAATCTCAGGATTACTCCCTATACCACATGCTAGTGAGGCTACAAATAGGAAGATAATACAGTTAAATGTGGCAAAAGAGCTGTAATAGGAGGGAGGGCTTCAGATACCTGCATCATTGTGATTTTTTCCAGGGCAGGAGGGACCTGTCCCAGAAGGACGGGTTGCACCTGAACTGGAAGGGCACAATATTCTGCAGGGAGATTTGCTGGTACTGTTCAGGAGGATTCAAACTAGTGTGGCTGGGGCTAGGAGCCAGAGCATTAGGCCAGCATGTTCAGCAATTAAGGAGAAGGTAGAGATTCAGTCATGTAAGTCTAATAGGAAGAACAGTCAGGGCCTGGTTAATGAACATGGCAGGACTGGTGGTCTGAAATTTATTTATTTTAATCCAAGAAGTATAACAGATAAGGCAGATGAGCCTTGATTAGCGCATTAAACTATGATGTTGTTCCTATTACAGAAATTTGGTTGAGAGAAGGACAGGATGGGCAGCTCAATGTTCCGAAGTTTAGATGTTTCAGGTGAGATAGAAAGGGATGTAAAAGAAGTTGCATTGTTGATTAAAGAGAATGTCACAACTGCACTAAGAGAGGACATCCTGGTGGGCTTAGCTAACAAGGCCAGTGATCAAATTTCATTGGGGGAGCATTTTGGGAGCAGTGATTATAATTCCATAAATTTTAAATTCATCATAGATAAGGATAAGATTAATGCTTGGATGAAAGTGCTAAATTGGGGGAAGGCTAATTACAACAGAATTAGGGAGGAACAGAAGAAATTAGATTGACATGGCTGTTTGAAGGTAAATCCACATGTGACATGGAAGTCTTTTAAAGGCCAGTTAATCAGATTTCAGGACCAGAATGTTCCTGTGAGGATGAAAGCTAAGGATGGTAAGTTTCAGGAAGCCTAGATGACAAGAGATATTGAAAGTTTTGTTAGGAAGAAAAAAGAAACATGTGTAAGGTTTAGGAGATTGATGTCAGACTAGGCCCATAAGGAAAATAAATGAAACAGGGAAAAAAAAAAGCAAGGTATAAGGAGGACTAAAATGCTTGGCAAGTAAGATTAAGGAGAATCCAAAGTATTTTATGTGTATATTAGGAGCAAAAGGGTAAGCCCACTAAAGGCCAAAGGAAGAAATTTATGCACGGAGACAGAGAAAGTGGATGGAGGTCCTTAGTGAGTACTTTGCATCAGTATTCACCAAGAAGAAGGACATGGATGATGATAAGACTAAGGAGTACATTGATATTTTAGGGCATATTGATATTAAGAAGAGGTGTTGACGTCTTGAGAAATATCAACATGGCTGAGTCCCCAGTCCTAATGGGATCTATCCCAGAATACTGAGGGAGGCAAGGGAGGAGATTGCTGAGGCCTGTTTCCTCTTTAGCCACAGGCAAAGTCCAGAAGACTGGAGAATAACCATTACTGTTGCTTTATTTAAAAAGAATAACAGGGATAATACAGAAAATTGTAGGGCAGTGAACCTTACATCTGTATTAGGGATTTTATTGGAGAAGACTCTCAGGAACGAGATTTACTTGCATTTAGAAAAGAATGGACTAATTAGAGATAGTCAGCATGGCTTTGTTTGGGGCAGGTGTTGTCTGAGAATTTTGAGATTTTTTTGAAGAAGTGACAAAGATGATTGAGGTAACAAGGTGTAGAGCTGGATGAACACAGCAGGCCAAGCAGCATCAGAGGAGCAGGAAA
>JAHRHZ010000271.1:21572318-21588278 GCA_024137785.1 Ginglymostoma cirratum | reverse complement strand
TTTCCTGCTCCTCTGATGCTGCTTGGCCTGCTGTGTTCATCCAGCTCTACACATTCTTATCTCAGATTCCCCAGCGCCTGCAGTTCCTACTATCTCTGAAACAAAGACAGTTGATGAGGGCTGGGCAGTAGCTGAAGGTCAGTGTGGACTTTACTGAAGTATTTGACAAGATTCCTCACGGTAGACCAGTCCAGAAGATTAAGTCACCTGGGATCCATGATGAATTGGTAAGTTTGGTCAAAATTGGCTTGGTCATAAAAGACAAACGGTAGCTATGGAGTGTTTTCCTGACTGAAGGTCTGTGACCAGTAGTGTGCTATGAAGATTAATGCTAGGACCTGCATTGTTTGTAATATGTATAAATGATTTGGATGAAAATATAGATGGCCTGATTAGAAAGTTTGCAGACAACACAAAAATTGGTAGAGTTGCAGATAGTAAGGACGATTGTCAAAGGATACAGCAAACTACACATCAGTTGGCTAGATGGGCAGAGAAGTGGCAGAGTTTAATCCAGACAAGTGTGAGGTGATGCATTTTGGAACGTCAAACACAAGAGGAAAGTATACAGTAAATGACAGAAACATTAGCAGCATTGATATACAGAGGGATCTTGGGGTCCAAGTCCATAGCTCCCTGAAAATAACAACACAAGTAGATAAGGTGGTAAAGAATGTATAAAACATGCTTGCCTTCATCAGTTAGGGCAATGAATACAAAAATTGGCAAGTCATATAAAAGTTTAGTTTGGCCACAGTTAGAACATGAGTGCAGTTCTGGTTGCCACACTTTAGGAAGGATGTGGAACCTTTGGACAGGGTGAAAATAAGCAGTTTACCAGGATGTTGCTTGGATTGGAATGTATTAGCTCTAAGGATAGATTGGTCAAACTTTGATTGGTTTTGCTCCAGCGTCGGAAGCTGAGAGGGCAACCAGATACAGGTTTATAAAATTATGAGAGGTTTGAATAGGGTGGATAGTCAAAGTCCTTTTCCCAGGGTATAAATGGCAAATGCTAAGGGACATAGGTTTAAGGTGTGTGTGTGTGTGTATGTGTGTTAACGAGTCTGTACAAGACAAGTTCTATACACAGAGGGTGGTAGGTGCCTGAAACTTGCTGCCAGGGGAGGTGATAGAGAAAGATATGACAGCATTGTTTAAAATAGATTTAGACAGACAATGAACAGGGGAATAAGGACCATGTGCACGCAAATGGAATTAGTTTAGAATGGCATGATGGTCGGTATAGACATGGTGGGCTGAAGGGCCTGTGCCTGTACTGTACTGATCTATGATTATTCAGATGAAAGAGATCACTGGTGGAGTGGATGAAATCACACAAACAGGCTGTACGCAAGATCAAATGATGGCTGCATTAATGTCTGTTTTGACACTGAGAACTCCACTCAGCTGGTTGTGGATGCAAGCCCAGTTGGCTTAGATGCAATTCCTCTGTAGAATGATGAGAGGTAACTCATCAATCATTGCTGTGGCAGGCTGATCACTAACATCTGTAATGTTATACAGATAGAAAAAGCAGATTAAAAAATCATTCTCAATTATTGAATGTTTCTTGTACTTTCAGCTCTACTTAGATAGAAGCGAATTGAAGTAATAAATAATTAAGAACTCGTAAGCTTGTCCTATAATCCATAGCAAAACACTGTTCAAATTGCAGGTTCAATACTTATCTACAAAAGTGCAGGCTTCATGGTGATTATCAGCCAGACAACCTCAACCCAGTGCATTATCTTTCACGACATTCATTGCAGTCAGTCCAACTAGTCATGGGGAAAAGTTTGCCAAACAACATCTTTATTACATAAACTTATTGTGGTGCCAAAGTCACTAAAATCACTAAAAGCAGCGACATGACAAGATAAGCATTGCAGCTACATGAGACATCTATGGAATTCCAAAATTGAAAAGATTTGATGGAGAGAGTATCTACAAAATTACTCACACACTGCTCTTTGCAATGTCTGAAATGAATTCACAGTCACAAATACATCTGATCATGTTTTGTGAAGCAACTGTATTGCTGTTCAGCAACAATTTAGAGAATGTGTTGTGGATGCAGTACAGAAAAGCCACAGGGAGTTGTCAAAACCAAACAGCAATGAACAAAATACAGTATTGTAGCAGACTATTTGGCCCTCACGCCTGTGCCTCAATTAATTTATAGTATTGCTGATCTCTATTAATTCTCCTGGTTCCATTATCCCTGATGCCTTACCTAACAAAAATCCAAGTATCTCAATATTGAAAGTTTCAATTGACCTAGCCTTCTGAGGAGGAAAGGTCTGAATTTACTGTTCTTTCTGCATAACAATGTTACAATGAAATGGATAATGTCTACTGCAATAGAACACAGGACAATTAAAAACCCCCTCATATTCAAATAGTGCCTTTCATTTGACCACTTTAATGGAGAATTTACTATTATCCTAATGAAAAGAACAGCTAGCTTATTACTGTCACTGTACTTATACCATTCATGAACCTCCTTGAGAATTATCTGTAATTGAAACTTGTGTGTGCAAATACTTAAAATTCAGCACTATTAAGAACTATTTTAGATTCACACAGAATGCCACTGTAACCAGCCTCTGGCAAGATATTTAGCTGTCCAGCAGTTTATCTCAGTCTTCCCAAATCGATGTGTTTCTAATCACAGGTCAGATGGTCAGATTTAATATGTGAAGCATTGTAAAGGCCCCCTCAACAATTCCTCCTCAACCCTTTTCCCTCCTAAGATTCATTATATGTCTCAATTCAGCTTTAGAAGAATAGCTCTGTATCACATCAAACCGCTGGGATATTTATTAAGCTCCCTTGCAACAAGATTGCTATAATGTCAATTCTTTGTGCAACACATGCTCAGAACAAGCTTATTACAACCAGATTGTTCTCTGTGGTTGCACTATTAAAAAAAACCCAGCTTTCAATATAGTTTTGACTCACAAAAGAAAAGTTCATAAACATCAAACTTGATTTTGAGCCAATGTTCTCTGGAAACTTTTATTGCATATCGACAGAACTCACACTGACTGTAATAATCACTCAGATCTTCTCTTCTCTCAATGGTCAGAGACCAGATGAACCCCCAAAGGTATGTGTCGAAACCGCTCAGATGTCTTGAAATACTGATCCTGTGAGAATTACCCTGGAAGTTTGAACTTCAGATGGGCAATTCTTCTGTTTCTTTCTGATTCTTTAAGATTTCTGGGATCTTAAAGTCTTTGATTCTGAGTTGGAAAGAAAAATCAAAATATACCTCCTGGGTAAAATCAGAACTCAATCCGATCATTAACTTTAACTTTCCCAACCAATCATTCAAGCCCTCCAGCTACTCCCAAAACCCTTGATTACATTCCATGACCCATTGACTATACACACTGGTTTGACCTGACCTGACTAGTCCCCATCACTCATTTACCTGACTACACCCCCGGTCCAACCTGATAGAACCATAGAATTGTTACTGCACAGAATGAGACCATTGGCCCATCATGCCTTCATCAGTTCTATGCCCCAGTACCAATCTCCTGCCTTTTCCTTGTTTCCCAGCGCATTATTTCCATTCAAATAATAATTCGGTGCCTTTGTGAATGCATCAATTGTGTCTGCTTCCACCATATTTCCACACACATACCTGACCACATCACCTGACTCTCCATGAACTCCTTCCTAACTTCCCACTTAGCTGATCTGAGTATTCCCTTCCCAGCCCTGCACAACCATCTTTCAAACCACCTTCTTCCAGCTCACCTGCTACTACGACCACTTACCCACTTACCGATCTGCCACCCTCCCCTGTTGTCACTGTTCTAACTTCTAACGCTACTCTGTCAGCTACCTACATTAACCACCCAACAACCCTAGCCTGCTTATTCACCCTATCTCCTTACAAACTTACCTTTTCTCTGTAGCTTTTCAAATGGATTTGGGATATTTGGCTCTTCACGTTAAGGGATAGGCAACTAGTGCTGCAAGCTGCGGATAAAGCCTCTGCACCAATGCTTTTTGCTTCTCTATCCAAACTTTGCTGTACAGAATTGGCTGTGATGGAAAATCATTCAGAAGAATCAGAGGAGGTTAAGCATATACTTTTTTTTTGCCTGACCAGGGTCAGAAATAGAGTTTCTGGTCCTGATTGGAAGATCTGAGCTAATATCCTGTTTCTCAGAATTCACTCTTTATTGAGAAGTGGCAGCGATATTTCCAACGTGTTGGTTGTTGATTTTTACACCTTTTACACTCTTCTCTTAGGGAGCAGTGTGAAGTAATGGATAAGTTTGCAGATTTATTAACAGGTGACAACCTGAATACTCTTTCCATGACTACTATCATTTTTATATCCAACTCTCGGGCACATAAGGAAATATTTTCAGAAGCAAGTTCATGTGCTCAGAATCCTACAATATGTTCAAGGCAGAACTGTGATTGAAAATTGTAAGACAGCCCATGGTTAGTGCAAGAAACAATCTCAGTAAAGGAGTTGATCGAAGCCAGTGCTAGGACCAGCTGCCCAGAGACTCATTAAACAGCTTATTACCAATTAAAATGCCTGCTAGCACTCAATAAAGATGCTGTGTAATGTATTGGTGGCTAGCACTTCAACAAACATCTTAACAGTTTAACAGCAACCAGCTATCCTGAAGTTGAACCAGTCAATGTCACTCCAGAATAGAATAGCCAGCAGCCTAGTAGGAACAGGGTTCAAACACTGCACCTGCTGTCTGAAGGGTGTGACTACTTCTTCCCATTGTGATTAAATGTTATAACCTGTCTTTCAAGACAGAAAACTGTAGCTCAAAATAAAACATAAATTTTAATGAATGTAACAGAGTGACAGTAATTCTTAATGTGATTGCTCACTACTTAAAACTTCTGGAAATTTAATATAAATCTGTTAAATACCGAACATAGGAGAAAAGTATTTTTCCTTGAAGAAGTTGAAAGTATATTTCAATGGCTCAATGAATTTCTTCAATAAGTGGTAGAACAAGTACAAACTAGGATATTGAAAATTTATTCTCCCAGTTTGAATGCAGAAAGGCTATCATTCACCTTAGAAACACTTAGAAAGAGGAATATTATGCTTTTGCATTTATGATCCTTGTCCAGTGAATCCTGTTCTAAGAGTGGAGAAGGAACATTGGGTAAAGGCAGGATTAAGCTCAGCTGCAAGTTCTTTGCTGACATAGAAAAGTAGCCAACTGAATGAAATATTGGATGTCAACTGATTGCAAAGGACTATACTACAACTAGGAGGAACCTCGTTACATTGTTAGTCCAAACATGGACAAAGGAACTGACCTCCAAAGGTAAAGTGGGAGTAACTGCTCTTAACATAAAGACAGCGTATTACCAAGTATAATATGGCACTCTCGGTATGACTTTCATAGAGTCTGGTGTGTGTATCTGGGGAAGACCATTTGTGTTGTCAAAGCTGGCTGCTCAGGGTGAGGCAACAACATTGTTACTGAGAAATGAAACGATACAGTGTCACCTGGCGCAATTTGCATTGGTAACAGCCTAATGCATTCATTGGAGAAGGATTAGAGATTTAAAACAAGTCTCCAGTGGTTCCTTTGAAGTAGCCAGTTGCATAAAGCCAACTTTACAGTCACTGAGATAGGAAGGCCACCCACTCCCTGATGTTGCATGTCTTGTTCCAGAAGATGTCGATCTGTGACAGTATCCTGGGACATGATCCACGTCTGGTGATATTGTGCCTCCCCCATCTACAGGAAACGGCATCAAGGATGATAGACTCTGGGCCTCCTTTACCTCCCACACATCCTGAGCAGACTTTCAGCTGTGACTTCATCATGTGGAGGCTGTTCAGCATCAGCTGGAGGTTACTCAGGTCCTGAGCTTGCTGACGCATTTGTTTCTCTTCATTTCTCTGCACCTTCATTGTGACACAGTGACGGCAATGATAACTCCTGCTGTTGCTGGTCAATTGGTCACAGTCTGGATAAACCTGGCCAGCCCTCCTGTGGTCCTAAATCTTCTTGGTGCTTTGTCTTCAGGTTGGATGGACCATACTTCTTGTGCTGACTTGTTCAGCCACTTTGACAACATCACCTTGATTAGAGAGGGTTGTCATCTGCCTTTCCTCCTTTGGAATGCTAGCGTCGCTGCAGTTCCTCAGATTTCACAACAGGTCTCCTGACCACTGTTCTGGGGAAGGAGAGGGAGTCGTACTGAGTAATGGCATTAGCAGCATTTATAATGCTGATGTATACATTGATCTAATGATGGTATCTGTTTCACGTAACAATGTAGACAGAATGGAAAAGGACAGAAGCTCTACCCAAGTTTTGAGTGCTCAATCAAACTGTAGACAATGGGTCCTTGTATTCCAGCAGCAATGCCTTGGGAGGTTACATAGATTTAGATCCCATGCATGCAGCAAAACAGGAGGCAACCTATAAGTCTCCTCCCCATTTCTTTCATTGCTGCAACCACGAAACTCTATGCAATGGTCCTTTTAAGTAGAAATAATTCCTCTGATAGAGTTCAGTAATCCTGTTTGCTCACATATTCAGACAGAGGCTCGATTCGGGCTCCAGGGAGTTGGGGCTCCAGACCAAAAATTGGTTATGTTATTCTTGCAGTATCTAAGATGAGAACATTCCACCCCAAAATCAAGCCTCAATTACTGAGATGAAGCATTGTAATGTATTATCAACTGTTTGCCTGCACCTATGAAACCATGGAACATGCATGTCTGTAGGACAGAAAGAAAGGATAGAAATAATGCTCAGGAAAAGACAACATAATGTAATAGATAATGAAGATTTCCAATCATTTGTCAACTATGGGACTAGAGAAGGAGGCGGTGGGAATGGTAAAACATCTCAAATCTTGTAGTTTCAAGCAAAGAACCTATTAAACCTGACAGATCTGTTGTTATAACATGGAGTTATTCATTCCAAAATGAGCATTGTTGCCATTGTCTATCTCCTTGGTGCATTCTCTTTCCTACTCTATAATTTTTACTTTCAACAAACACTTATAGACTTGAAATCACTGGACCTAATCTTTAGGCTTTAACATGTACTGTAATGCTATTTTAACGCTAGTAGTTAACATATTTTGATAGAGAAAGAGAAAAGAAAATCAGCGAGTGTTGTTGTACTTTGCTCCGCAGTAAAATTGCAAGCTTGATACAAGTGCTGGTCTTAAATCACTCTCTACAGTGTACTCTTCTTACTTTGCAGTACATTTTAATTCAGATATTTTACTGTGAAGTTATATTTTGTTGCTAGTTATATTGGTTAATTCAAACCATTGGTAATTTGAATGTAAAACATATTTTTTTATAAAACAGAAGCAGAATATAGAAGCTTTCAGGACGAGGGGAATCATAATTTACATCAATGCATTTTTCAAACACCTTGATTGCAACTCTCTACGTGCTATTTTTGCATTATTTATAAAAAAAGAAACAAGTCTTACACCTCCATGAAAAACAACTACAGCTCAGAAAATCTGAAGAGGTGGATTTCTGACAATAGACAGAAATACTCATTATTGTTCTTGAATTTCAGTTGAAGTACCCCCTGAGTGCTTCTTCAACTGTGCAGAAGCTCATTTTTCCCTCCTTAACTTCTGTCAAAATGCAAGATGAAGTAGTTCAGTCCCACAAAGCTCTCAACATCACATTCTTCCTGAAATGTGGAAAATATAGTTTATCAGTATTTTTCAAAGCTACCATATTGTTAAATATCTTTATTTCATACACTGATCAAAGTATATACATTCAGAATTGTCATTGAGATTTTTAATCTTTATGATTTTTAATCATTTCCTGTCTTTGGTCTTTCTTGACTGTGGAGAGAAATAAACAGCTATCAGGTCTCTGCCAATATCAATCTTGAGATAGAGGCTTCATAATACCGAATTGTTGACTTGCCCTCCTCTTCCCCATTCCTCTTCATCCCCCCTCTGATGTATGCTTTGTGTCTGCACAGCACAGTTCACAGATGGCACAATGAAGCCTGAAAGTCCCGTCAGGAAGTGAATCATAGGCTGGATCTGTGCCCCATAACTCCATGGCATGAACAAAGGATGGTGCCACCAGGAATCAGTATTGTCCAGAAGTTAAATGCTGTGAACTGGCTGCTAGATGTACAAGCTAGCCGGGAAGCACTGAGTTCAATAGAATTACTTTTCACAAGTTAGGTTTTGTTCATAAGTCAAAGAGAAAGGTTAATTGAAAATGTAAAATGCACACTTGTATGACCTAATTTCTCTTTTTCCCTTTGAAAGATTAATATATAATTATGACCGAGTTGGAGGAGTAC
This sequence comes from Ginglymostoma cirratum, assembly GCA_024137785.1. Lineage (NCBI taxonomy): Eukaryota > Metazoa > Chordata > Chondrichthyes > Orectolobiformes > Ginglymostomatidae > Ginglymostoma > Ginglymostoma cirratum. The sequence continues at coordinate 21,579,957 of JAHRHZ010000271.1, read as the reverse complement.
ACTCTCCTTTTCTAGTGCAACTACTTTATGGATCATAAAATAAATGTGATTGTTTCACCTAGTTTTTGACAGGGCCAAGCTTATGTTTTCTCTATACTAGAACTAGAATAAAAAGATCCATTAACCAACATTCTTTTCAATAAACACAAAGTTCTTGATTTGTAACAACAAATCCTATTGAGTGACAATGCAAAGCTAGTTATTGTACTAGTTTCTAATACGAAGATATCAATATTTACATCTCTAAGGTAACACAAGACACACAGACATTTACAAACACCAGGTAAGGGAGGAAAAAATGGATTTCTCTCTTCAGAGGCTCACTTTGGGGGAAATTAGATAGAAATTTTCTAATCAACCTGTTTAGAGATGTTATGGCACACTGCTGGAGCAAGTAGGACTTCAACCTAAAACAGGTTGATACAGGCAGGGACATTACCACAAGATCCTGATTGTAGTATGTGATATGATTTAGAAGAATAGTCATAGATAGTTTACTATTAACCAGGAGCTGGTTTTACACTATGGTGTATTTTTTTTCTCTGAATTGCAAGTGTGACGATGCTGTCACTTTAGAAAGGGGATTTTGTCCTTGGGTCTTGTTTGAAGAGAGGTTGTAAAAGCAGAGATGCCAAAGAGTCTAGGGAGTAAGAGTTTAACAATGGAAGAGGAGCGGTCAGTTCTCCCAGTTCAGGTTTTCTTTGGCGCTTTTTAGCTGTAGCAGTCCCAAGATGTTTTCAGTACCAGAAGTGCTGCAAGCTTCAATAAAGGATTCCTCTGCCTTTCTCTGAAATCTCTCTCTGGATGTTGTTCACTCCTGCCAGCAAGAACCTGTGTTTGAATTTACTTTTTTGCCAAGGGGTGTGTATTTGGGGTGTTACTGTATTTGAACAGTTAATTAGTTAAGCTGCTGTATCAGGTCAGTTAGGTTTTCCAATAGTTAAGTTACTCTAAATTCCTCTTTCTTTTGTTTGTGTTTCAACTGTAGTGTTTAAATAAATTCTGTTTTGCTTAAAACCAAGTGGTTTGACCAGTCGCATCATACCTGGAACACCCACTTCACATCTGCCTTTAAAATAAGAAAAACTTAGGGTCTAGGCTACCTCAAAATATTTTGAAGAGTTCTGGTCTGGTCCATAATACAAGCCATACACCTTCTCAGAGTTTAGGCAGTAGCAGATAGGAATATGACTGGTGTTCAGAAGATCGATGAGTTTGCAAGAAGTCTAGGATATCTCCTCACGGAAACAAAATAAAGAAATGACATTTAACAATTCACTCTAAAGATCCTGGTGAATTATTCAGCAGTTAGGTTGATCAAGACCACAATTCTTAAATAAATTTATGGCTTACCCTCGAGAAAACATACAACAAAAGGATGGCATTAATTGAGAGATCCTGGCTTATGAACTTCCAAAAGTCCATCTGAGAAAGGACTTTGCACATCAAGAGATTTCTTCAGGGACATACAGAGGTGAAGTTGAGGTGATAGTGAAAATGCACAAACCTCAAAACAACGGATTTACACTTCAAGTACCACTAGTCTAATCTGTGGCAGAATCTGCAGCTTGCGCATTGCTAGGCATCTTAGAGCCATCGAACTGGAGTGGATGGAAGTCACTCTGATCTCCAAGGGCTACCTGGAAGAAAATTATTGTGCCACTAGTAGGAACAAATGACAAAAATATTGAAATACCATGGTACCTAAGTTCTGGCATTTTATATCAATCCTTTAATTTTGTCTGTTTTTTTTACCATTTAATATCCTGATGAAATTGTCTTTAAGCAAAACTGCCATTGTTCATAAAGACATGTTACAATTATCTACGAAAACGGCTTCTATTTTGAAACATTTCCATCGCGTTAACGTAGAGAACAGATACATCGTCATCATTTGTCAAAAAGTCATAACACGTGACTATGGTGAAAGTGCAGTTGAGTTCAGGATATGCTAATAACTCTGAAGTCAGAAGAGAGTTAGGTGGAGGGAATTCAGAATTAATTCGTGAAGGGGAAGATCCTGTGGAAATTCAAGGCAGACATGATTTAAATGTTTTTAGTGTATTTCCCACCTGAAAACCCCAACCAAATTGTGGTGACATAGTGATGTGGGAAAAAGTCTTCACAGTTTGGATTGTAAAGGTCAAGGAGCATTTAATATCTATAGTGTTTAAAATTTCCTTCTGAAATTCAGAAACATTAAAATTTTAGGTTTTAATGAAACAAGATATCTCCCTCATTACTATCTGTATTATATTTAGCTACTACTTCTAAATGAAAGAAAGAAATTGATGATATCTATATTACCTAACACTTTGAATGCTCAATCATTCATAATTTGCAGGAACAATTATGAGTGGATTCTGAGGTAATATTTCTTAACATAATTAAATAATATAATAAAGCAAAAATAAAACTCAAGTAAAGTTTCTGAATTTTCTTTAACTCTGCAAAGTTGGTATAGTTACAACAGAATATTAAAAATAACTAATTGATACAATAATGTTTTATTGGTGTGCCACCCACTTTAACTCAACTGAATCTAAATAAATGAAGTATTGTTTTCAATTTCCTTGCGTTAAGATCATTTTTTGTCACAGTAGAAGATGGTTCAAAGAAAAACATTGAAGATTTTCAAATATTTTAATAAATTAAAAATGAAAGGGGCTTCAGGCTAAAGTAATATTACTTGGCAGTTTCTATGAAATAGGATTATTCCATACATTTCAACAGACACTCTTCCAGCCAAAATGTTAAAATTAAACCAAGTAAATTATTTATATGTTTCATCTTTATCCAGTACATGTCTTGAGAAATGATGGAAAGTCAACAATCCTCTCATATGGGATTATTCAGTTTTCCAAAAATAACATGTGGAAGATGTTACTTCATGTGCTTTGTTTTACAAGCTGAGCTCACAGTAGGTAAAAACTTGCTCAAAGCACAAGTTTGCCTGTAATTCACAGCTTAAATCTTTGATTTAATTTTAGTTTCATGAGCTTGTTCTCAGGACGATGTTATCTTTAAAAAATACAGAAGCACAAAAGTCAGGCTAAGAATAAAATTTATAATGACTCTATGGTGCAGGGTTTTTCTCATGATGAAAAAGAAACTGGATCCTCATATATGACACAGAACACACTGCTCTCATGTACCATAACTAAATTGAATGGTGTTTTCAAATCAGCTACTTGCATCTGATTGAATTCATATTATAAATTTTAAATATGAAAAATTTAATGTGACACTGATTTCCTGAATGCTGATTAGATGGTTTCACTGGTGTGGAGGTTTATAATTGATAGTGTGTGACTGGTTCTTTTCTATTCATGTCAACACTTCTGAAGTAGACTTGTCCAGGATCCAATACCTTTTCCAGGTCTTCTTAGATTTACTTCTGACAAATTTCTTTATTCTTAATATTTCTTCAATAACAAACAACAAACCTGAATGTTGACACTATCAGAGCTAAAATTTCAGTATGAGATACTTGGATAAGTACAAAAGTCTTCATGAGCCTGTGGTTCCTAATTGAGTTAAAATTGGAGTTCATTTTCACTCATGGAGAGCCCTCTGGACTAGCTTGCTGGCAAGCTCACCCATTCTTGAGTTGAACAGGTTGAAGCTAGTTTGAGATCTCCAACTTCATTTAACTGCCACCAATATCTCAATGGATTCAAGCCAGCATATCAGACCACCCAGGGACTTTCAGGATGGCAGTAGGATAAGTGCCGGGGATGACAAAATAGAAATGTGTTCATAGAAGGAACAGACAGGACCATTGCTGTTTGCTTACAGAATTCCAACAGATATTTTATTCCCTCATTAATATTTATTCAGTAACGTTAACCTTTATCACTTCTCCAATGGGTCAGTTTAATTAATTCAAAGCATTTAGCAGGATAGATCCTGGTCTTTTATTATGAACAGCACATTTGTCAACTGAACAGAATATACTCTTAATAATTAATAGTGTTTCATAAGAGAAAATGTTTCAGTGATAAAATTATATCAGACTGTCACTGATGGATCTGAGTCTGTACTGAGAATTTATTTACATTCCCATGTTCAATTGTCAAGAGCCATATTAACAGAATAACAGCCACTTATAAGTTGGTTAAGATGTCTTTACGCCTGGGATTGCCTTTTAATATTTTGCAGATGTGGTATGAATCATACAATGTAAATCTGACAGTGGTATCTAGTGGTAGAACATCAGCATTGCATAGATTTGCACCAAGGGCACAAATTTTGTTACAATAATGACAGCTGTTGGGACAACTATTCCAAGTTAAATTTGACATGCTGAAATAAATGCAAATATCATTATCAAAGTTATCATTCCTTCATTCAATGATTCATTTTGGAAGGTCAAATTTGAATGCAGAATACAGGGTTAATGGCAGGATTCTTGACAGTGTGGAGGAACAGAGGGATCTTGGGGTCCACGTCCGTAGATCCAAAATGTTGCCACCCAAGTTGATAGGGTTGTTAAGAAGGTGTATGGTGTGTTGGCTTTCATTGGCAGGGGGAATGATTTTAAGAACAGCGAGGTTATGCTGCAGCTCTATAAAACCTTGGTTAGACCACACTTGGAATATTGTGTTCATTTCTGGTCACCTCATTATAGGTAGGATATGGAAGCTTTAGAGAGGGTGCAGAGGAGATTTACTGGGATGCTCCCTGGAATGGAAGGCAGGTCTTGTGAGGAAAGGTTGAGGCAGTTAGGCATTTTCTCATTGGTGCGAAGAAAGATAAGAGATGACTTGACAGAGGTGTATAAGATGATGAGAGGCATAGATAGTGTGGATAGCCAGAGATTTTTTCCCAGGGCAGAAATGATTATTATGAGGGGGCATAATTTTAAGGTGATTGGAGGAAGGTATAGGGAAGATGTCGGAGGTAGGTTCTTTACACAGAGATCGGTGGGTGCATGGAATGTTCTGCCAACGGTGCTGGTAGAGTCAGATACATTAGGGACATTTAAGTAACTCTTGGATAGGCACATGGATGTTAGTAAAATGGAGGGTATGCAGGGTAGTTTTGATCTGAGAGTAGATTAATAGGTCGGCAAAACATTGTGGCCGAAGGGCCTGTACTGTGCTATACTGTTCTATGTTCTTTCTATGTTCTATGTTCCTTCATAGGATGCACTGTTGCTGTTCTTGCCAAAGATTTACCACTGAAATCATTGATTTAGCATGAAGTTATCAATTAATCCTGCGCTGCAAATTTCTGAAAACGTTAGGACTTGTGACTTCAAAAACAAATCGGATCTAAATTAGTTAGATTTCTCTCATCTGTCAACTCCTCGTAAATGGATGCAGGTAAATTGCAATGGGTTATCAATTCACCACTGTTCATGGGATTGACTTCAACATCAATAAATGCTAGTTTTTTTCCTGGAGCCCTTAGCAAGAGGCCAATAACCTGTTCTGCTAGGCCCATTTAAACCTAAACTGTGCCTCATAAAATGGAATTGCATTGTAACTCCAGCAGGTGCTGGCTATCATACACAAAGTGAATCTGGTCAGAGAAAGGATTTCTGGTGATGAACTGAATGTTCCATTGGGAAAGGTGGACAGGGGAAGAAACATCCCATTTCCCAAGGGCCATTGCAGAAAACCCTCAGGACAGGTGCTCAGATGGGAGTGCCTTGAAGATAAGAACCATGGGCCCCTTGATACATCCTAGAAACTGCATTATTATCTTCAGCCACCATTCAATTCACCACATCTCCAATACCTGCTACCAATAATCAAGCCTCATTCTTCATATTTTGATAATTCATTGCATCCTCAACACACTGCTCTGTTGTAAATCACACGCCCACATTTCACAGTTGACAAACACAACAAAATGCTCTACTTGTTGTAAAGTTTGCCAGAAGTTTTGTGGCAAATGACAACTGGGAAACTGTTACTGATTTGGTACGAAGCTCTACACAGTACTTGGACTTCATCCTATCCATCATAGGAAGTGATGACGAGTTTAGTTTGCACCTTCTGGATTCAGCAGGTGGCAGTTTTGATTACAACATGGTAGTAACCATTGAGTATCTGTACGGTGCACTGAATGATCAGACATGCAAAATAAGCTTGTTAATATGCAAGCTTTGACTTGAGCGTTCGTAGCTATGGATTACAATGTAGAAGGGAGATTGGAGGGTATCACAACAGTAAAGGGATGTTGCAATAGCTTACAATGATTGCTAAGGATCTACCCTGGGGAGTTGAGGAATGGAGCCAGCGGTTCAATGATGTACGACCCGGCCTTAAGAAAACAGTGCTGTTCCTTCTTTCCTAACTATTTCTCCAATGCCTAGTCTGCTTCATACCAACCAGTCACTCTGCAGTACATGCAGAGATAGATTTCAGACCCAGAGCTGTCTAACGAGCATTGGTGACCTTCTGCAATGCATCTTATAGATAGTACACACTGTCACTCATCTGCAACAGTGTGTGAGGGAGTAGATGTTTGTGAATGTAGTGCCAATCAAATGGGCTGCTTTGTCCTGGATGGTGTCAAGCTTCTTGTTAAAGCTGCACTCATCCAGGCAAATGAGGAGACTCTTGTCTTGTGCCTTGTAGATGGCCTTGCAGGCCTTTGGGAGTCAGGAAGTTAGTTACTCACAGAGGATTGCTAGCCTCAGATCTACTTTTGTAGCCACAGTATTTATTTGGCTAATCCAAATCAGTTTCAGATAATGAGCTTATAAGTAGATGTTCTCGTCTAGGTCACTATCCTGAAGAAATCCTGGAGCTGTGATGACTTACTTCTAGCACACACAACCATCTTCCTTTGAGTTAGTTTCAAAAACTCACTGGGATAATGCACTAGAAATCAAATCTGACTATACCTGGAGTCATCACAAATGTGAAATGACTCCCAAATCCTTCTGTTCTATAGCGTTCTGCAATCTTTCTCCACTTAAATAATATCCGTTTTATCTAATCTTCCCACTAAAGTACATAATCCTACATTATCCCACATTATACTCCATCTGCAAAGTTTTTCCTGTTAACCTAATTATGATCACTTGATTTCATCTTCACCATTTCCATTATCATAGTTAGTGAGATGTCATGAGCAGCAACAAGTTGGCCAGATCACAAAACTCTCCTCGGAATAGTAATTTTTCTAATGCCAGTACTTCTACCACTTCAACACCTTTGTGTGAGTAGCCATTAATGTTTTCTGTTACAGAATCCTACCTCTATAAATTTTATGGAAATCACTTATACTTTTACAGATCAGCTTTTTTTAAAGCTGTTATCAACGAACGTATTGAATCCTCCTTTTTTGTTTGATGAGCTATAACATCATTAGCTTTAGATCCAATGGCATATTTATTTGAGATAACAAGCATGGGGCTGGATGAACACAGCAGGTCAAGCAGCATCATAGGAGCAGGAAAACTTGACGTTTCGGGCCTAAACCCTTCATCAGAAATGGGGGAGGGGAAGAGGGTTCTGAAATAAATAGGGAGAGAGGGGGAGGCGGATAGAGGATGGATAGAGGAGAGGATAGGTGGAGAGGAGGCAGACAAGTCGAAGAGGCGGGGATGGAGCCAGTAAAGGTGAGTGTAGGTAGGGGGGGTAGGGAGGAGATAGGTCAGTCCAGGGAGGACGGACAGGTC